>VZRE01005416.1:53424-164974 GCA_013396775.1 Cephalopterus ornatus | reverse complement strand
GCTAATTGTTTCCTCCTTGATTACAGGGGGGCCATTCAGCTTCTTATCCCTGTCTACAAGCTCCAGAAGCCAGCTGTTCTCAGGACAACCTGTCTTACTGTTGAAGACTGAGGTAAGGAACATGTTAAATACCTCAGCCTTGTCCTCATCTTTGATGTCCAATAAAGAATGGAGGTTTTCCTTGTCCCTCCTTTTGCTATTGATGTATCTATAGAAAGACTTTTTGTTATCCCTAACAGAAGTGGCAAGATGTTCAAGTTTTGTCTTCGTCTCTCTGATTTTCTTTTGACAAGACCTAACTATATCCCTAAGCTGTTCCTGAGTAGCCAGCCCTTTTCTCCACATCCGGTAGGCTCTCTTTTTTACCCTAATTTCCTTTAAAATCTCCCTGTTCAGCCAGACCGGTGATATAATTTCTTAGCTGAGTACAGAACTTAGTCTGAGTTTTGATACGCTACAATGGTATGTCATAGATATCTACACAGTGATTGTGGCATTAGCAGCATATTCAGTATAAAATTGTAGTTCAGTCTGAAATATTAAAACGACAGTAGTCATAGCTACTATGTAACTAGGAAGTCCATGTTGTTTGCTCCTAATTCCTACTGCTTTCTATGGGCTGGAGAATTTCTTAAGTCTTAGAACAAGCTAAAAGTGCATCCAGCCTTGACAGAAATACAATATCTTAACTAGAAAAATAACACCATTTAAAATACATATTCTATATGTCTAATACAAGTAAATACCCCAAACCGTCTCTTCGCGACCAGTTTTGTTTCATGGATTAATTTCTTCTTTTTTTTTTTTTCTTTTTGTGAGGGAAGAGTGGGAGTATCTTATACTTTGTTTAATCCAAGTGTAACCACTTATTGAGATGCAATTGCTGATCATGTAATTTTTTTTCTTTACTTTCATAGAGCAAAGCAAGTTGGGATATATTTTTCTATGTAGGACACCTGACTATTGTTTTTATTTAGAAAACACCTACAACAGTAACAAATAATTTTTTTCATTTCAATGTTTGCAAAAAGCTCCTTATATCAATTTACATTGTTACTATTTTTTGAATGCTGCCCATTAAAGCAGGAACGGTACGTCCAAGGCATCTGTATTTTGAATCATGTTTTCTATTGAAATGTGCCAATTCTTAGTGAAGGAAGAGAAAGGCATAGTTGTCATGGTTTGGTTCACCTTTAATGTCTGTGAGACAGGGAAAAGAGCATCATGACTTCCCATATCTCCCTTTATTGAGTACCATTTGATAAGCAGATGAGCGAAGAACCTGATAAAAGCAAATTTTTGTGTGGAGGTATGGAGGCAGGAAGTTATGATGCCTGGGGTATTCTGAATGTCAGCTACTGGAAGAAGACTAAAATTAAGATGGCTTAGAAGCTTTCCCAGAATGACCAAGTTACTAAAGAAAATCTACTTGGAGAACTTCAGCCCTTATGTTTTCAGTTCTAACCTGTGTTATGCAGTTAGGATTGTCTTGAGAAAATAGAAGGACAATATTGAATATTCTACTAAAATCCATGTTCAACAGCCCATCAAATATATTTTTCTTGTGTTTGACAGCTGAAGCAAATCTCTGCTCACTCTGCATATTAGCATGAAGAGATTATGAAGTTGGCCAACTCTGCTTGAAACAAAACCTCTCTTAAAAATACGAACATACAGTCATTATTGAGTAAAGAATCACTTGCCTTCAAGATAATTTACAACTGTCTTAACATCTTTGAGAAATTATCAGCTGGGGCAATCAATTATGTTGCTGTTTTAAAGTTACTTTTTGTTTAAAGCTGCTTCCTGACATGAAGGAGTTCGAGATATTATTACGGGCACTTTTATAATTAGTAAGAGAGAGCAAAAGACAAGGTAAAAAATAAACGAAATGTTGTCATGCGAAAAAGCAAAACAATTTATACCTTGTTCCTTGCTAAGGTTTACTCTATGCTGTATGTGTACTTTTTCACATAAACCCATTTAAGAAAAATATACCTCTATTTCCAGACAAAACAAATGTACAGGCTCAAAAGGAGGGCTATGTGTTGCTCATGGCTTGGGAGGTCGTACTTTCGAGAGAGGCATGCATCGAGATCAATCATAACTCAGTCCTTTTGGTGCCTACTGTCTTCTCAATACAGACATAATAATAGCCAAGAGTAACACGTCCTTACTAAAATTGCAGTAATTTATACAAATGGCTTTTAAAAAGTATGTGAACAGATTAAGTAACCTAGATTTATCTATAATCACGTTTCCCTATCTTAGCGTGGTCTAAGGTAAACTCCTTGACTAACATATCCAGTTATGTAATTAGGGTTTCACTGCCCCAAGGACCAGGATTCATGCTGCTAAGTTCTGGCATTGATGTACTATTAAATTATTTTATTCATGATTATTTCATCAAGTACCTCATCAATTGCAAAACCATAAAAAATCAAGAAAAAAACATCCTTATTTTATTGTTTATTATTTATTATTTTAAAGCATAATTTACTAAAAATATACTATATTTCACAAAATTGGTATCCCCTTCCTCAATTAATCTCCAGACTTTATATTGAAATACATAATTATATTCAAATTGGAACTCCTATAATAGTTCTAGCCACAGTTTAACAGGAAATGTACTCATATTACCTTTTACATGAAATAGCCATATTTTCACATTTTTCAGCAGAATGCACAGGTTTATTCTTAAAGCAAGGCTTTATTGTATTGTATTAGGTATAAAATCATCAAGGAAGAGTATATTAAGTCTTCTCTATAGATAAAGGTCATAGTTTGAATGTAAAGCATGAGAAAAAGTTGAAGTTAAGTATTCAAAATAACTTCTTAGTCACTACAATTTCCTCTATGCTTTGAAGTCTGTACAAACATCAATAAAAAAAAAAAAAGAAAAAGCTCCAAAGTAATAAACAAAATACTAGTCTCCTAAGATTATATTCTAAGTAGGCAGGTATAAAGAAATGCAATATATCTGTAGAAGTTATTTGCACCCTTACATGGTGCTAAGGACATGGTTTGTATTATAAAATACTCAAGGCCACTATCTGGGCTTACAATTTCAGGCCGCATGGAGACTTCTAGCATCACTGAATTTCACCAAAGTGAGCACAGATCTGGGTTTGAATCACAGCTTGTGTTACAATTTAATTTTGCTGTAAGCATCTTTACCTTGTCACAATGGTAGCTTCATATTAAATTCAGTATTTACTTTGCTGGGAAATAAAGATGAAAAATGAAGTCTTTCCCTGTGAACTGATAAAGTATTATTTACCTGAACTGCAAATGCCAATTTAACTTCAGCCTCTGAAAACAGGTTTTCTGTCTCTTAGTGTCCTGGGGAGAATTAGTATATTTTTCCCTATTTTGCAAATATTAAAATGCAAAATTTTCAATGTTATTCCTGAAGCATATTTTCATGTGTATAAAGGTGGCATGTTTTGATAAGTTACAGAGGTTTGCAGACACACATTTCCCCTAATATTGTTTTGTTAAGGGTATAGAAATCTGGAAGAAAATTAACTCCTTTGCATTCCAGCTTGTCCTCAGAGGGGCTGGATGCAGCTGGGCTTAGTTTATGATAATAGCCAATTCAGCACTATAAATCTGGTTGAAATCAACAAGAACTTTCACAGTGATGGATTCATTAGTAGTCCAGTTAATTGAAGAAACAAAAATATAGGTACTTGCTGGTAAAGGCTGCTAAATGCACTTGCTGCGTTAGCACTTGATATACTAAAGCTAGCTAATGATTAGCTAAACTAAGTTAGCAATTCATGCTAAATAAACAAATTCAGCTTTTCACTAAGCTTACCTTCACTGTTAATTAGGCTTAGTTTTACCTGAGTATGCTCTGACACTATCAAATGTAATTGCCTGCCTGTTGCTGCCATCATAGATGGTGGGGTGACCGTCACTTTCTCATTTTCATATTGGTGGGTATATTTTTTAATGTGTAAATGAGCAATAATGAGGATTTTGATTATCTTTGGTCAGGCTGAATTATAGGATGTATGGTTGAAGCAAAGGCAGAACAGAATAGTTCGGTATCACTTCCTACCCCATGCAGCTGAGGCTGCAATTAAGGCTTGACTGACCTTTTGCTTGAGACTGTACTCCCATCAGCATGTTAAAACTGCACATCATTATCTTTTCAAAAGACCAGATTTATGCTTCTAACAAGGCCTGTTACGCCCAGTGAAGGGGGAGGGAGGCTGGTGGCTAGTACAGAGATGCTGGTGCTCTTCTGTGCCTCACTGAGACAGCATCAGGCCACAGGCCTCAGCTTCACCCCAGACACCATTCAGTTGTCAGCCCTTGCTTGAGCAGGTGCAAGATCAGGAAGGGGCTTGGCTCACATTCTTGCTCAACCAGGCTCATCAATTCTCCACAGCAGGCCCAGCATTTTTTCCACACATAGTAAGTTCATGCTAATAATGAGCATGCAGTGTTTTGAAAATTTAGGGATGATCTGCTAGCTAGGCATTAGTAAACTTGTATTTTACATTAAAAAACAACAGTGGCAGTTGACTTCAGTGATGATGAAATCATTATATCTATTGCCAAGTGCCAGAGCATTATTTGGGCTTGTTTGTTATAGTGAAGTAGCACAGAACTGGCATATGTCCCCAGTAATTTTTTTAAATCAAAATAATAAATTACTCCACTAGTTTTAGCTGAGAAGTATAACTGGCATATTAAAACCAGTGTCCTCTACTGCAATAATTCTATGTTTTGAGTAAGTCAGGACTACTACAGATACTGCATCTGTTTTTCTCTGCTTTTATGAAATTTTTAATTTCACAGATAAGAAAGGTTAATTAATCTGTTAGTGCATTGAATACAGAAAATTCAAAACCTAATTCAAATGTATTAAAATGGTTTCCACAATGGGAGAGGTTCTAGCTGCTCTGTCCTTAAAAATCTATTGTAACCTTGAAATAGATCTTCACATTTCTCAAATCTCCATGCCACCTTGACTGATCATAATTTATTCCAGTTGTTGTAATTACATATTCTTTTGGCCTGCATATTTTCTTTCATGTATCCTTACTTCTTCACATTGAAAAATCAAAACCACAAACTCAAAATAACAAGCAACAGCAAGTTAGGGAAAGAAACCATTGCATTGCATCCACTGAGATCCCACAAAGAGAATACTGAAATGCTGAGAAGATTCTGAATGCTTTAACAGGTTGACTCATACATTCATCATATTTGCTGATTTCAGTTTAGCTGCAGTTGTAGAAGACAAAGTAATCATTACACATTCACATGGCAGGTAATCCTTCTCAAGTTCTATAACATGCCTTGAATTGTTTATATCAGCTGAACTTCTAACAAATTTATTATTTCTCTTTTTATCTTGGTTGCTCAGAACTTATGATTGATTTTGTGTTTGTGTAGTCTTTCACGCTCTTAAAACCACATGAATACAGAACATCAAAACACTTGACATATACTGGCGTAACTCCATTTACTTTAGCTTTTTTGACTAGTTTTTTCATGAGAAAACATATGAGGCCATTTTGAGAAACTATTCTGAGGTTTTAAAAGTGATTTAGTACCACATGATTTTTTTTTCTCAAAATTATCTAATGGCAAAATGAAAGGGTCAGTGTTATTTTCCTGGCGCATAGACATATGTGGACCCTTACGGAATTTCATTAAGGTTCGACAATGCGTGGACATCTTCCCACAGGACTCCTGCAGTAAAATTTCTGTCACAGGTTTCAATACAACTTACTCAACTGGAGATGAATGGCGGGTTAGACTTTGTATGAATTTCAGATCTAGCAGAAGTCACTGCAAATTTTTATATAGTTTTTGAAAGGTTCCAATATTTCTCTCTTAGTTCTAAGTTTCATTCAAAGAAGATCTAATAAACACAATTAATAAATGTTAATGAAGGGAAGCCTTCAGCCTTGAGCTAAAAAACATGAAAATAATTTCCTATGGATCTACAATTAACCATTTTTTTAAGCAAACAGGTATTTTGCTTTTCTTCCTGAAAGAAAATCATATAGATTCCTGGTAAAAGCATTTATTATTGTTACTATTAATTTGAATTATTATTGAATTCTAGGGTAAACTGACTTATAAAACAAATTTAATGGAGTTTAGCTTCTAAAGATAAAGTTTTCTCCCAAACAGAAGTCAAAGCTTTACTGGCAGTGATACTGAGAAGAATGTACAAATAGTCTCACTTGTCCCTTCTAAATAAGCAAAACATCTAATTTTAGGAACACTGTGAAGGTGTATATTATTTATAAAGAAATTCTAGTTAATATTGCAGCTCACCAGAACTGTCAACCTAAGTATAATGCCTGACATTGAAGGAACCAATTTTCTCCTAGTTTGTTAAAAAAAATTATTAAGTCTGATGTCATCTTCAAAAGGTAAAATTCAATGGCTATTTACAGCTGTGGAAGAAAACACTGACTCTTTCTGTGTTATTCAAGATAAAAATATTTCAATTCAGATTGAAAAGAGGTTGAATAATCACATTCTAGGTGAAGCAATGGAATATTTCTCCACAGACATTACACCAGAAACTTAAGCTGGGATAAGGGCGAGGCAACTCTGAAAGGCTACAAGGATGTTGTGAGGTTGTGCAGGGAAAAAATTAGAACAGCCAAAGCTCAGCTAGAACTTAATCTGGCTACTGCCATAAAAGGTGATAAAAATGTTTCTATAAATACAACAGCAACACAAGGAGGGCTAAGGAGTATCTCCATCCTTTATTGACTGCAGGCAGAAACATAATAACAAAGGATGAGGAAAAGGCTGAGGTACTTAATGCCTTCTTTGTCTCAGTATTTAAAAGTAAAACCAGTTGTTATTGGGGTACCCTTGCCCTTGAGCTGGAAGAAAGGGATGGGAGGAGAATGAAGCCTCCATAATCCATGGGAAGAAGATCAACAACCTGCTATACCACTTAAACACACACAAGTCTATGGGGCCAGATGGGATCCAACCAAGGATATTGAGGTAACTGATGGCAGAGCTTGCTGAGCCATTTTCCATCTTTTATCAGGAGTCCTGACTAATAGGGGAGGTCCCAGTTGAATGGAGGTTAGCAAATGTGACACTCATCTACAGGAAGGACCAGAAGAAGGATCCAGGGAATTATGGGCCTGTCATTCTGATCTCAGTGCTCAGGAAGGTCACGGAGTAGACCACCTTGAGTACCATCACACAGCATGGTGGAGTGGATCAGGCCCAGCCTGTGTTTATGAAAGGCAGGTCCTGTTTGACTGATGAGATCGCCTTCTGTGACAAGGTGATGATCTTACAGAATGAAGGAAAGGCTGTGAATGTTGTCCACCTGGAAGCCTTTGATACCATTTCCCACAGCATTCTCCTGGAGACACTGTCTGTTTGTAGCTTGGATGAGTGTACTGTTGGCTGGATAGAAAACTGTCAATCTGCATGGCTGAGCCCAATGAGAGCTACATCCAGGTGGTAGCCGGTCACTAGTGCTGTTCCCCAGGGCTCAGTACTGCGAACAGTCCTGTTTAAAGTCTTCACTGATGGCCTGGATGAGGGGATCAAGTGCACTCTCAGTCACTTTGCAGATGTCACAAAGTTGGGGCAGGGGTGTTGATCTTTTGGAGGGTAGGAAGGTTCCGCAGAGGGTTCTGGATAGGCTGGATTCATGGACTGAGGCCAGCTGTATGAGGTTCAACAAGGTGAAGTGCCAGGTCCTATGCTTGGTTCACAATAAGCCCATGATACAGGCTGGGGGGGAAGAGTGGCTGAAAGCTGCTTTCTAGAAAAGGACCTAGGGGTGCTGGTCAACAGCCAGCTAAACGTGAGCCAGCAGTGTGTCCATGTGGCCAAGAAGTAATATTGTGCCGTCAGGACCAGGGCAGTGATCTTCCCTCTGTACTCGACTCTGGTGAGGCTGCACCTCAGATCCTGTGTTCAGTTTTGTGCCCCTCACTGCCAGAAAGACATCAAAGTGCTGGAGTGTGTCCAGAGAAGAGCAGTGAAGCTAGTAAAGGATCTGGAACACAAATCTGATGAGGAGCGGCTGAGGGAGCTGGAGTTGTGTAGTTTCGAGATTCTGTGATTCTACTTGGGTACAGCTTTGACATATGAATGACTTATTACTTAATATTTACCATCAAAACCCAGCACTGAACTACCATCATGCTTTGAACCTCTTTTAAGAAAAAAAATTGCAGAGGGAATATTTGCCATTAGTTTGTTTTTTTTTTTATATCGAAGGAAACACAATACCTTTAAAAACAATACCAAATATCCAAGACCTGAGTAGAGTACCTTAAAGGTTTTTCTTTCAAATATAATAGAAATGCTTGTATACCACAGTACATGATTTAAGGTAAGATTATCTCTGTAAGGAAAAAGATTCAGAAGATCATTATGTAGAGTCCTCAACTTCTCTAAGTTGTTCTAATGAATTAAGTGTTTAAGGAAAATAAACTGTCTAGAATTTAAATAGACCAGACTATCCTTATTGACTGCCCAAAAAATGTGCCCTTCCACTAATGGCTTTGTATTTGTTTTACCTGAGTGTATTTAGTCTTACCTCTATCTAAAAAGGGAAGCAACAAACCCATTATAAAGAAGAGAATCTTAAAAATACAAATGCATAGAAATGAGATAATGTTAATAAAACCTTCTTCAGGGTGAACCTAAAGTACATGTATATCACACAAAGCCAGGCTCTATCTCTTTAATTAAATTTTTAAATTGACTACTCTTAATATATTGGGCAATCCTCTAAGATTTTAAAGTCACCTTCTAAATCTAATTGTGAAGGATCATTTACTTTGCTTCTTTTCCTGTATTTAGAGTATGATAAATTGTTCACCTCATAGTTACCACTAAAACTCAATAAAGGTGATTAAAATGTGGCAAATTAAAGACTCTGAAATGGAGTTGCAGTGAAAGGGTTATTTCTTTGAGGATAAAATGCAAATAAACAGCTGCAATTGTCTTTAAAACATAGAGTAGTACCCCATTTAAAGGTTAACACAAAAATGAAGAGGTTTTCTTCATAAAAATTTCACGTCTTGGAACTGACATCCTAGTTAAGGAATTAAGAGCCCAGTGTCCAGGCAGTATGACATTTTTATATGTAACACACATTCTCTGTTATCTACATGTCCAATCACAGTCTGTGTAGGTTGTCATAGAAAGTTGAGGGAACTAAGAAAAATGCTTTACATACCTAAAAATCTAAGGGATCAAAAAGAGTTTTAAGTGATGCAGCCTTATCAGAAGGTCAAGATAAAAGAAAAACAACTGTAATCAGGTATCTGTCACACTTAATTAGATGATCTTAAAATACAGAGCTAGCTTAGCATTTTTGGAAAGCATAGGTGAAACTGGATTTTGCCAGGCCTACAAAATAGGTCTTTAACCTTGCAGCAGTGTCAGACTAGCTATGAAGAAGGGAAGGGCAGGGAGCTCTGCCTGTGATTAACATGGTTTTAGTGTTGTACGGCAGGTTTCAGTGAGATTTGGGTGTGCAAATGGAGACTCTAACTAACAAAATCTTCCAGTCTGTCGAAATTCAGGAGTAAGGGTTTTATATCTAGATCCCCTTCTCTTGCTTACGTTTTTGATCTTTGTCTCCTAGGTTTTCTCCAAACTTGCTTTCTTCCACCCCTGCGCTCCCTGACATGCCAGAGCAGCTGTACGTCCAATGATGAGCCTTGTCTCATGTCCTTTTGACCTTTTATCTTCGGGAAGATATGGGGGAGACATTACTTTTATGGGTAGCTGCACCAGTCCCAACAAGTAGGATAGGGACAGGAATCACCTTATCAAGTGCTGAAGGAATTGCTAAGGAGGACAGAAAGTTCTAGCCACATTTTGAGATGAAAGAGGGACCTTTTAACTATTGTAAAAGCCTAGAAGATGAGGGACTAATGCGTATGTTTCAAATACTGATAAGCAGATAGCCATGGAGCCAGCCAAGGACTGTTGGTAAGAACATGCTCCAAGAAAGAATAGGACGTGGCTGGAGAAGGGACCACGCAGAGATAGGGCAGCATTTTCCTGAGACAAATGTTCTTGTTCTGGCTCCTGGAAATAATCACAACATAGTACAGTGCAAGTGCAGAAATGAGGTCAAGAAGTGGGCATGGACTGTCAATCGAAGACCGATCCAAGTAGGGGGGATCAAGACCGGCAAAGACCCCCAAAGCCCTCTGACCCATTTCCAGAAAGATCTAGAAGAATGTACTGCACATGATAACTAATTTCGTAGAAAGTGAGAAACTTAGCTCTAGGACAAGGAAAACTTGTCTGTGAAAAGGTAACNGTGGACCTGATAAATTTCACAAACAGATTGCTGGTATTCTAGTAACAAAGCAGTGGAATCTGGGGTTCATCTGTGCATAAATGCTAATGATGAAGGAATTCACTCCTGAAAATCAGGAATCCAAAAAGGTGGTCTGGAATCTTTTTTTCTTTCTTTCTTTCCTTTTTTCTTTCTTTCTTTCTTTCCTTTCTTTCTTTCCTTCTTTCTTTGCTTTCTTTGCTTTCTTTCTTTCTTTTCTTTCTTTCTTTTTCTTTCTTTCTTTCTTTCTCTTTTTCTTTCTTCCTTTCTTTCTCTTTCTTTTTCTTTCTTCCTTCCTTTCTCCCTCTCTCTAATCTCTCTTCTCTCTTTCACCCTACCCCTTATTTAGAATCCATTGCCTAGTGTTTACACTCGAAGATAAGGGACTAACTTTTATCAATTTCCATGCCAAGTATACAACTTACTAATAAAACTTTGTAAGTTTTTGCAGACCTTCTAATTTTTTTTGTTTCTTTTCAACAATGGACATCTATGAATCCACAACCACTATCTCTCTAATCATTCCTTAGGTGTTGGCATATCTTTTCTTTACATATATGTCAAGGTGTATCTTCTGAGGAAGCAAGTTTACACAGAGTGAAAAAAAGAAAACTTCTTTAGCAACGACAAAAACCAAACACTTTTTGGTTTTCTCTACTTTTATGAGGTTGTCATCTTGGAAACCTTTATTTCTTTTGTTGACTAGTCTTGGCTTTTTTTTTTAATCTGCAACCTTGCAGATTATTTAAATAAATATGACACTTTGTCACAGGGACTGAAATGCTCTGTTTACCTCCTGTTTTGCTCCACATGGAGCCAAAAAAGAGAACTAAAGAAGTTGGAGAAAATGAAAAGTTGGTTAACTATCTACATATTAGAAGCTTTAAGAAGAATGACAAAGAGAAAGGAGAGAGATTTGAAGCACCAGACAAAAGAATATGATCTTTCTGTGGAGACTCTATCACAAATTATCTACGGAGAAATTGAAGAATATAGCAGTAAGTGATCACAGATCTAGGGACTTATGTTTATGAGGAAAGATGGCAACAGCTGGAGTAATTTCTAGAGAAAGCATAATGAGAGAGATGATAATTCATAAATATCTACTGCTTCAAGGAGAGGAAATTAACTGCTATTTTTCTGTCTCCAGTAACAGTACAAATCCTTCACACTTCTTTATTGACATTATTTGTAACATTATTTCTAATGATCAGTAAGCACTAGCATATGCTGCAATAGAGATCTTGAATATATATTATCAAAAACTTTTAAGAATACTACAGATACACAGCATATCCTGCTTCGAGGTAACTGAACTTCTAACACCATTTCCAGCTGTTTTTCCTCCTATGCCATGCGTTTATCCATTCTAAATTTGATTGCATTCAAAGAAGCAGAAATGGGTTATCTGCCAGCATCCTTTGAAGGATTATGCCAGAGTATAATTTTTTACTTTAGACTATGGGTATTACAAATTGAGTAGGTTTGGTCATAGCTGAACATCAGATTTATTTTCCCTTTACTGTGATAACTAGCAGAACTGGAAGCAGAAATAAATCCTTCATCAGCTTGGTCCCAGCAAAGCTCTGCAATGCTAAAACAATCTTTAAATCGGACAGTGCTAATGAATGTACCAATCAATTTATCAAGCAAGCAAACACTAAAAAGTAGAATGGAGAAAATAAAGTTTTCATCAGGGGCAATGTGATCAAACATTAAAAAAGAAAATGCCCTTACCTTCATGATGATTCTGTGCACAGGTGCAGATAAAACATTTGAATTTATATAACTAACCTGCAATATTTAAAAACATCAGTCATAAAGAAAAAATGCAGTTAGATATTCCTGTTAAATGGTAATTATTTCTCAAAAAAGTTGAAAAAAATACTTTTTCTTGTGAGGTTTTCCACTAACTTGGCATAGAAATACTTAGATAGGAAAAAAAAAAAAATTGAAGAGAATTACTCCAGGGAAAAGGAAACTGCTGCATGCTCTTAGGTATATTTATTACAAAGACTGCAACAGAGAAATTCATCAAGAATATTCTTTCTCCTTGAAAGTAATACTGACAAAAACCTTGATATCAAAGATGATTTGTCTGCAAACTGAAGCAATGACCATGAATGTTAATTCTTGATTGCAGAGAATAAGACTGATGGCGGCCCCTAACATAATCAGTTCATTCATTCGAAAACATTTGCTTTCATCTGGAGCTAAATATTTGAATAGGCCTCTTCTCCGTAAAGACTTTTTTTATCCCATAAAGCTAATAATAACGGTGTTTTGACAGATTTAAGGTATTCTTTTTCCTCATCAGTCCACTGGAGATAGGAAGTGCACACATTTCATGGCCAATTGTCTGATCATAGCTGCTTTTAACCCCAGTGTGGAATTTCTTTCAATTTACACTAAGATGACAGCTGTAGTAGTTCAAGCTGCATCATGTTCCATCATATAAGGAGCCGTTATCCAGGTATCCTGCCACATTTGTTATAGAAGCTTAGTGACTTCTATTTCAAGCAGTAGTTGAAGGAATACAAAGTCTGCATCAAGGTTAAAAGAGAAAAAAAGTTTCTAGCATTGCCTATAAGAAAGTAATGAAAGATAGTACAACCATAAATTTAGGAACCCAAACATTTAAATAAAGAATGTAGGGGGTTGGTATTTTGGTTTCTTTTAATTTATAATCTTTAGATCTATCATTTGGAAAGGAAATATTTCTATTACAGTAGCAAAATACAACAGTCTTTCCTCTGAAGTATTCACAGCAGTCTTAATACTTTCAAAGTAGGAGATCCAAAATGTTTGTGAGGGGACAAGATTTATTGTTAGATACAAAAACAGTATTTCTTTTAACCTCAATATGATATATACTTTAATACAGAATTTAGCTATGAAGTCTAACTTCGATTGTGTTAGTGCAAGGAAAAATAAAACAGCATAACTTAGCATATTGAGGAGTTTCACAGTGATTTTTTTTATTCTTGTATCTTTATGATCAACTGTAATTTTTTTCCAGTGCTAGCAAAAGAAAATGGTTGAGACAAAAATTGACATACATGGAAATATGCATTTGGTGATCAGATGATAATGATTTTGGACCGAAAACTGTAAACCTGACACTGCTGTGCCTTTAATTATTATTTTTAGAATTCAAATTTTTCTTTTGGCATATTTATCTTTCATTTTACAATATAAAATTATATTTAGGAGTGCAAGTAGTTGGAAAATTGGACACAGTTGACTAAGTATAAGACCACAGTCTAGGACAGACATGAATTCAACTAATGATCGTTGTAATCTACAAAATGGCATTTTATGCATTGTATTCCTCAAATATATTAATTTATATTTCCATCCTGCAGAATTTTAACTGTGAATTTCTGGCATATTAAAAAAATATTATACACATAAATATGTTCATATTGATATGGAAAAGTTAGTGGTCATGGTGATCTTTTAACCTAACCTCACAAAATCATATTCAGTTTAAAACAAGAAAAAACAACACAGGAAAACAAAATTGCTTAAATTTAGTCTTTTTTTTTTTTTCCTTTTCTCAGTTATGGAAAATCACAGAATTTTAGAATATGCTGAGTTGGAAGAGACCCATCAGGATCATTGAGTCCAACTCCTGGCCCTGCATGGGACATCCCAAGAATCATATCTTGTGCCTGAGGGGGTTGTCCAAACACTTCTTGAATTCTTGCAGGCTTGGTGCTGTGACAACTTGCAATGGTCTTTAGCAAGAGAAGCACTCTGCATTTTACTTCCTTTTTGGCATGATCAAAAATTGTAAGTTAATATATGTAAGAGTAAATTTTTAATCCTTTCCATATGTACAGTTTTCTTCCCAACCGGCCTTTCTTGTAGAATATAAACCCACAGGGACCAGGGCCTATGAATATGGTGCTTCTGGTTGCCTGAAGAAGGCACTATCTACTCCTTCCTGATCAGTCTGTAACAGACATCTGTATAACATTGCCTTGGCAATCTTTCAAAAACAGCCTACACCAGGCCCTCAAGTAAGCAGCAAACGTCTCCAGACGACAGATTGACAGGTGGAAGCCTCTGCACTCTGCAGTACAGTCTTCCTCTGCTATCACTCACTGCTTCCACCTGATTCTCAAGCATGAGTCAGGCTCAGCTTGGATGATTCAATTGATGGAGCTCTCAATAACTCATCTCCTGGAAGAGCACTGAAACTCTTCCGCAACTGCAAATCTTCAGATGGGGCAGGAGCCCTCCTTCCTGTGCCAAAAAGTAAAAATTTCCAGCCTTTTGCTACCATAGGAATCCCCACTTTCCAACTTAATATGTACCGACCCTGTTTGCTTCTCCAGTTGGGACTTCAGCCTCTTGAAACCGCAGGATCTCAGAGGAAATCCAGTGAAGCTCTTATCAGCTCTGATGCCGCATAGTTTGCTGACCTCCTTCCCAACTTCTTCAGCTTTTGACTCAACCTTAACCTATACCTCTTCTTCAGGATAGGAGGTCATCTCCTTCTGTCATAACCTCAGTGGGAGGTGCCAGGCACACCTACAGCCCAAGAACTGCAGGGCTGCATCATCCTTTAGGAGCTCACTGTTGGTCAAGGCCTCTGATGTTACAGGAAAAGTGATTTGAATCATGGGACTGTGCCCTGGGGCACTTTGCTGAGGATATATGTGCTGTTCCATGCAGTTGCAGGCCCAATCTGTGACCTGTCTGTGTGAAGTGCCACACAAACTGCTGCCTCTCTTGGTAATCTGCATCTAGTACATGAAGGTACTTATATTTGGTAATCTCTAGTTGAAAAGTAAACAGATTACCCGTTTCACCTGCAGTGAAAGCTGACCTCTGAGCTGTAATTTAAAGTAAAACCAAGCCCAAGCTCTTGATACCAAGAAAAAGGATAGAAATGGAAGTAGAGAGGGTGATGGATTAGCTGAGTCCATAATGAAGGCACACATTGCATATTAAACTGCATTGATTTGACTTTTATTTTCCAGGACAGATGCCATTCGAGCACCTGTAGTTACAAATGCAACTATGCTATTTACTTGTTGTTAAGCTTCATCTACATGAATAGTTTTTTGCTAGGACTTGGCAAACATAGCAGCCTTTCTGCTACTTATGATTTTACTGAAGAAAGAATGGGGGAAAAAAAAGTTAAAAAGAATATAGTAGTTAAACATTTAAAAAACTAACATCATGGTCTTATGTTCTTAAAACTGTATATCTCGGAGAGGTTGCTTGGTTTTTTAATCATTAATTTTTAAACACCTAAAGAGAAAAAAAAATAAGAACAGACAAAGATACAAAAACAGGGAACTATTTTTCAAAATAAGAATGATTAGGAAAGATTTTAAAGAAATAATGTGACAAAGATTATTAAATTCAAATGCTACCTCTAGTTCAGCTTGACCTTGAGTTGCAGATTGCTGGAGGCTAGGACAGAATACCGTAGAAGCATTTTTCACAATTTGCTAATAAACATCCGTCTAAACAGCTTAATGGGTTAAGTAAACTTTACATATAGTAGAACTGTGCTTATGTTAAGGAACATGAGGATACATTATAATAGTGGATAAGCATAGGATCACTTAAATTATATCTTAAAATGATCTGTTTAATTTTTGCTTAGGGACCCTTTTGAGTACAAATGTTTTCCTACAAAAACATTTTTGTTAAAGGAACATTGCTTAAAATGACCTGTATTTCTGCTTTATGTTTAGTGCAAACAACTCACTGTAGCAGGCTAGACTGAAAATTATGGCATGGCTCCCATGAGTAAAGTGAATAAAGAGGGTAATTTTATGACTGTTAAGTTTTTTCATTTGTTTTGGAAGGAAGGGATAGCCTTTTAGTGAGAAAAATATGTCCTCCAAAAAAAGGAAAACTTTAAAGAATCTTCATTTTTAATGAAAATCTGTGGGTAGCTCCTTCCCTTGTGCCCAACTTCTACATGACTCTCATATGATCTAAAAAAGTGTGTTCATAACTTAAGGTTGCCCTAATAAGTCTTGCTGACTACTACAAATGTCATATGTGTTTAATGTGAAGATCACTGTGAACTATCAAATTAGATAGTGGAAATAGTTCCTATTTTTTTTTTTGGTGTGTGTGTAAGAAAGCAAAAGTGGAGGAAGATGAGGACTCTCAGATGCTGAATACACCCATAAAAATGTATAAAATGATTGACACTTCCAAACACATGTCCAGAGCTTGAGGACATAAAAGATTAGATCTGCCACCAGTGTGGTAAAATGGACTTATTAAGGAAACACCTAGAGGCAAAAGAAAATGCCTGCAGGGGAAATTAAAAAACAAACAAGCAAAGATGCACAATAGCATAGATAAATAGGAATGCAAGCTAACAATGCATAACAAAAAGATTTTCATTACTAAGAGTAAGAGAACAGACAGTAACTTTGAAGAGCTGACCTTGTAGATCCTCACTTGTGATTGTCCCACTCTGCACTGGGGTGGCCTCACATTGACTGCTGTGTGCAGATTTGGGTGCCACAATATACGAAAGACATTAAGCTATTAGAGATCTTCCAAAAGTGGGCCACAAAGATGGTGAAGGGCCTTGAGGGGAAGCTGTATGAGGAGCAACTGAGGTCACTTGGTCTGTTCAGCCTGGAGGAGACTGAGGGGAGACCTCATTGCAGTCTATAACTTTCTTGTGAGGGGAATAGGAGGGGCAGGCACTGATTTCTTCTCTGTAGTGACCAGTGACAGGAGGGAAGGGCATTAAGCTGTGTCAGGGGCCATTAGGCTGGATATTAGTAAAAGGTTCTTCATTCACCCAGAGAGTGGGTGGGCACTGGAACAGGCTCCCCAGGGAAGTGGTCACAGCTCCAGGCCTGACAGAGTTCAAGGAGCATTTGGACAACGCTCTCAGGCACATTGTGTGACTCTTAGGTTAGTCCTGTGCAGGGCTAAGAGCTGGACTTCAATGATCGTTGTGGATTCCTTTCAACTCGGGATGTTCTGTGATTCTATGACTCTGCTACCTGAGAGATTCACATATACATGCACCTATAAACTGCAAGCCTGCTGGAGTATGAATACCACTATGCTGTGGCCATATGCACAGAAGTGAATGCAATCTCTGCAGAGTGATATATCTGATACCCCATAAAACTCTGTTTAGATTCCAGACATCTCTGAAGGTCTAATTAGTACTAAACCTGCTGCAATCAAGATTTTGAGAGGTTTGACATGGCCATAGTTCTAAAAAACCCCAATTCAAGTAATGAGCATTGGTTCAAACATGGATTGAAAGAAAATTTTGCCCAGCAGACACTAGGGTCCCAAAAATACGTTGTCTTCCACATTTGCAGAAATTGCATATTCCTCATTATTCTCTGAGTTGGCCAATGAACAAATGCATTTTATCACCAACAATCATAGCCATGGAAAAAAAAAACAACAAAGCATCTGTCATATCTCTCAAAAAAAGAATCTAGCAAAAGTGTCCTGCTGAGCAAATATTAATAAAAGCTGATTGACCTGCTGCAATCTCTGAGCTTAAACTGTGGATCAAGTAAGAAAAAACTAAATAGCTAGGAAATGTTGATGCACATTACCAGAAGCTGGTCATCTGCCCTCTGAAATCACAGGATTTCCCATCCACACAGCTAATAACACCTAAGTTTTGGGCAACAGGATTATTTATAATGGCAATTTGTACACAGTACCAGATGCGAGGCCATAAACCATTTGTTAAAACTTCATAGAATCACAAAACAGTTGAGGTTAAAAGAAACCTCTCTAGATCATCTGGTCCAACCCCGTGCTCAAGCAGGTATTTGTCTCATCCTAATGAAATAATTTACCCCTAAAATAACAATGGGAGCCATCATTAGGACAGTTACAATTTTCCATTTGAGTTAATATGTCCATTATAAGAAAATATTTTCCTGAATCAAAGCAAAACTCCCAAGACAATTTTTGTCTTATAACTTTGAGTTGAATTAATTCGGGCATTTTCTTTTTGACAAATCAGTGTTCCTTCTGATTGTCTTACAAAGGTTATTGCAGCAAACAGGAAAATAAAATTTCATTTCAAAAAAATAACACAGTCTTTCAGTTTGAAATTGTTTAACTGCTTGTTTTTGTCAGTTCCACACCATTAAAAATTAAAATAATGTTGACTCCAGAGAAGAGTTAAAACAGATGATATTTAATAGTGTCAACTATTAAATGGTTAATATAATGCTTACATAATGGTTTCAATTACTGAAATTTGTGGGTAGGAATCAAAGAGTTCTTGCAGAACTTTAGCATCTATAAATGCTCCTTTGTTCATCATGTTACAGTCCTGTGTCCATGGCAGAGTACTGCCATTGAGACACGAATTGAGACAGATGAGTTGTTAATAAAGAAAAACTTTGCAGGGCTAACAGTGTAATTAATCACAGAAGTTTATGCATTATAATCCTGGATTGCCAAAAACAAATGGCATAATTAATATGTTTATATGTTGAAGAAAAAGTGAGATCCTAGGTTACCTCAAGACAAATGGTTTGGCTTTGCTTCAAGACCACTGAGGAAAGCAATATGCATCTCACAGATTGAATGAAAAGCATTTGGAATTATCTCCAGAATGCACAAGTTTTCTCCCATTTGCAAAGATGATGGTTTATGTTTTGCATAAATCTTTGTCTTTTATTTTTATCTCATGCTCGCATTGACCTATCATCTTTGTCTGTTCACAGAATGCTTGAGTTGCACAGCTACTGAGAACAGGAACTAACAAGTTGAAATAATCTGTACTACACACAGACATGGCTGGAGTGCTAACCAAGTAGATTGCTTAATGAGTTCCTGGTGGTCCTCTATGGGTGTTTAATGAGGAAGAAGTCTAAATCTCATTCATTTTAATTTGTCATAAGCACATTAAAATATGCCAAAATTGGTCCTGAAAGCAAGATGTAGAGCTATGTGTGACTTAGAGCATGTCACAACTAAAAATTTACCTTCAGTTTTAACCTGATTCTTAGCCCAGCTTTACAGATTTTTTTTAGAAGAAGTCTTAAATCTTATGCTTCCTTACTTTGAAACAGTGTGTATCTGTTCACACTAAGAGAATACTGTTTTCTTTTTTGTTAGTTTTTGTTCAATAAAGGCAGATTGTGGTGAGGATAGTTTAAAAGCTTACTTGTGTAAACTACGAATTTTGATAATCCTCTTGCTTTAACCAGCTTTTCCAGATACTCATTTCTCAGCTACCTTCCATGTAGTGGAAGCTTTTGTTTGGGATGCAACTCTCTTTCATTTAACCCTTTCTTCAGCAGTCTTTCTCTATGATACCAAACTTTGTTTAGCCAAAGAGCTCTAAAATATGTCATTTCAATGTGACCTAATAAAGAATGAAGAATTACCTCATATTTTGGTTATGCTGTCACGTGTGACAGAGAGTATGGCTTGGGGAGAAGCATATAAACTCTGTGTCTGTAGACCAATATCTGGCTAGCACAGATGTCCCACTGATGCATTTGCGACATCTCCTAATTCTAACACAGATCTCTTGTTGTCCCTCAAGTTTTTTAACCCAGAATTAAATGAAGGGCAATCTAACTGTATTAGCAAAAATTGAGGTTTTATTCTTTCTGGTCCTCTTTGTCTTGCACACACATGACAGGGAGAGGGGAGGTGGATAGCAGCCTGAGAACCGGTGAAATTACCAATTCTGGCATGTAATGTTTATGTTACAGCACATTTATCTTACCTAGCGCAAGGATTTTACAGGCTACAGGGAGGGTAGCATGCACGGAACTACTTTATATACATTTATACAATTTTTGCAAACTTATTCACACTATTTAAACTTACTTATACTATCTTATAACACTGTTACTATTAAATATGGATCCATATTTTCCTGCAGGTAAAGTTAACTTAAACAGTCTTTTTTCTTAGTTTTAACTTGGTAACAGGGGTTTCCTGCAAGGTGTTCCTCTGCAGAAGTTTAGCCTCTTCTTTCACTCTCACTGAGCATCCAAGGTCATTTGCTGGATTCCAGAGTTATTTCTGAGGCCTGTTGCTGGGCAGCTGCTCCTAGCTTCCCAGGCTGAACACCTGTTTGTTCTCTAACATCCCACTGAAAGTTATAATAAAATGTTCAAGAAATGCTGACTAAAAATAATTGGTATTTCAGCTTTAGAAACTAAAGGTAAAGGAGATGAGGGAGAGACAAAGATAACCCTGAGATAAAGGTATGGAAATACAGGACCAAATTGCAGGACAGAAAACAGTACTAGGAACTGACTGAGATCAGGCAGTGTGACAATATGAAATTGTGTTCTAAATCTGTATGTTCTTTTACGTGTTGCCAATCTAGCAAAAAAAAATAAACAATGGCATTGAAGCCGAATGAATAATTACCATAATGAATGATGTCTCCAGCACTGTTCTTATGAATAAAATTGCATCAGAAATATGAGTCATACCTCACGTTTGATGTCAACAAAATTCTTGCTTTTGGAAACATTGCACTTTTTTGGTGCAGGTCTAAGCCTGAGATCACAATTTACTTTTGTGAGGTTCCTTTCCCACCTTTGCTACTTGTGAAATGAGACAAGCATAAGGAAGAGAAAGAACTTTATCATATAACACTGACATTCTTAGAGAGAAAAAAGTTTCAAAACCAATCCTTACAGCATGCAAAACCTTTGTGTTCCTTGAATATCAGTCAGTCAGTGCATTACAAAAAGTCCTCTTACAAAAAGGTTGCAAATTTGCTTTCTAAGGGGGTAATTTTTTTACAGAGAATATTCTGATACAAAATTTAATTGTGGGAAAGATTTATACATGCTGATTTTATCAGAAATTTTGCTAAGAAGGCAACAGTTGTCTTTTCGCACTTTCTCCTTTTCGTAATGACTTGTGGGAGAGGAGTTCTGAGGTTACTGTTTGCGTCTGAAATTCTTACCTTGCTGAATCAAAATAAACATGAAATAAAGAGTATTGAGCCAACAAAAGTTTACAAAATCAACCATCATTCACTGTTTATGATTTTAGACAAGAGGTGTATGTACAAATACAAACAATACTATGTTTGACCTGTTATTATACCTTTCTTTAAGCATCCTTTTTTTAAAATGTCACACATAAAGTGGGTACACAGAAATGCCAATACTGGGTCAAACTGTAAAATCCATCCCACTTTATTAGGTATAATAACAGGTCAAACATTTTAAATTTTTTTCTTAATATACTCCTGCATCTTTCAAAAATCAATGAACTTTCTGAGTTGCATATTACATCTATGTTTAATATGCCTTCAGTAGGCAATCTCTTCACACTTAGTTTTGAGGTTGGCAAACTCCGCACAGCACTGTGTTCTGTAACACTTTAAATTTTCTTTACATGCCACCACATACTTTCTTAGCACAGCAGGCCAGGTGGTTGGAGCAGTGGATCAAGGCAGTGATGCCTGTAGCTGGGGAAGGGAAAAGGCTAATGGCCAGGGCTCTGAGAAGGCTCCTGAGTGCAGGGGAGGCCCCTGATAAGATGTCTCAAGGGCAGAGAGCTGCAATATGGCCCTGAGCCCAGGCATCCCAATACCAGGTGAGACAGGTGGGGTGCTACCCACTTGAGATTCTGACAGGAGCAAAAAGCACATGAATTTCTTTGGTTTCTACTCAGAAAGTAGAAATGCCTCTACCTTCAGGCATTTCTCAGGGAAAATCTGCTGTGATAATAAGGATGGAATTAGTCATTGACATCTAACAAATTGTGTTGGCATCTTCTGTCTTACTGTACCAAAACCTGTGCAAATATCAGCGTCTTACACATAAAAGCTGTTCTCCAGGGACTCCTCCAACATTGTCATAAACTGAGGCACTGTCAGCACTTACAGGCTGCTGAGATTACAAACATAGGTTTCAAAAATTAATTCACTTTTGCTGAGATATCACATGTTATTGCACTAGGTAGAAAATCCCATGTAAAACTGGGAAGTCTCAGTGCTGCTTCTAGCAAACTGGAACCTCAATATACTCTTCAAATTAAATAAATCCTGTCACTATTCTGGTTAATGCAATTGCCTTTATATGTTTTTACTATATTGCCAACTTTTCTGTGTAAACAGTAATCTCTTAATCCATACTTCTGATCAAAGTTTGACCAAATTCTAGAGCCCTTCTAATTCACCTTAGTAAAATGCTGACTATGCCTTGATATATGAGAATATGTTTCACCTTTTTGCGCATTTCTTTTTCTCTTTCCTCTTTATTTCCTTGTTTTTATTTTCCTGTTGTTCCTTTATAACACTAACTATTCAGTACTATGCAATGAAACAGGTTTTATTCACTGAGGCAAAGGCACTGATATGTGTCTCAAGTTTTAGCTTTTTGAAGAAAGAACCGGGAGTTTCTCTGAACTCTACAGACAGTCAGGGCATAGTTAATTCATCAATTTTTGGCACAATTAACCACAAAAATCATAGTTCTATAAAACCTTCCCACAAGTTTTTATGAAGTCTACCAAAGGATTAAATTTGATTGAGGTATGCAATCATATTAGAATATTTTGCTTTATAAGTCCCTAGCTGTGAGCATAAATTATCAGATAAAATCTAATATGTTTAATCTACACTGCTAAATCAGTTTATCTTCGAATTACATCATGTCATTTCAGATCTCAGGAGATTTTTGTTATCTGTGATTCAATTTTTAAAGTTAGGTCTTTTCAAAATAATTTCTTTCTACTCGCTAATGTGAAACTTCTTTTAGTTCACTGTGTTGATCATGACAACTATGCAGGAGAGAGATTCTATTAAAAGAACATGACAAAAGAAATGAAATTATTCCTCTTTAACTCAAAGAATAAAGTAACATTTTCACACAGTCTGAAACTGTATTGGGATCATGAACCTGCCTTTTAAATATCTCCAAACATTTTATAAATGTGCCTGAGTTGGAATGGGAGAGCCATGTACACATGGACAGAAAAAAAGGATTTTCCTACTTATCTACTCAATTTTCATGGGGTATCCACATAGAAATGTTCTGTGTCCTTGTGAGTTTTGGGACAGGGACTTACTATTGCATAAAGCTCTATCCAGGAGACCTGATGTAAAGGGATATCATATAGGCTTGATGTAACAAAAACTGGTGAATCTCTGAAGAGGGATAAAGAGAAGAGAAGAGAAAAAGTGACATAGCCTAGATGACAGCATATAAACATCAGCTCTGCAAAAGTACTGTCAAGTTATTTGGATGGGGCAAGATGGCTTTTTCAACTCTCCAGAATGAAGCTCTTGTTAAAACATAAGATAATGAAATTTGCACTGGATTTTTCTTTGTTTCAAAATGAGGAAAGACTGTATGATGAAAAAAAGACCATAGGAAATTGACAGAAAAGAACGAGAGAGAAGGAAAAGGACATAACTAAGTTCAAAACTGGAACGAATAAAAGTAATAATGAGGAAAGTCGAGAGACTAGAAGACATAAGATTACAGGAAAGGGGGTATTTATGGGATGCCATGAGCAAAACGTGTCAGTACTGAGGAAATGAAAAAATAGCATAAGAAAGAAGGAGGGAAGGCCAAGGAAGGTCAAGGAAAGGTGTTGCTGCCATCATTTTTTTCCTTTTCAGAAGGGTCTGCCTGTCCCATTTCACTGTCTCTCTGCCTGCTATTGTGACTCTTCGAAAGTCCATTTGAAAATTTCTTCAACTAGCAATGTCTTCTGTGGTATCAAGTTACTTACACGTCTGTGCTGTACTAAACCTGCAGTATTGCAGAGATATTTGAACTTTATATTTTCAATTCCTTTCTTTTTTTCTCCTCTTCTGTAAAGCATGGATTTTGATTAGATCTACAAATGTATTATAGATCCTTCCTTCTTCATGCTCTCACTATCCCTAAGTGCTCACAGACTCTGAATCTGGTCTTCAAACACTGCTTTATGCTTTGGAATTACAAACTGGATATATATATTAGGAGAGACAAATGGCAGTTTTTTTTTAAAAAGTGAGTATTTAAAAAGTGAGAATGACTGAATTCAATCTTTGCTCATAAACTGGTAATGCATTTCCTGTCATTTACTACTAGAGTCTGTTGAAACGATAAGCAATACTTGGAATATATGATTTTGTAATTCCATCTAAGGCTTCAGTCTAAGGCACTAAATCCAGACACAGTGGTGCAAGAATTGAAAGCCATAGCAACAGCTTTATGTACCTGCAATTTTTCATCATCTACTCTCCTGGTGCTTTCATGAAATCAACAACATTTTCGTGGTCACTTTGCCTGCTTCATTGCTGCATACTGGAAGAGAAATTCTAGTGCCTACTCTTTATTACTGGCTATTTTTAGCTAACTGTGTTGATTTGGTCCTAGTTACTTATTAGTACTGTCAGATAAATTAAGGATTTCCAGGTGTGTATTTCATGAAGCTTCTTTAATCAATTTTATTAAGTCAGTAACTCACCAAATCAACATGTTTAATTGGCCAAACAAGTTACAGAGAGAGTTAAGAATAGTATCACAGTCAGACTAAAGACATGGATAAAATAACATCTATGCTGATGATGGACTACACAGTGTGAAAGATTTTGGACAAGTCGTCTATGCCTAAAGCTTCACATTTAGACACAGATTTTAACTTTCCTATTTCTTATCAAGACTTCCTCACTAGTTGAAATGAGCCAGCAAACCATCACTAGGATATGAGTTGCTGTTCCTCCTTTTCTTCTCTGCCGTATCAGAAAACTAGCCTCAGACTAATCCTTTTTTCCAAGACTATATTCCTTCCTGCTATAGGCCAAGTGGTGGCACTAGCTTGTAATGGAGAGTTGTGGGTCTCAGAGCTACTGTCAAAGAAATGGAAGCACAATATATCACTTCTTCCATTTCTTTCATTTAGTCCAATAGGTTGCTTAAGTTTGGTGTCAGCCTAATTTTCCAATTTGACTTCTGCAGTTTTAAAGAATTCAACAATCCCTTATTTGATATCATGAGGGTTAGCCTACCATGGACAATGGGAAAATATGTGCAGAGTGGTGACTGCCCTTTCTTACTCTAATTTGGTTGTATTTACACTGTGCTCTGGATTTTGAGGGCTCTTGTTAGCCTGAAATAGCATAATTTTGTGCAGTATTTGACTTAATTCACAAGTGCAGTTTAAAGCATGGAGGAATACAGAGCGAGAATGGCTCTGTGTAAAACCGGTTTAAGTGTCTCTGCCCCCCACTCCACATTTTCTGTTTTGCGGGAGGTTGCAGGGACTTACAGACTAACTGTTCATGGGATGAATTTGCCCTTGCCTGCACTTCTTATCTTAAACTGAATGCTTCTTGACTTTGACTGTGCTTTCTCCTTGCACAAACTACCATAGAGGCAGTACAGCAGTAATTTTATGCCAATGTTAACAAACTAGGTCATTGATACGAGGTTGGCACAATAACAGGTTTGACATTACAAAAAAAAAATATGATAATCTGAACATTTCCAGTCACTTCCATATGCTTTGTCAAAAATCTATAAAAATACAGGAAAGTACTCTGGGTTTCCAAATTAGGCTATTTTCATATGAATGTAAACACTCCAGAAGTTTGCAAATACTCTAATAGCAAACTCTATGAAGTCCTGTATGTTTTCAAATTCTTGGAGCTCTCAGATAGCATGCTTGTCCAGCACAAGAAGCCAGTTAACAAACATCATAACTACAAGCAAAAATACTGCCACTTTGTCACATAATGCTTCCCTAAGATTTTTAACACCTCCTTCAAACAGCAAACAGCTGCAGAAGTCTTGCAGGCACTTTATTAGGGAGCAAGAATGCAGTGTCCATCTCCCCAGCGCAATTTGCCTTGCTCCATGCAGATGATCACGTCCCTCTGACAGGTTTCAGAATAACACCCTCCCTTGTGAGTATCTGCACAGGGAGGATGTGTCTCAAGAACAGAGAAACATGTATGAAACAAGATGGAGAAGAGCAATCTCCAGATTGTTATACCGATTCGTATTCTAGTGCTACTGTCTGTACTTGAAACGTAGAATAGAAGCAGACATGCAGTAAATAAATACTGACAATACCGAATGTTCAGTCGCTAAGAAAAATTCTGTTTATTGTGTCAATACTGTCAAGCAGCAGCGAGAATTTTTGGGTTTTGTTCCAGCTCCATCAGAGTCAAGAGAGTTTTAGACAAGTCCTATTTCACAGGATCTTATAAGAAAAAAAAGAATAGTAGCAATAATTCAGAAAAAAAAAAAAAAACAAACCTGTAGTGATCTAATTTCTATAAGGATAGCCAAATAAATATGAAGAAGTTAATCTTTCCAAGGGACAAGACTTAAATATCCTGCTGAATTCAACAGTTTTACTGTATAAAAAGAATGGTTAACTGTATTAACAAGCAATACTTGAAATAAGCAAGGAAGGAATAGCGGCTTTCTTGCCTCTGGCAGTGCATGGTATACCATTTCTGGACACTGCAAGCTATCCTTGCCAACTGTGATTTTTCTTCTTGGCTTGTGAAGCTACTTCTGGAAAGCTGAATGTTTGTCTTTGGAAAACAATGAGCTGATCTGAATAACAAGGTTTATCAAAGTATTGTGAAAATAGTGCAAATGCTACCCAATGCTTTGAAAATTATTTTTTATTTCTCTAAACCCTTTTTCACTGTGGAGCTTTTAGTGTCATCTACCTGGAGCACAGGACCTTTATTCATAGAGATACAGCAGTAATATTAACAGTTTTGTCTAACTGATGTACAGAAGCAGAGACCATTTGGCAGCAAACAAACTTGAGTTCAACTCCTCCATTTGTTTTACTTATTTCTGAAATTTTGTTTTAAATGGATGCTCTCTTGGGTTTCTTTCTTCTGCAAGCAGTGAATCAAGTAGTGGAGAGAAAGAATGCTTTGAAGAATCACAGTACCAGCTGGGCTTAAACAGCTCCATTGTATCAGGGCAAAATAAACCCAGTATTTAGGAAGCTAGTGTCTTGTGATTTTACACACAAATGTTGTTTTAATGTATGTAAAGTTATTTTTCCTAATGTTAATGTGTGAACAGACCAATGCAATTCTATTCCTTCTGAAAAATAGCACTCAGCATTTTGGTCTTAATCCAGAAGTCAGATATGTGTGGGTGTATACAACTACAGAATAATTGCCTTCCTGTTCATATGACATTATTCAAGTTTCCCCACCTAGCTATATGGTGAGAATCAAAAGGTGTTGAAATTGGAAAATTCCACATTTATCCTTGGTATAAAATGTAAAAGGTTAAGTAGGTGATAATGCATACACCTTTTTCTGTGCCTCTTAACAGCAAATAAAAGACCGTTTGGGAGAAATAACCTGAAAGAGCTGCAATATGCAAGCATGTGAACATTCATGTGGTAAAGAAAAATTCCATTCTGTATGTTTATATGTGTAATTATTGATCTGCTTTTCAGTGACCTTTGTCTTCTACTTCTGTGTCTTTTTATCTCAGATGGAGGAGAAGCTACATCCAGTTGCTGTCCAACCTATGCAGTTCCTGGAGTGCCTAACTTCTCTTGTAATTATGCTCAATGTTAAAGCTAGAGGATGGAAATAAAAACTCTAAGAAAATTATGTTCAAAATTTCCTTAGAATTTCTAATGAATATTCTGGATCAGGAAGCACAAATAATGTAGAAAATCGTTTGACATCCCTAGTCACAGATTATCAATAACACAGTACTTACAGACTAATTAGGGAATGGAGAAAGCAGCCTATGTTGTACGTTTCTCTCTTTAACACAAATTGTCCATATTGCCACCAGACCGCAGTTCACTGCTTTTGAAATAATAGGATGCAAAGTGTAGATAATGTTACAAATTAGGTTAAACACATAATGATCACAGATGTGGAGGCAATAGTTTGAATATGCAAAAGCAAATAGACTAAAATACTACCTCTGATTGCAATTTAACATGTACTATTATAATATTAGAACCATATATCTATCATGTGTAACTGGGGCACAAAGCCAGGCCCATTTACAGGAAAAATAATACTAAAGTAATGACTATACTGGGACATGTTAAAAACATCTCCACATTTACTTCTCTAATTGTATTTTAGGTTAAAACTATCTACATTCATTTGAAAGCATAATTATGATATAATTAGATATTGATCATTACACATAATGCTTTCACGCACAGGTGCCTAAATTTATTTTTTTTTCCTTTGGTAAAGTTTCACTCTAGTGAACCTTTAGAGTCAAATTTATCTTTATCTTCTTTATTATTACTTTCCCTTAATGACCCAACATCTCAATGCAGAAGATTAGAAAGAAGATGAGGGAAAAGGAGTCCCAAACATGACTTTAAAAAACAAAGCTATCAGTGAGATCGCAGTTCCAGCTTCCAGAATATTTTGTCATCTTCTCAAAAAGCTTGCCATAGACATGCTACCTGACTGGATACACATTTAGGCAGTTATTTGCTTGTGACTTCATGATATTGTTTTCATAAATATTGTCATGAACCTAAAAGACTTCAATGGGACAAAACAGGTAAGAAGAAGAAAAATAAAAGAGTATGAAAAATGCAGGCGTGAAGCTATGGGAAAAAGACTGAGCATAGAGGAAGGAGACCACAGAGTCAATACTTTAATCAGTTCAGGCCAGAGAAAATTGTGCCAAAGGTGTGAAAAAACTTATCAAACACATAAGGCACCAAGAGAAAACTTCTGATGATCTAGTTGGTGGCCCACGTTCATGCTGTATGCTCCAAGTAAATTGAAAGCTCAATTATTGCAATGTATTCATTTTAGCATCTCAGTATGACTCTTGCTATTTAATCTAAAAAGCTGATTTTGAATGAATGACAATCTCATTAACATGTTACAATCAACTGGAAACACAGGAGATTTCAAGAAATAGTATGCTTATAATTTAACTTAAGATTGTATAAAAGAACTATTAAATAAAATGAGAAGAAATGTGAGGGCTAGCAGCTATTTTCATTCAGATGAAAAAATCTCCTGTGATGTGTGTAATAATAACATAGGAAACAACCTGATAGATACATTGACATTAGAAACCAGAGGTGATATCTATTTACCACTGTTGGACAGTTAACACGTCACTATTTCACTAAGTGATCACAGAAAAACAGAGATTATCTAGTCCATGCATGCGTACTTCAGATATCCCTACTTCAGTTTCTCCTATAATGAGAATTCTAGTTTGAGGGTCTTTTCTTAAAGGCTGTTTAGAGGTGAATATGATGGCTTTTACAACCTATTAGCTGATCATACAGTGTTGCAGAGCAAGTATTTGTTAGCTGCTTTACACATGGCACCCTACCAGCCATTCTTAAATTCCCATGGAACTACATCTGTAAAAAGTAGTGTGCTAGAAATCTGAAACTGGGCCACTGACTAATAAAACTACCGTGCATATCTGATCCATCAATAATGCTTCATTCTGGGCTCTTTCACTCGACCCATGGGTATCTGAATACTTCTTCAGAGCAATTGATTTATGTGCTTATTCTTGTCACTATGTTACTTAAAAAACTGTTTCACAAATTGATTTAGCTTCTCTTTTAAGCAGTTAAACTGAAGTTCTTTGAAGAGTTACAAACCTTAAACTTTCTAATTTATTAGTAGAACTAACAAAAATGAACAGTCACTGCTATACAAGAAAGATTTCTTAGGTTCCTCAATGTCTACTGTTTCACTTCTCTCCTGAGAATCAGACATTGTTAAAATCAGACATTGACATTTCTCATTTTATGCTCCACTTCAGCATGATATAGTTAATGTTAGACTTTATGACCACAAACTTCAGTAGCCTTTTATTGCTGTGCTGTGTCTTCCTGACTTCAAAATTCTCCTGAGCTTTAATTAGATTATCTACATCCCTAAGGTTTTCAACCTCTTTCAAAAAGCAGCAGGTTTTCTCACCAAACACTGCCTCAGGATCTGTCTGACTATTTAACAGTTATTCACTTAACTGAACTCTTAGATACAAAACATGCCATCAGAAGTACAATCTGCACTGAGGAGATGCAGCTGCTCAACCTTCCACAATAGCAGTGAGGCTCTGAGTCTTGGAACCAGAGTATCACTGCTGGGCTGGGTAATAAAAGAAAAGCAGATCTGAAGAAAGACTAAGACTGAATACCACAAAAAAAATTATCATTCCAGTCAGAGTAAGTGGTTGACCTATGTGAGGACAGAGGAAGCATAGTTCTTTAGATTTTTCTAAGGGAAAAGAGAAAAACATGAAAGTTACAAAGGGGAGTATTCATGACAACAATTCCCTAACACATGAAATAATTTGTCATAAGCTGTTTGAAAGCAGTGGTAAAAGGAAAAGACTGATTTTATGCCATGGGAATTTGAACACTAAATAAAACAGACTGGTGGCAGACTTGGCTTCAGATGGAATGAACACATGCATAATGAAAAAGAAAAGAGAAAAATACCTTCCATGGAAGAACTGGACAGCTGAAAGCATCACTGGAACTGAAGCTCTGTAAAAATACGTAATAAAACTACTCAGGTTCTGAGACAGAAGCGCGTCTGTACCTGTCAGTAGCAAGTGTGAAAAAAAGCAAGACTTTCAGATGATAGCCTAATTTGGGACAGCACCCCAGAAAAGCTCCAGAATTTGTAATAGGTGTAAGACATTTTCAGCAATAAGGCTTAGGAAGCAAACTGGAAAACTGTGTGGTAGAAATGAGAGCAAGTATTTGAGATTATACAAGAAATGAAACGCAGGAGGGAGGAGAGCCAGGAAGATGATGAGAGGGCTAGAGCACCTCTCCTATGAAGAGAGGCTGAGACAACTGGGGCTGTTCAGCCTGGAGAGGAGAAGGCTCATTGCAGCTTTCTAGAAGTACCTTAAGGGAGCCTATAGGAAAGCTGGAGAGACTTTTTACAAGGGCGTGTAGTGATATGCCAAGGGGAAATGATTGCAAACTGAAAACAAGCAGGTGTGGATTAGGTATTAGGAAGAAATTCTTTACAGTGAGGGTGGTGAGGCACTGGAACAAGTTACGCAGGGAACCTGTGGATGCCCCGTCCCTGGAATTGTTCAAGGCCTGTCTGGAGGGGGCTCTGAGAAACCCGGTCTAGTGGAAGGTATTCTCTCTGCAAAGAGAGCTGGAACTAGATGATCTATAAGGTCCTTTCCAGCCCAAACCGTTGTATGGTTCTATGACTTCTCAGATATTACAAAACAAACAAACAAAAAATATTTTGACATACGTAAAACTGAAGAATCAACACAGAGTCTTAAAAAATAAAGATTTGAAGGAAAATGCTTGCAGGATGCTCGAAGATGTAGTGATCAGAACTTGCCACTCTTTATACCTGTGCTTATAGAGCAGACAGGATTCTGACAGAGCAGCTGTAATAAAGAATTTCGGTATTACAAGACAGAGAAGTATGCCAACCAAGGCAGAGCCTAGTTAAGCAGAACATGTGACACCATCACAAATTCTAATAAATACTATTTTTTTTTCCAGCTAATTTCCAGCTTTGGCCATCAAAAGAAGAGGATAAGCAAAAAAAAAGCAGTATCTGTTCAATATGTGGGAACATGTACAGATATAATAAAAAGAGCAACTTGAGTTTCAGTAGATTTCCATGGAAAGCTGAACACCTGTCAATTCTTAGAACCTTATTAAGAACTTGTCCCTAAAATATCCTAAAAGCATAGCGATCATGTCTTCAGAAAAATGTACCCTCTCAATTTTAAAGTAGGGCAGGGAAATTGCAAATCTCAATAAATTTGTTGGGTTTTTTTAATATTTAGGGTGTACATATTTAATAGTTATGTATTATTATGCCTATTAAGGTACTTGATTTTGTCTGTCACTGTAATATTGATAAGTATATATAGTTGCAAGTACTTCTCCCATATGTCCTTTGTAACAACAACAAAAGGAAAAAATGCGGCAAAATATGAATATAAAAATTTACAATTCATAGTAATTGTCAGGGAAAAAAAAGCCCTGAAAACATTCTGATCCAAGGTAAACAGATTAAATAAAGGTGTTTTGGTGGTTTTTTTTTCATTTATCGTGTAATGTCCATCAACATTTGTTCTCTTCAATCTGTATTCCAGTAAATTTCTCACAAAGTCTACAATGGATTTCTTAGAGCAGTTAAGACTGGTTTGGTTTTTAATTTTTTATGTCCTACAATTTATTAGTATCATATTTTGAATCACACTAAATTAAGGTACATTAAAAAAGAACATTGATTTTTTAAATGCATGAGGGTTAGTGGAGCAGTTCTTATAATTCAGGGGATGGAAAAGATACCACCATGCTTAGACTGTAATAACAGGCTCTATCTTAATTAAAAAAAAAAAAAAAAAAGGAATTTCAGAAAAAATCACAAACCTATGAGTCACAAAAAACCATAGTAAATTTAGATATATACAATTTTCTGTTTCATACTACCCAAGATAAAATGCCATATCTGGTACATATAATTAAATACAATGTCTGCTTCTTTATGCATCTGCTCTGTATATTTTGAACAAGCCTTGAATGGGTGCATTTTTTTCATTATGCAAAAGCTGTAGCAGTGAAATTTCTATGCAAATGGTTCTGTTCTCTGTGACTTGAGGGGGAGTAAAGACAATTTCCTTTACACTGTAATAAATTTAGTGGAATTCAACTGAAAAGCTTACTGCTCAGTTCCACTACTTGATGGTGCTTTGTAATTGACCTAGAGGTGTTATTCATTTAATCATGTGGAAATCGCAAGTATTAAATATCTGGATGTCCCTCCACAGCCCTTAGTACCAACTAGCAGTGGAGAGGTGTCTGTTGTATCTTAAGACTGTTACGATGGATCACCAGAAGAATTGCCTTCTTACTACACTTACATATTTATTTCAATAAAACCTGAGTATACAGATGTCACAAAGGGACACTTAATTCATCTTAATCTTTGACAGCACCATAAACACGGTAGCAAAGGAATACGGGTTATTTCCTCTTGTATTTTTCTAAATAATATCGCCCTTATTTATCTAAATAAATTCATTTCTTCTACAGTTGCCGAAAATGTCAAGTTCAGGGAAGGTAGAATTGGCTGGTTCTAAAATTGAATTACTCCTGTGGCATATTCAAGCAGCTGTAGCTAATAATGTCTGAGAAGGTTTTTTTTCTCAGAAAGCTTTTTACTGTATGTCCTGTGTGAGTAACTCCCACCAGCACTAACAGGAGACTTATGTGAGTACAGTGGTCAGAATAGAAAAGAATATCAATATTCATCATTGAGGGAGGTTTGGTTTTGGTTGTTTTGGTTTTTTTTTTCTGTTTCTTTGTTTGTTTGTGGGTTGTTTTGTTGGTTTTTTTTTCCTTCTCCTCACACACCACACCCGTCCACCCTGCCTTCCCCCCACACACACCTCCCCACAGTATGTCAAAAACAAAAAGAAATTACACACTGGCCTAGAACTTTGTACACAACTGGGAATGGAAAACATTCCCTGAAGTAAAAGAGGACAACTTCAGGAATGGGTTAGTTGTTTAATTACATCTTCAAAGAAAATACCCTGAAAATCTGACTTCTTTTCAGGCTCTCTCGAAATAGAAGAAAGAAAACAACCTGATCTTTGGACAGGGTGTACACCTTTTTATCTAGCTAGCTCAAAAAATTATACAAATATTTGTTTCCATTAAAGCAAGATTTTTCACATACTCTGCATGAACCTGTAAACATGGTAGGGAGCATTCACACAAGCACTATAAAATTTTTATATTATGAATCTGTCCATTCTAATTATATTTAAAATGTATGGTTATTACCCCAAAAATGAAATCATTTTAGTATATAAGTGCTTGACATATACATTTTCTGTATTAGGAATTGTATTACACTCTAGCATTAATGTCCCATAAAGCCATTACTGCCATAGGAATATCAACAACATTTCTACACATTCAATGAAACATGCAGAATCAGATAATTAAAATGAAGCAACAGAGGAAATACAATAATGAATTCATGCTTGTTGTTTGCTTCTGCCTAAAATATTCAAAGTTGTGATTCAACGGAATTTCAGCAGCAAGAAAACAAGTAGGTGATTCACCTGACTTGAAGCTCACAACCTTCACCGCTTTGCTCAGGGGCAAAGGTTGTCCATGGGAGTAATAATTCTTACTACAGAAGAAACAGTTGTTGCCACTCTTTTGTAAGGTAACAAAACATCCTAATCTGAGAAAGCGCTGGCTGCTTCAGAAAAGGACTCAAGAGTACCTCCTAGCGCACGGATTTTTTTCAACTAAATGCTGGAATTGGGCTAAGCTAGTGCAGCTCCCAACCTTTGGATGAAAAATCGTGCAGAGGCAGGGAGGAAGCTATTGTGTAGTCCAGTACATTTCACATGTTTCGGGGATCAGGACATAGATTAGGGCATACTAATACATATATTGTCCTCTAGTATAGCCAAAGCCATTCTCCTACCAGTTCCGTTTATTAGTTTTGGTTGTTTGTTTGTTTGGGTTTTTTAGTATACGTTAAATTGTTTTCTGCATATTGTAACAATACAGTAAGCAGGAAAATAAGCCACAAATTTCTTGTAAATGAATAATATTGTTTCCTTTACACTCATTCTTTCATTAGGTTGATAATTATGTAAAGGACTTCCAGCAAGACTTGAATCAGTCGATTTCAGTTTAAATCATGTTTACCATTAGCTCTGTAGATGTGTTGACAGATCATGCTATGTCGTCAGAAACGGTGCTGGTTGCAATAATGTTCCAGTTTTAGTTGAAATCTAAATTAGTGTATTTTTTGACAGTCTCTCCTAAGGAAGACAGTTACCTGTCTTGCACCCCAAACTCTCCAACAGCACTGTACATGCACAGGGAGGAGGAAAATACAGTTGTACGTTTGTGCAGTTGTAAAACAGAAACAGATGTTGGCAGTTTCTCATTTAATGAATTAGGGGTGAGAAAAATGCCAACCAACAAAACTGGTAAGTTTAAGATGTCAACTTTGCAATAAGTCACTGTTTCCGCTGAACAGCATTAAACAGTAGCTTGATGTTTTACGAGCAAGCTTTATTAATCTTTTCACCACTTTCCTCATACTCCTTAGACCTGGCAGGAATTACAAGTACGTGATCAGAGATACAAAGACAGAAACAAATATTTTTTACTTTTTGTCATTATTTTTGTTAAAAGCCAGTTTTGTTGTCTTGAATTATAAACTACAGTTCTTCAGATCCTCTTTAGATCAGCTCGTAATTGGGCTTTAATGGTGTAGTTATTTCCGCATTTCACAAGACTCTTTTTACCACCTACACTTTCTGCAAATGAAGAGCATGAGCAGAAGCTTAATTGTAGTTGCTTGATGAATATTTACCTCTCAGCTCAATAAATCATGATGGTTCACCTCTTCCAAAGTCAATAACTGTTTAATATTCTATTAAGCTGATTGGAGTAAAAGAATAGTAAACCAGGTTTCTGCTATAGCAGTGTAATTAACTAAAACAAGGAACAATTCCCTTTTCATTTGAAATGGCAATAAAACATCCGTTATTCAAGGAGTGTGATCATTATAAAACTGTGTGGAAATAAGTGAACCCTGTAAACTTGGACTTAATGCAATTTTCTGAGTGGCAAGTTAAAAAATTTTCAAATTATTACTTTATGACTTAAGCACTGTAGTATTTTTTAAAAATGTTGAGTTCTCAGCTGATGATAGCTCACCTAAGTGAATAAACTCAGTGAGGAAATAATTTAGAGTTTTCATTCATAGCTTAATAGTGAATATGCTGTCCTTTAAGGCATTCAAATTCTAGTTAGGCTAAGCTCATTATATATTATGTCTTTGGAATCCTTCATTTATAAGACTTGCATTATTCCCACAGTAGAGTCAGGACCATTTACTTCTTCTGTTTAAAGAGACTTGAGACGACTGAGGGAAGGAATCAGTTCTTCAAAGAAGAATGATTTCAAACAAAATAATATGCCACATATTAAGAAATTATATAATAAATTGTCATTTTTGCAAATGCTGAATTTGGCTTCCTCTCTCCCTTTTTCCGCAGACACAGCACCTTGAAAGAGGGGAAGAAGGAGAATAATGATCACTATTTCTCTTTCATTTCATCTGCATTCTTCATCTCCGTTCTCCATGAGAGAGACAGCTTCTGCTGGGAAATTCTGTAATGAATGGTGCTTTGAGATGATGATACTAAGCATCCTTATGAGGTGATAAATCAGCGAATTTACTCTGCATAAACCATACTGTGCATTGGAACATTGGTTTGGTTACAGACTGATCAGTTCTGCAGCCATATACCACACCAATAGAAACATATGAAACCATGATTGAATTTCTCTAATATTCACTGGTATATATTTTATGTATTTTTCTCTGCCACAAATAAATACTTGATAAAAACACTGTTTAAGTTTGGTTCCTTAGACTCTCTAGATAGTTATACCACTTTTTAACAGAGGTGGAGCTACACAAACTGACACCATCTCAAGATTTGGCATGCCCACAATAATAAGATGCAGCATGATGTGTCTTTTTTTTTTTTTTTCCTTTAGTAAGTAGTGTAAAAGAAAAATGTAGAATTAATTTTCTAAAGTTGAAATCGTGGGTGGACCTTGACTGGTTGTTGCACACCCACCCAGCTGCTCCCTTGGTCTTTCTCCTCAACAGCTCATGGGGAGATAATAACATGGAAAAGCTTGTGGGTTGAGATAAAGACAGGGAGATCCCTTACTAATTACCATCATGGGGAAAACAGAGTCAGCTTGGGGAGTTTAAATTTAAATTATTGCCAATTAAAGTAGATTTGGATGGTGAGAAAAAAAGTAAAAAACTAAAACACCTTCTCCACTGAATGGCTTAGGAAATGGGAAAACGAGGGGCTGTGGTCAATCTGTATCAGCTCCTCTCTGCTGCTCCTTCCTCCTCACATTTTTGCCTGCTCCAGCCTGGGGCCTTCCCAAAGGCTGCAGTCCTTCAGGATAAACCTGTTCCAGCCTCAGGCCTTCCCAGGGACCGCAGGGAAACACCTGCCTCACCGGGATCTCTCCCGGCCGCAGGACCATCCCTGCCGGGGTCTCTCCTCCCCTCCCGCCCTCCTCCCGCTCTGCCCTCGGGGCTCGCAGAGCTGTTTCTCACCCGGTTCCCCTCCCTCAGCCCTGGCTGCCGGGCAGCGTTTTGCCCTCCCTTGCCCAGGCTTTCCCCGGGGCTCTGCCCGCCCGCCCGTGGCTGAGGGGCTCAGCCGTGCCCTGCGCTGGGGCCGCTGGAGCCGGCGGTGTCCGGACGGGGCAGCCCGGGATGCTCCACACAGAGACATCCCGGCACAGCCTCCAGTGCTGCTGCTGCCGCCGCCGGGCACCTGCGCCCCAATGCACACAGCTGTAATTTGTTTATGAAGTAGGAGAATATAAAGGTGTTACAGGGCCATATCTACTTTTCAAAATTGTAATTTAGTTTTGTTCACTTCAGCTCCAGCAGCAGTAATATCACAGATACATACAGATGAGCTGAGCATGAAACATGTAATTAGCATTTTGGGAAATAACCTGGTTGCATAATGCTTTAGTTGTACAGTACAATAGAAAGACGACCTTTGGTTTTGTTGTGCGAGTGCAAGAATTTTTTGTGGATTCAAAGGCTAAATCTAGATTACTGTATGTTGTGCAATGAAATGTAGATAATGCTTCTAAACAATCTTTTAGAATATATTTAACACACACACAACTATGATGGGCTGGGAAGTACATTAAGAGGCTAAAGCTGAAGCTGGTTCATGGTGGGAAAACAGACATGATACTTCTCCACTATAGTCATCTCCTATTTGCATCACGATAAAAGAAGGTCCAGTCCCTCTGGTTTATTTTAGTAAAGAAGTATCCTGCACTTCTGTCATAATATTTCTGGAATCTTTAAAGAAAAGGAAAAGTAAATATTTTAGACCACGCGTTGAGTAGCAGAGTACTCTTGCCAATGCAGGTGTTATTGAAGTCATCAATAATTAATTGACAATAAAAATACCTGTTCCAAAACAGGAAAATAGAAAAGCTATAAAATTGTTAAAAGCTGGCTGGGTAGGTTGGGGGTGACTTAATGGAATGTTTTAATAACATTAACATTAATAAATTATTTTAAAAAAAAATCACAGGTTAGTAGTATGATGTTCCAGAGATTTGCAGAGTGATAAAGGAGAGCTGAAGAGTATGCAGTCCAAGTTAGACCAAGCAGTAAGGGCAAGGGGACAGAGCTGGAGACTGGAAACACTTCAGTATGAAGATATCTATGCCAAGCAGCCAGGAGAAGACACTTGTGGCTCCGATTGGGCTTCCCAGCAAGCAGTCTGTGGGTGCTCTGATACAGGGGTAGTAAACGTGCAACTTGCAGCCAGGGATTACTAAAATAATTTGAATCCCATTTAAGAGGAAATAGCCACATAAATTGAAATTGTTCCCACTATCTCTGGGTTTAAATCTATTCCCTGTGTGATTCAGCAGACCCTATTAAGCAGATTTAAGGACTTCTCAATTAAATACAGAAAATCTCCCAAGTACCTTTAAGCATAATAATTTTTAGTCTACAAGAATTTCATGGCAATCCCACTGGTAACAAAACTGGGAGGGTCAGTAATTAATTTTAATCCCTAAATTAACATTTTCTTATTAAAAATAAATAACCTAATGAATTCCCAGTTAGTAATATCACAACTATAACTTTTCTATTATTCTTCTCTTTATTTAGCTGTGTACGTTTAAGTTTTGCCTGTTGTGATTTCACATATAGGTCCTGATCTCAGCTAAGAAGCCATTTTACAGAAAGGTAAATTTGTTCTGTTTTTCTTGAACTGTTGGTATTTGTTACCTTTGTAAGAGATTTTTATTAATCTGTCTTCCATCTGCAAGCTGTTTAAAATTAAAGCATGTAGAAGTTGGTCTGAGCCACAGCAATACCTTTCTTCCTGAGGGAAAGCCTGACCATCTAACGCCTTGCAAAGAAGAAAACTGTTTTCCTCAGTTTAATTTTCACTGAACAGCCACACAGAATGGCTGGACTGGGTAAGCTTTGGAATGGGAAGGTTACAGTTTTAACAGTTGTATTAGGTTTGTGTGGTCAGGTTTTGGTAGCAGAGGGGTTACAGGGGTGGCTTCTGTAACAATCTGCAAGAAGCTTCCCCTGTATCTGATAGACCCAATGCCAACTGGCTCCAAGATGGACTTGCCACTGGCCAAGGCAGAACTAATCAGAAATGGTGGTAATGCCTCTGCAATAACATATTTAAGAAGGAAAAAAAAAAAGTTATTGGGCAGATCTAATTGCTCTGAGTAGAACGGAGTGAGAATATGTGAGTGGAACAGCTCTGCAGACACCAAGGTCAGTGGAGAGGGAGGGGGAGATGGTGCTCCACGCACCAGAGCAGAGAATCCCTTGCAGCCCATGGTGCATGCCATGGTGAGCCAGGCTGTCCTCCTGCAGCCTATGGTGGACAAGAGAGGTGCAGAGATCCACTTGCAGCCTGTGGAGGAGACACACTAGAGCAGAAGAACGTTCATGGAAAACCCCGCTGGAGCAGGCTCCTGGCAGGGACCTGTGGGCCCATGGGAAGAGGAGCCTATGCTGAAGTAGGTTTCCTGGTAAGGCTTGTGACCCTGTGGGGGACCCATGCTGAAGCAGCCTGCTCCTGAAGGACTGTTTCCATGGAAGAGTGACCCACATTGCAGCAGTTCATGGAGAACTGTTGGTTGTGGGATGCACTCACGTTGGAGAAGTTTGTGAAGGACTGTCTCCTGTGGGAGAGATCCCATGCTGGAGCAGGGTGAAGATTCTTCTCCCTGAGCAACTGCAGGAACAACCTGTGGTGAACTGACTGTAACCCCCACTCCCCATTTCCCTGTGCCACTGGCGGAGAAGAGGTAGAGCTTGGGAAGGAGGGAGGGGTAGGGGAAAGGTGTTTTTGAGATTTACTTTACTCCCCCTTCTCCTGTTCAGCTTTTGACTGGTGTCATGTGAAAGGTGTGACTTTGGATTTTTGCCTGTCAGTACCCCCAGAAAAGTCAAGACCCTGGTGTCTCATGATGAGAACCTTCACCAACAGATTCACAAGGTTGAAGGGTACTTCAATCACCCATTTAGGGGTGCTCAATAGACCAAAGACCCCTCAGTGGGTCCTGCCAAGGTGTTATCCACTCCTGGCAACTGCAATTTAACAGTTTACAGAATAACACTTTTATGAATACATATTAATACATATTAACATGACATGTTAATAAGTTTTGAGGGTTGTCCGTGACAACTACTGCAAAACTATGTTTTAAGGCAATCTACTGATTCATATATTAAGCAAGCACAAGCTTTGATATACAGCAATTTACTAATATGCTGTGAGGTAAGCACAAACACAAGCTTTAGTCCTAAAAGCAGCATTTTACACACATAGAGTATATTTCTCACCCAAGGCATAGCTCTGGGGAGACGATGAACTCAGCCTGTTGATTGATCCCAGAAGTTTTGGTGGAGGTCTTCTCCCACTTTCCCCCTATCTGCAACTTACTTTTGTACTATTTTCTTCATGTTTGGGTGGAGTTTGAGTGTCTCTTAGCACAAATACCTTTTTTTTTTCTGATTGGTGTAAAGTTATCTCACTATACTTAGTGGGGAGTGGTGGTGGTCATGGCTTGGCACCTGAGGAGGGGGTTTGACATGGTTGTTGGCTTCAGCAGAAGAACATTTGGATTCTCTGTTGGCAGATAGGTATGTAAGGTCTCAGTACGACAATGTTTCCCCATTCTCCGGGGATTTGAATGGAGAGGGGCCATGTAGTCTCCACTTCATTCCACCCTCCATTCTGTTTCTCTGAGCAGATATTTATCACTATATTGGGGAGCATGTCGACCTCAGTCCATCCAGGGAGTTTTAGCTGTTTTTTACCCTATAATTTGGAACATCCTCTAGATTTAACCCTTATCCATTATCCCACAATTGGTAATAAATCCAGTAATGTCCCCAAGTTTAGTCTATTTTGCCTGTGATGTTATTCAGTGAGTGATCTCCTCCTGTCCTTATCTCAACTTGTGAACCTTCGTTATATTTTTTCTCACCTGTCTAATTTGTGGAGGGGAGTGACAGAGCAGATTTGGCATTCAGCCAAGTCAACCCACTACAGCAGTACAGTGGCATCATTAACTTCCACCAACATGAGAGCAGGAACATATGTTGTCTACCTGTGAGTGATTCGCAGTGTGAGAAACAACATACCTTGAACAGAGTAAAGATCCTGTCTACAAAGTTGTTTTGTCCTCTGAGCTCCTTCTAAATGTTTCAAATGAGCTTCCCTTTTATGCACATACGTAAGCTCACTGGTTTCGAGCAGCACTGCCAGGACTGAGCGGAGTCAGAGTCCCATGCCATTTCTGCCTTGAGGTTAATTCAGACTGCAGAGGCAGCTGGCTGCTCTCTTTTATTTATCAGTTCTTCAAGAGTACTCCTTGAAGCACCATTCCTGATCCACCCGGAGGTATAAGGTGCAGTCACCAAGGCATGCTAAATCTGTCATCAAATGCTGGCGTTTCTTCCTGGCTGCGCCTCTTTGTTTATCAAATAATCATTTTCAGTAATAAGGGAGCAGAGTGTAAACATGCTCTTCACTAATTTGCTATGTTTGAACATCTGATTCTTTAGCATTGTGAACAGGAAGCACTGTTGAGCACATAAAGCACTGATGAGCTTTGTGACTGCACAGTTTGGTTCCAATTAAATTTTTAATGAAACAAAAGTCAAGCCCAACTGTGAGTTCTGACAGTTATGATTTCAGCAGTGCCCTCTTACGTCCTCTAATTTGGCCAGGTTTCCCCTGCTGAATGTAAATATTGATAGTTGACAACTCAGAAGACAGACCAGGGCATGGAGTACGCCAGGCAGTTAGTTTTTGAGTTGTCACTTGATTTTTTTTATATTTTTTTAAATTATTATTTTTAGGGTCTGCTGACAGATTGGCAATCAAGCTTATCTTGAATTTTCAAATTCACTCAAATCTGCTTTCAGAATGGATGTCCCAGGGCGATTGTAGGGTAAAGGAAGCAAAGTGTGCTTGCACCATCGAGCACACTGCTTTAAGCTGATAGAAAATGTTTGAAGCTATTTATCTTCTCTGTGGGAGCCCACAAAAGTCTGTTGCTTCCTGCCACTAATAAATGCCATGGAGGCCGGCTGCTTTCAAAACTCCCAATAAGACCCACTGTTGATGTTTTTAAAGGAACACAGCAGAAGGGAGAAAAGCTAGTTTAAGAAACATTTGCAACAGTGAAACAGTGCTCAAAGCCATGGTATTGATGACAGTAGTTGGTAGCAGCAGCTGACTTGCTTGGATTTAAATGGCAATCTGCTTGGCAGTAGCACCTTACAAACAATGCAGATACTGGACTGCATGTCCCTCTATACACCTACCTAACAGGTTAAGTGATCCGCCCCTTGGATGCTAAACTCTGTAACCAAAAAGGTTAAAGGAAAAATAAATTGCTTTAGCTTTGAGGCTTGCTTTGTTTAGCATTCATTCAGTGACATTTTTGCCACCAGAAGAAGGAAAAAAAACCCAAACAAAAGCATCCCCAAGTTTTATACTAAAGATGAGCTGCCAAGAAATAGGTTTCAGTAGCAGGGGAAAGAGGCCCCAGTTAGAATAAACTGGCCCAGCTCTAGTGACTACAGCAATATTGCACCACAGCTGTTAGCTATGGATGGGGCTGCACATGGATGGGGCTGACATGAGGCTACTACATAAGCAACAGTTAGAGTATCAGAAGTACAATATTTGCCTTTGGATCAAAATATCGGATTTATTTTTCTTAAGTTTTGGTGAGAAAAAAGAGCAACTTACTCTTGATCTTTAAATACATATTTAGGAGAATAAATAAGAAATCTGGAAAAAGTGGTGCCTGGAGTCCACAATTCAACATTTGGATAAATTACATGGAGCTTAGATGATGGACCTTAAAGCTATCCTGCAATCTTGGGAAGTTAATTTAGTTATTTTATTGAGGCCCTTTAAATGTGTCCTCCTACATACCAAGAATGGAAGCCCAGTAACTGAAGGACCAGATTGCAGAGGAAGAAAGTTGTAAAATCTCAGTTTAAAAAAGCTCCACCTACTTTTTCACAAAATCTTTTCCTCACCCTTCACCAACAAGAGACAAACAGACTGATCCTCATGAATTCATTTAAGTGGCAAATGTAAATGATGGAATATGATAGTTGTCAGAAAGGATTTATTAGTATGGTTTTCCTGTTGCTTCTGACCTGTGCAAGTACATCCGTATGCATCTTTATTATGAGTTACAACTGGAAAATATTTTAGTTTACTAATTGCTGCAAAAGTAGATATGATTTTCAAAAGTATGTGTTTTTTAGTGTTTCTAAGTTCTTTTATTTGAAACCCATAATCCATGCCTTTGGAGACTACTCAAAAAGTCTCAGTGCTGTGACAATTTTTTCTCACAGCATCTTATATTCCCTCACTACCTGACTTAATTTTACCACACCTACCTCTTTTTCCAAGTTTTACACCAAATAATATTCCTTATTACTTGGAGTTAACACTTTGTTGAGGCCAATATGTCATGTTGTCTTTCAGCTATTATGTACACGTGCAATCGTCTTGCAAAATGTTCCATCATAAGCCACTCGCCCAACTCTCTAATAGTATTTTAATTTTTTTTGGCTGGTTTGAATCTTCCAACAGATTTAGGAAAATGTGGTGCCTGTTATATTATTTCTCATTTAGCCATATCAGCTTGTACAAAGCCTAGATGCTCTTTCATATACGATTGCTTTCAGAAAGATCAAATATAGACAAAGAAATTGAATAATATAATAATATAAGAGTGATAGAATCAAGTAATGGATGTTTAATGATTTTTATAGAGTATCTGATACTTATAAAGTATAGATTATCCTTTTTTCCATAACATACAAAAAAAATCATATTTTGACTTTTAAATATACTCCTTCAGCTCGGACTTTTTGGCCGTAAGTGTTTTCCAAGGGCTATCTGTATTTAAATATATTTCAGGCCTCCCATAGAGGAGGTTGTTGATGTTTTGAAGCAGGTACTTGGGAAAAAAAAAAGTGAAAGTTAACTGCCCTTATCCCTCTCTATAATTAAATGGTCAAGAAAATTTCAGCTCAGGTTGTTTGTAGTAACATCTCTCTCTTCCTCTGCTAGTGGTTCCAACCCCTGTCATTTCAGCCACTGTGATACCATGAATTTCTGTTTTAATTTCTGTTTTCTGTCTTTCTATTTGCATTATTTTTTCAACATAGCCAGTATATGGGAATACCCTGTTTTAGAATTATGAAACTTACTTTTGTGCCAAACATTTTATTATCAAAATGCTTAAGAATATGTTAAATAAAACGTAACTTAATCCTAATTACTCTGGAAGCACAATGCTTTTGCTTGCTCAGAAATATCTTTTAGCTTTCCTCCCATATGAAGTAGTCTTAGGCGCAGCAGTACATGAACTTTTCAAGTAACACTTCAGTTATTACCCTGTGGAAGCTTTAGCTGGAAGCTGAAGTCATCATCCCAAAAAAGAAAATTTTTTGTTTTGCTTATGTAGTCATACTCCCAGGGATAGCCATTTTTACTGTGGCTGTCTTCCTTCTATAGAGGAAAATAGGTTTTAAAATGATTTTCAATTGTTTTTTAGAGAATTTTGAGCCTCCTGAACCCAAATAAAATGCCTGTTTCCTGTAATTCCTGATACTGTCCAATTTAATTGGTCTCTTTCACTACACTTTGAGGCACACTTCTAATATCTATTACCTTGGTACTGCTGTAAACATACACTTAATATATTTTAATAGGCTAAATTTTCCAAACCAAAAATCTTTGCAGTTGTCTCTTCAAGGTATGCATATTATCCTTATATCCCAAATAAACTTCTGTAACTCTAAGTGTTTCTAAGATATTGGGATCTTTTTCAGTGGGTCATTATGGTGTCTGGACGTTATTTAAGAATCCATTTGTTTTGCCACATTTTGCATTTTTTTAATTGTCATTAATAAAGTACCCTGTAAATATAAGCCTTCATAACTGAATCTAAATCATTACCTATGTGATTGCCTAGTGCTATGAAAAAGATTAGAAAAACAAACAATAGAAGTGACATCAGCTATAGCATTACAGTCCTCCAAAGGAAAGAAAAGGAGAGACAGACTGCTTTTTTAGCACCCAGAAAACATGTGCTACAATATGTTTTCTTTTATCAGGAAGAGAAAAAAGAAAATCTCTATTCAGCAAAGAGGTGGGAAGAGATAATACAGATATCATATTATGGTGTGCTTTATTACATAAATATACTGTGCCTTGAAAGTAAAGCCACAATAGAAATCCCTGTTTAGGTAGCCATATAAAATTTAAATCGTCGAGAGAAGGTCTGGCCATTCACTCAATCATGTCACTCTACAGACTCATACTTTAGTTGAGTATTTCACACACATTTTGGGTTGCATAGTACTTGCAGAAGCCGTCATCTTCCCTTTGTAATGATATTACTGTCTCACAGGGCTAGAGAGTCAGAGTATTTCATGATACTTTGGTTCCAAGAATCCTCTGGGTTTTTTTGGTTTGTTTTTTTGGTGGGTTTGGTTTTGGGTTTTTTTGGTTTTATTTGTTTTGGTTTGGTTTGGTTTTTTGTTATACAGGCAGTCTTCAGAAGGAGGGATCAAGAAAGGATAAGAGGATCAAAGGAAAAATTAGGCTGGAAGGGAAGTCTGTGTTTAAATAGTGTACTCAAAGGACATCAGCACAACCTATCCCGTTGGAACCTGTGAAGCCATCATACCTGGCCTTTTACAGATAGAGTGTAGAGGAACAGAGCTATCTATCTGTGTACTCCAACTTCCACAGGCAAATACAAGAGAAATTTGGAGGGTATTTTGCACATAAAGAGTCTGGCAAATGTCTGTTTAGAAAGATGAGTCAGTAGGTGTCTTCTTGCAGGATCCACCTGAACCACACAAGCAATCTTCCAGATTAAGGTGCATACGTAGGACACTTGATCAGCTCACGGATAGCTTGATAAACCTGGGTGATCTTCAGCTTGACACATTGTGGCAAAACAAATTATTTTTTATTTATTTTAATATGCCTGGCTAAAAACTACCCTGCTGCAGGAGCTGATCTAGTACTACAGAAGCTATGTCTGCCTTAATAGCAAGGATGTGCATCACAGAAGCAGGATGGATGGTACCAATTCTAAAACTGCAACCACCTGATGGATTTTAGTCTACCATGGCAACTCTGTTACAGGCATTACTTATCCCAAACCTCTTTATACACAGGGCGAAAAATCGTGCCCGTGAAAACGTGGAGTCCCTTTTCTCTTTTTCTCTTTACGTTCAAACTGCTCTTCTTTTACACTAAAGTTTTCAGGGAAAAACTTGTGCCTGCCTTACTGCCATGCATAGACAGTGGTCAATGTAATCTAAGATTGTGTCCTCTCTTGGTAACTTCAGCAACAGCTGTTGAAAACTAAAACTACATCAGCTTCAGTGACTAGAAGACAAGAATGAAAAATAATTTGCACTTGGCTGTAATCAAGGCTGATTGCAGGCTCAGTGACCTTGGGCAAGTTACTCAAGCTCTTTCTTCGCCTTCCTGCTCAGCTGTAAAATTAAGTCAAAGCAGGACTTCACTGGAAAGCAGATGCTGCTTCAGACTTGATTTTTTTTTTTCTAGTAAACAAATTATAGAAGAAAATATAATAATTAATTAATAAGTAGCAGTCAACACATAGTAATTATGTAGCCATATCCATTATGACTGTACACAAACAAAATCAATTTTCATTAGGGGACATTAATGTTACCAAGTATTGCTAGAAAGGTTTTGGCAGTTAGCAAAAAACCTTCTCTTCAATGAAGTATAGCCATTCTTTCATTCCTTAGTATTGTGTACTTTTTTAAACTAGTCAGATCTTAATATAAAATGGATATATACTGCAAGGTAGGCCCAATTTGAAAATACATTTCCGCACTATTTTGTGTATTTATGCATGGGATAGTTTTATCTTCATAAGAGGAAGTTTTATGAGCAATGAACATACAGTCAGATTTAGTTGCAGTTTAAACTGGTGTAAATATAGCTATTCTACCAAGACCAATGAAGCTGGTTGTAGCTTCAGGATTACTTCTTTTTAATACCTTTTAGGACATTAATTAATGTCTTTTAGGACATTAATTAATGCAGTGATTATTTTTTATTTTATTTTGAAGTGGGGAAGAATGTGAGGTGAAGTTCTATTTTAGGAATGTTTCATGATTTTCAAATAAGTATATTTGAGAGAAATGTATTTTTCCATGTTCATAATTACAACAATAAATCAAACAAGAAACCTTTTCTGAATTCTGAAGTGCTTCTACTGTTTCTTTACTGAGGCAGTGGAAAGGGGGATAAAAAACTACAAAAAGCTTTGGCATCCATATTAATTTGAATGGAATCTGTATTGTCATGTATTGCATTTATATTGTCATGTATTTTGGAATTTGGCAATCTGTGGCAAAAAGGTACAGGAAGATTATCAGGCTTGCTGTGGTTGTTATTTTAGAAATCCAAACAACAAGAAAATGAATAATGACCAACAATTAAACTTGGGAAAAAACGGTCTACTGTTAGATCACACTTGTTCTCACATAGGTCGGTCCAAAATTAAAGTTCATCATGCTAGTCTAAAAGTTTCAGGAACAGCCATGACCTTTGATATTCTGATCTTTGCTGGTAGAATTTAGAGGAATCAGTTTTCACTGTGGGTTTCATAGAGATTCTCTGCAGAATGCAATGAATATAATGATTAAAACTTATTAGATTGTATTCTTTCATTGCACACACCCTACTCTTCAATTTCCCTACTGTCTTTTGTTTCCCTAATGGGTTTCCTTCCTAAAGCCATGGATCGATTCTCTCTGGCTGCAGTTCAATTGCTGTAGTTATAAAGAAGGATGGAAAATCTATGATTACTAAGCTTCTAGACAAAAACTTGGCTTTGAAGAGCTCCATTGTAGGATTAACTCTTGTTAATACTGCTTATTTATTTCATTGTAATTCTACAATAAGATTGGACAAAAGAATGCAACAAGTCATCTACTTCATCCTAAATCTAGGAACACAGGGACTACACATCTGAAATTTGCACTGTTGGTCTGTTATTCAATCAATTTGATATTGAATTAGATATAATAGATGTAGAGGATTGCACTTGTCTATAATTTTTCAGTCATCTTACACCTTGCAATTGTTTCATGTTCCATTGAATATTGGTAGAAGACAAGCATCAAAACTTCAACAGTGTTTGAAAAGTAAATAAGTAAATATGGACATTTGTGGTGCTAGAAATTCAGTGTTGCACCTATTGCATATATTTCACACTGCAATTGATGAGAATTAAATATCAAAATTATTTTGATAATCATATTAGTCATATAATATAAGCCATATTTATATGGTACTGACAGTTGAACATCTCAGCCATTTTAGAAGTGAGCAGATAATGGGATTAATTTCCTTTACTTCCTCTCAAATCCTCTGTTTTCCCCTTGCTTTGAGATTGTCAGTCAGTTCTGATATCCAATACTTCGGGACTGGGTCATTGCTGAACATGTCAATAGGAACCTGTTTCTCACAGAGAAACTTCGCTGTTCTCCAGGTAGTGATGTTCTCAAAAATGTTGACGGTAATAATTCTTATTTCTGTTGAAACATCTGTAGAAACTTTTTTGTATTCAGAACTGAGAGCTGCAGGCAAGGTGGCAGAAGGAAATACAGAGCTTTCTTGATGTTTAAACCACCTTCAGTGCCCAAGAAGACTTCACAAAACCACATTCTTTTAATGGCATATTGTGTTGTAAGTTCAACTGTCCTGTGTTTTCATCCTTCAGCATTTATTACTTCAAAATTGCAGATGTGACCTCTCAAAAACTGAATTAATCCAAAATACACAAGAAAAAAACCAAACCAAAACGAAAATCATAATACAAATTAAAAACTACTGATCAGAATGTAGCTTTATGTAACACCCTAGAGAGGAAAAGCTGTGAATGTGAGCATGAGTAAGCACGGGCATTTACACACAGGTGCCTCAAAGAAGTAGAGGAAAACATATTAAAAAGAAACTAATTCATTAATAAAATTTGGGTGTTAAATAATTCCATTAAGCTTATAAACCTATCTTTTCCTGTCTTTACATAAAAATGAGTAGTTATAATTTGCATCACCAGGAAAAATTACCCAACTGGGCTGCTATAATTCCTAAGGGAAGATAATTTGGAGCAACAGAAAACATTTCAGGTTGAAGTGAAATTAGGAAAACCCAAGTGCTAACTCAGAATAACAAAACTATTTTTGTGAGCTCATAAGAAATCCAAAACCTCTAGCAGTCTTTGAGTAAAACCTCTGAGGAAAATATCCCCCCCAAAAAAACTAACCAAAACCAGAAAAGCTACACAGAAAACGTACAAATCTTCAGTACAGTCAGACTTTTGCTATCAGCAATTGAATGGGAAGCAACTATCTTTTTCTAGAATGGTGAGCAGCTGCACAGGATCTATTCGTCTGCCAATGGTGAGCCAAAGTGCTGTGCAGATTGTATGTGAGCAATGCTGGCAGGTAGATCCTTCTGAAAGTAGTTCGTTACAAAGGGGAATATGAATAGGATAATGGCTGTGGGCCAGAAGTCTGGAATATCAGAGATTATGTTAATGATAGTGCAGGAAAGTAGGGAAATGGAAGCAGCTCAGACTATCCAGATTAAATAACATACAGAGGATTTTCTGGGTATAAATACCAAGATTATTATCTGATTTACTGTATTATTTGAGATATTCTACTAATACCTTTATTAGATTAAGAGTTTTAGACAGGATATAATTTTCTTCTTTTAAAAGTTTGTCTTCATTATTCAGATATACAAAAAGTATTTTTACAGGCACTTTGCATGAAGAAATTCCCAGGATTCAATGCTTGTTTAGTATTCAGTTCATTGCACCAATGCCTCTAAATTTGGTACACAGGATAATACTCATTTCTTAAATGAGTCAGGCTCCAGTGAAATTGAAAAGAGCTACATGCATGCATTTGCATCCAGAATGTAATGGATGATTTGGGGATGCAAGAATAGCTTTGCTGTGTTCAGTATCACACAAAATTTGAAAGTTATTTTCCTCTTATTATACTTTATAGTGAGCTACCATATTTTCCAGCAAGAGAATCTGGAAGAAATCTCTATCATCATATACATATTTATATACAAACTTCAAGCAAGGGCTTCTGTTTTGCAGGAATATAGGTCAGGCTAAAATTAAAGGAGTCACTAATAAAACATAGATTAGACCCTCCACATAATGGTCAACTTAATCTGAACTTTGTTGTACCCATAGAGATAATTCTCCCTGCTTACAAACAACTTTTAGTGAAGGAAATAAAAATAAACAACAAAGAGTATTAGAAGGCTAAGATTCAATTCTTAAATAATAGCTAATTTTTAGACTTCTACTGCTGCTTCTACTGCTGCTATTGGAAAAAACTGCTGGTGCAGATGGCTTTCCTGCTCTTTCACAGTCTCTTCTGCAAAAATGTTGTTTTATTTTTGCTCTATTTCACTGGCTGGTCCCACAACACTCCCACAGTAATCCCACTCTATAACTGCTCTAGCTGTTCTGTATCCCTCTTCACTCCGTTGCCTTCTATTTTACTAAGGAATTCAGTGTTTTTAATAGTCTCTACAATTTTGGTTGTTCAGAAACAGAAGTAGCACTGATGACTTCCGTATCCCTTTTTTTTGCAAAAGGCTGTTAAACAATTCTTCCACCTCCCAAATCACAGAAAACCTTTGAACAATTGTTTATTCTTTAATTCATGCACTCATTTTCTTTTTAAATAACTTTTGCACTTTGTGGTTGTAAATGAGTGTCCTAGGTAAGAATAACTGGCTCACAACCAATCCCAAATACACACACTTCTGATGTGCCAGCTAGTTGCTACTATCCATTCCTCTCTTTCATCAAATATTGCCACTCATGATGTTCTCACGCTGCCTGGCATCCTGAAGACCAGGGAGATATATAGCAGTTTGGGTCTCTGCCACTGTTATGTTCCGATTAATGAGAGATGCCTCTGCCCAAATTAAGATGAAAATGAAATCAGTAATACAGATTTTATTTAATAGTAAATGTGAGGAAGAGAGATAGAAAGAAATAGAAAAGATGGGGAGGGACGGGAGGAAAAAAGACAGAGAGAGAGAGAGAGAGAGAGAACAAGCAGAAGATAGTCAGCACCCATGGATCCAGCATTGTCCTGTTGCTCCTTCTTCACCCTGGGCTTTTTGGTGGTGGGGGTCCTGGAGTCATTCTTCTGGGGGTACCACCTTTACACAGTCCAAATTCCAGGTATCCACAGGGTGGTCACAGATGTTCCCATAACTTGGGGTGGTATGTGTATGAGCAGTTGCTTCCTTTCCCACAGTTTGCTACAGTGGGATTTTTGTTGTCTGGATGCACTAACCAAGATGTGCTAACCAGACCTTTCATCTGCTAGGCCTGTAATTAGCACCTTCTTCTTGTAATTTCTCCCTTCAGTGCTTATCTCAAGTTCCTTCTGTGGCCTTGACAATGTTTTGAGACAGGGAACTGTGCTCTTGAAGTCCTTACAGTTAGCAGATCTCCATATAGAATAAAGAAATTCAACAGAAAGATGTGTAGTAGCAAAATTTGTAAAATTTGGGGGAGAGAAGTCAAAATTTGACAGCAGTAAATAGGATTATGTTAGCACCAAAAGCTTCATGATGCAAGTATTCTAAATAATGAATTACATGCAATAAAACTAAACCATAGCTATTTCAGTGATGTACTATTTTATGCCAAACACACTTGGACTGAGTTAGTTTCTGTGTCTGAAATTCATATTCTTGGATAAGCACTTCCAAACTCCAGGGTCAGTACAAAGTCTACTTCTACCTGGAAAAATGGAAATCATACACTTCACTGGCCTAAAGATTTATTTATCTTGTTGGAGTTTTGTTTGTTTGTTTGTTTGGTGGGTTTTATCTATAAGGAAGTAAAAGTGCCAAGTTGAAAATTGCTCCTTGGAAATGGCAAACTCTGTTATATGGTGCTTTGAAATGACTGGGAAAAGGGTCTTTGCAGTTTTATGTTTCAATGTATTCTAGTTGTTTTACATTAATTTAAAAGACGGACAGACTTCATGAGAGAAAAAAATTAAAAAACTGAAGCAGTGCTTGAAAATAATTTCTAGTTAGAAACTCTTTTGGGAATAATTCCTTTATCTCCTTAATAGCAGTCATATATGTTAGAACTTCAGACTTGGTGGAGTGGAACAGCTTGCGATGTTTTACCAGTTTGTACTCTACTTTTGTCAATATAACTCCTAATACACACTAGCACAAAGTTTGTACATTATGTTTGTTTGTACCTATAATAAATAGAATCACTAGAATCACTAAAATATTTCAACTCTAGCAAAAGAAGGGCCTCTGAAACTCAAAGTCATTGTTTTTTGGACTTGTAATGAAGAATGTCAGTTTTAATAATTTGTCAACCTGCCACTGACCATCAAATTGCTTTAAGATCGAATGCTTGAAATGAGTACCTGCATGCCCAAGACAATATTTAAGAAGAAATAACTGGTGTTATCATCTCACTTGGAGGGCTTATTTTTTGGGAAGTTTCTTATTTCTTGAATCACCACAGCTCTAAACAAATGTAAGTCACAGAAAGGAAGGAGAGATTGAGGGGAAAAATTACAAAATTCACTAACTTGGAAATATTTTGTGTCCTAGCACATAGCTAAACCCTGTTTAATGTCCATTAAACTTCCCTATTGTATAATTTATTTTCACTCGTTTCCTGCTGCTAAACCTTTCAGGACTGATGTGGAGATAAGTACTGACCTGCCCTTGATTGTATTAGGAATTCAGCTGACTGAAAATGGGATGGCTAAAATGGAGGCACTAATGAGCAAATTTTTGTTCTGTCCTGATCTCTTCCTTTTAAATTATCATTGTCATAATCACAAATAATCCAGTTTACAAATAATCTTGCTCACCATGAGTTGTAGAAACGATCAGATTTTCTTATGCGTGGAGAATTCAGTCATCTGAAAAAATCCAAACAAACAAATAAACAAAATCAGACAGAGGCAACAACCAAATGCAGTTTCCAAATATCCTAGATCCTGTTTGCAAGATACTTCATATCAACTGAATTGCTTTGTCATCTTACTCTTCCTTCTACATCCTGTTAGTGAGCTGAGGCATGGCAAATTCAGGAGCACAGGGTAAAACACACTTATAAGACAACATAAACTCAGCACCACTGACTGAAGGAAATAGGTACAAAAGACATGAATTGTGCCTTCTCGTTATCAGAGACACACTAGCTTCAACAGGTGCTTCCCAAGAGATGTTGCTTCAGATAATCCTTTAGAGTGTGGACAAGAGCCATGAAAAGAAAGTGGAGGTGAATTTAGCTTTCAAAGGAAGCAGAACCTGGATTCACATTTGGATTTGGATATAGCTATCAGAGTATTTCCTTATATTCTGAACTTTCACAAAGGAAATGCACAAACTTAAGAATGTAGGTTTATGACATAAATAGAATGAGAATAATGTTTTAAGTAAAAAAAATAGAATAAGATACACTGTGTAAAATATTGTTCTGCTTTAAAATAGCATAATTCAACAAAATAAGTGTAACACATGGCCTTTAAACATGCTTAGGACAGCAGTTTCATTGAGCTGCATACAACTATCTGTAAGGAACCTCTCTATTAATGGGACAGAGGGAGTTACTTGTGCTTAGCAATGTAACTAAACTTTCCTCTATAATAATTATTTTACTCCACTCCTTCTTATTGTTTATAAAGTAATAAAGGTATTTCCAATGTTAATTTCTATACGTTGTTTCTTCTAGTGCTTCTAGTGTTTCTTCTAGTACTATAGATATATTGCAGTTAAATAATCTTTTCTTTACTCATTGTCAGATGCCAATATTTAATAAATGAATAGAATTTTGAAGGAATTTTCTATTATTCCTTTCCTTGACGTTTCTCCTTTTGTCTAAGATTTCCTTTTTCTTCCTCTTTTCTTAAATGACAAGTGCAAAGTGTTTCAAGCTAGAAGTGGTGCATAACATAAAATGTGAGTTTACAATTGTAGAGATAATGCATAACAAAAACAATGTACAAAGGAAAGCTATTATTTTGGAACTCATAATAGAGCATTTTTATTGCCTATATCACTGTTAATGTTATAAATAAATAAGTCATATTTCAAAAATATGTAGTCCCATTTTCAAGATGAATGCAATTGCAAAAGTACTAATATAACCTATAAAACTGAAGTGCTTTGTCTAGGCTGCTCATCTAAGCTCCACCTATAAACAAAATCAGGCATTTACAGAGTATGTATCTTCCTATTTATACTGATTACTAAGGAAATCTAGATGCCAAAGCAGAGTAAAATACTTTGAAGTTTAAAACTCGCTGAAAATAAGACTTCTTTTTTTGTCAGTTAAAGCGCTCTACATGTTTTTTAAATATGCTAGATTTACAAATACCTTATACCTCTAGGGTAACTCAAATAACTAAAGGACATCAGAAATGTTTATCTCTTTAAATACATCCAAGTATACACACACACACAAGACAAATAAATATATACATACATAGAAAATGCTAGCCTGTTGTCCCTCAGGTACTGAAATGTGTTTGGAGAAGTTCATCAAGGTTTATTTTTAATATACTAAGTATGTATAATTATATATAGATTTAAAATGGAGGATGGGAGTGTCAGTTTTTTATATTTCATGAACCTTGGAAGTATCCTTAGGTTTAAGTTTGACTGGGTAAAAAAAGATGTGATTAGGTTTTTCACCTTGAGCTGGTTTGGGCATGAAAAAAAGTAAAAAGAAAAAAAGGAAAAAAAAAAAGATGAGAGATTAAAGGGCTTAGTAAAATTATACTTCTGGAAATTGCTCCAGTTCTTAACTATATCATCAACAAAATTCTACCTACACGTTTGATATTTGCCAGAAGAAAAAAAAAACCTCTTCAAACAAGAAAATTAGACACTTACTTTCTCTCTCTTCTTTTGGAGACGAAGAGTCTGAGAAATAATTCATAAATCCTCCTTTTAACTCCAGTTCTTCAGCTGTATTGATCTTCCTTGCCCTTAGGTCTTTCTTAGTGAGCAAACAGACACTTGACTTCCTGTCTCTTCTCTTTCCTACTATGAGCTTGTTCTGAATCCCTCATGGACTCAGACCTCCTATTGACTTCAGACAGGAAATCTTCTTATAAATGACTACACTGCTGTCCCCTAAAAGAGGTTCTGCTGGGTGACCCTCTACCACACCAATAACCTGCCTAATTACATGCCTTAGCCTCTCCTTTTACAATCTGACAAGTGCAGTATCTACAAAAGTTAAAATAAAATTGTCCTTCACCATTTTTTTGAACAGAGTGTTCCCCTCTATCATACATTTCCCTTCAAAAAACATTTTTATAGTGAAATCCCAACTCTTCGCAATATATAAATTCTTTCAAACATTTGCAGCTGTGCCTTTAGTGCCTTGACCCCTGTATTGCCTAATGTGGAAGACAAACCTGGGTCTACTTGTTGCTATTATTTAAAAATTTTCTTTAAGAAAAAACAACAGTTGAATATATATGATTTTCTTATATGAGTACTGAAAGGGTTACACATTCAAAATTTCAGCATATGCCACTTAGAAATAAATATACCTCATCTACCTCAGCCTCAATTAGACTAGACAAATGTGTCAGCCTAGAGTAAACTGGTTCTGACACTGATTAATGGTAGCTGAATATCGAAAAAATATGAAAAATCAGGCTATAGATGCAAGTTAATATCTTTCATTTGCTAGTTCTGCATGTTTGTTTTTTTTTTTTTCAGTTACATTAATCTAGCGTTGGTTTTATTCTTGCCTTTAGTCCTGAAATTCTAAGGCATCTACTTCATCATTTGTAATTCTCTGATAAAGACTACCTTAATGTTGCTAATGAACACCGATCTATGAGTTTAGAGTCCTGCTTCCAGCCTCGTCAGTACATCGTTTCCTTCTCCTCGATTTGTACCTTTGCAAGGAATTCTTTCCTCTTTTTGAATTTACCAATTATAATATCACTGCTTACCAGAGGATTCATTGATAAACACATCTCGATGAGCTTTTTGATGAGAAAACTCTTTTCCGTATCTTCCTTCCATGTTTGTTTTTAATGTATTAACCCAGACTCTCTCAGAAAACAGCTATCTCATGCTATAACAACAAGATAATCGTGGAACCATACGATGGTTGGGGTTAGAAGGGACCATAAGGATCATCAGGTTCCATTCCTCCTGCCATGGGGCAGGGACATTTTCCACTAGACCAGGTTGCTCAGGGCCCCATCCAACCCAGCCTTCCATGGGTAGGTCATAATCACTTTGAAAAAGGCTGATTTCTGTCATTGGTCATGAAAAAAACATCTACACAGCATCATCTCTTTAATAAAGCAGAAGACTAGCAAACAGGAAAACCAAACCAGATGATATCAGGTGTGTTTAAAACACTTTCTTTCCACCTATTTTATCTAGAAGACTTTTGAAGTAACAACAGAGAGTGAAACATGATGTAAAACTGAGGAAACAGTTACAGGCATTTGAACAGGCACATAAAAAGTTGAAATACAGAAAAGTATTTACAAGAAAAATTACTTTCCAATTTCCTTTCTTCCTTCTTTTCAGAATAAGTTTTATGACCATTCTTAAGTAGTACAGATGATAGCCAGAGCATATAAACTAATACATGGAAAGGAATGAAGAAAGCCATTTAACTGCTTCTGTCACACTCCATTTTAGGTCAAAACTTTCTTGAAAGTAATGCCTTTTAAGTAGACAAATAGATTATTTTCCCAATACAGAATAGGGATTATTGAATTGAGGCTTTCCTAAGAAGTCCCTGATTGCACTTAAATTCATTCACGCGTCATGAGATCATAGATGGCTGCAGGCCATCTTTGCACTGTCATATTTATTTATTTTCTTCCTTTAAATTCATAGTCGTTTTTAAATACTTCATCAGGCAAGAGGGAAATAAATCAAGTCATAGAACAATGTTTCTGGGAAGTTCTCGTAGACTGTCTGTGGAAAGTCTTATACAATTAGTCCAGCAGCTCTGGGGGCTTTTTTTTTAGTAAGTGTTGAGATCAGATTAGCTAGTAGGAAATTGCAAGCTTTCAATGTGAGGTTCAGGGAAGTGGGCTACAATGCTGTAAGTAATTGAAAGAAATTGGATTAGTGAAACATAAATCAAAAGGACGAACACTGCAGGTAAAGGGAAAAATAGAAAACTCCCACAATATTAATTTTTCTCTGATATGTATGGTTAGAGATTTTTCATGCAAATATGCGATATAAGTATTTATCTTGTTTTTTCTTATCTATTCAGATATGAAAATTATTTTTAGATATATTTCAACATTTTGTGTACTTATTAATTCAATGAAAATAAATTATTTGGAAAAACAACCACATAAACACACAGCTTTAAGAAATCAAAATGTAATTCACAAAATGCATAAAGTTTTGCATGTAGGTTTATCAGTTCTCCATTAAAAAGAAAGAATTTAAAAAATGGTGAAAGTGGTCACATTATTTATGAAAACTCTATCAGCTCAGCAAATATATTCCAAATAACAAAACTTTATTATAACACAACTTTGCTAACAAAGCTATAAAATAAATTTTCTTAATAATATTATGTTTCAGATGAAGACCATGCATGAATCAGGATTTGACAAGGCGATCCCTTGCCTTAGGGAAAATAAACACTTGAGAATATCATGCTGTGATTTCCTGTCAGGCAAAACAAACCTTCCATGTGCTTGCTCACTCCTGACTCTGCCTGTGCCAAAGTCCTGATTAACCAAGATTTGACTTGCTGCCAGAAGCAGCTTTTACTATTTGAACTTCCAACTTACTTTTCCAACTTACTTTCCTTACTCAGCTCATGCTACTGCTTAAACTCTGGGAAAACCGTAATCTCTGTTCTTTGGGATCTCAGTCACATGAGTAAAACTAATAACTGTGGTTCAAAATTTAGTCCAAAGACTGGGAGTCATATTAAAATTTGTGAGCTTATTAGGGTTTAAACTTTGCTTACATCATCTTGGGCATGGACTACTTCCCCAAACACAAGCCCCTTCCATTCGTATAATGGCCAAGGAGAATTTGGTAAGAAAGATTTCATTTATCTTCCATTGCATAGATATTTTGAAATATATCAACATGGAGATAAACATTTCTCCTTATTTTAGGGAGGTTTCTCTCAAGCTATTATGTGTTTGGGGCCTCAGTTATATTCCTGTCACATATATATCTGTAGACCAGCAATTCACACTTTAATTGTCACATCACACTTTCACACAGCAAATAGCAGTGGATACAGCCCCCACAGGAATGGCAAAAGGTATGTAGCCATGACCACAGTACACATTGCAGGATTACAGATCAGTCCAGAAAGGTGAAGATGAACAATCCCTTTCAGCAATTTTGGTAAATCCATGCCTAATCTAACTTTGAAAACATAAAAATAAGGTAATGTAAATTTGTGTAAAAAATACCAAAGTGCAAGGATGTAACAGATTTGCCCTTGACATCATCTCTACATTACTGTAGTTTAGTTTAAGATTAACATCGTGGCGTTTCCAGCTCTTTCCTCCAATGCCAGCTAAACAGAGATAGAAACAGTGCTGTAGTGGAAGGGAACAAACAGACGTCAGGAATTAGTTTATTACTTTCTACTTGATAACTTTTTCACTATTTCCAGTGTGATGAAATCACTTTGAGCTTGTCTGTTCTCTACAGGTGGCTTAATAATATGACATGTGCATCTAGAGCTTGTTATCTAGGATTAATCTGTTGGTCTACAGTAAAAATAACTGTCATGTGACACACTTTGCTGTTTTCATGACGTTATTCCCTGTGGGTTACTCTGAAATGGCACAAATTACCTTGATATTTCAGAAAGGCCTCTAAGTGCAGGACACTGCTTTCTAAGAGTCTCTGCCACAGAACTCATTGGTCATGTTGTGAAAAATCGATCTCAGTTTATACACTGCACTTTTGCTCTTACCCTAGTCTGAAAGTCGCAAAACACCACAATCTGTACTTTACTAGCCTAATTAAAAAAACAAAACTAAAAAAACCACAACCAAATTAGAGGGCAAAATAAAGTTGCCATCATTCTGAATTTCACTTAAAGTTGTGAAAGGATAAAAGAAAATATGAGACAAAAATAGATAGAATTTTAAAATTTAGCATATAATTGTAACTAATTTTTATCAGAACACAAAATATTTTTCTGTTCCTTAGCCTAAACTATGTGTGGAAAAATACTTACTTATATGTTGCCTCAACTGTGGCAGTGTTCTAAACCAGGTGAGCAACCTGGTCTAGTGGGAGGTGTCCCTGCACATGGCAGGTGAGTCTGGGACTAGGTAATCTTTTAAGGTCCATTCCAACCCCATAACATTCCATGATTCAATGATACACTGATAAATTCAATTCTCTTTTTCTGTGATAATGCATAGAAACTTCGTTCAGAACAACTTTTATGGAATTTTTGTGCATACACACAAGCTTACTTATGTTCTAAACACTAATGTGATTGCCTTTGTGCATTGGCTTTGTGTCAACGACAGGAAAGGAAGCAAAAAAAATTATAAGATAATTAAAAGCATAGACATTTTTAAATCAGCATTCTTCCCATTAATTCTACACATATGTAAACACTACTTTTGACAAGAATGAAGATACGCAATGTGCAGTGTTTTTTTTCTACACGAGTATACATGCTTGTATGTCTGTTGATGCTTCTATGATGGTCAATAATGACACATAACTGTAATAAAATAGCTGTATAAACATGGTTAAATAGTAGTATATAAGTGTCTGTGTATTTCTGTAATAGTATCTGATGTAGACAAATGCTAGTGTTTTTACTTTAGAAACAGAACTGAAGGAGAAATGATTAAATGCGATGCTCAAGGAGAAACAGTGAGTCTTCCAAAAGTGGAATGTGTAAAGAATCAGACTCAAGTCCTAATCATTGAACTGCTTTCCTATATACCTCCAGGTACAACTAAATGAATCAGTCACATTTTCATGGGTTTGTTTCATTCCTTTTCTATCTTGACAACCGGTTTTAGTTGATTAGTTGTCTCTGCCACTGAGGAATGGAATAAAATGTCTCCAACTGACAAGGACCTAACACCATACATACAAAAATGGCCTACATGAGGAGTTGAAAAAGCTACTATTAAAATTTGATTAAATAAAAATTTCAGTTAAAAAAAAAAAACAAACCCAAAAACCTTCTCAGAGAAACAGCTGTGAAGATGGAAAAACATATTTTTTTTCTCTCCTATAAAGGAATTACCTCAAAAAAATCTGAAGATTACAAATTATCATTCAGATTCACAGTCATTGCCTCTCTTCCATTTTTTCTTGCCTCAAATAAATTTGGAATAAGCAAAAAGAAAAAAAATTCTCATTAAGTCTAGAATCACAAAGGTTTCAGTACTACAATCAAATTCTCCTTAAAGAAAATATGATGGGCAAGGTTGGCTACTGCAGCAGTGAACCTATGTAGGAACATATTTTATAACTTTTTGAAGGAAACTGCTCTTGTGTATGCAATTATGATTCAAAATTACTTGTACTTTGTTTTTGCCGGCTGAGTCAATTTTGAATCCTTTGTTTTTAGTAGCTAGCTGGCACTTATAGAATGACTGACAGCAAACTATCAAATCGTGATTTTTTTTTTACCCCAAGATTTGTTGTTTGTTAAATACAAACTTTAAGGCTGAACATCCTCTGTACTTAATGCTCCTGAAGTTTATTGTGCCTTTCAGACTTGATTTACAAACAGTTTAGGTAGTAAACAGCACATAATTCTTAACAAATTTGTCAATTATTTTGATTAAAAAAAAAAAAAGTTTTTTCTTTTTGCAAAAAGATTTTTTAATTTTTATTTTTTGATCCCACTAGGGAGCCAAATGATTAAGTAGTATGGATTAGTTGTGACCCCAACAGACTAGAGTCACAGCCATCACTTTCTATGCTTCAGTTTCACTGACTGCAAAGTGAAGTTAATGACACTGACCTCTTTTGCAAAGTGCTTTGATGAGAATGCTGTTTATATGCGGAGTAGTTATGTTAATCAGTTGAACAAAAGAATTAGTTAGATGTGTGGATGAGCAGGAACTGAATACAGAGTTCACCAAAATTACAACAATCCCTAATTGCAGCAATTTAAGGAAACTAATATCAGAGAGGAAATTTTTATTCATACTCATATATGCACACTTTATGCCTGCATTTCTGTGCAGCTTCTCAGATTACTGACCGACATTGGCTTTTTGCAACACCCATCAGCATCCTGACATCTTTGTCAAGAAGAATCTGGTGTTCATGGTAGAAGTTTTTTCCTTATTAATACTGGAGTATACTTGCATTTATTTTTCATGTTTCCTCAGTACGCCCCACTGCCCTCCACAGGCAGCCAGGACATCCTGGCCACCACTCAATGTCTGTCCCCACCCTAGGCACACCCAGGGCTGGGGTTTTTCACTCTGTGGCTACTCCTGCCTTTAGTGAAGATGGTATCACACAGCCCCAGATCACCTCAGGGAGCTGAGAGCCACTCACACCCAGACAGTCAGGACAGACAGTGCCACCAGGACCAGGCTGCCCCCACATGCATCAGACACCCTGCTCCTTGAGCAATGTGGGGTTAGGGGCTTTATCAGTGAAAAATTGGCTCATTTTCCTTTTCGTTTCTTCTTTAAAGTTCAAGGGATAAAGGGAAACCTGTCAATGTATGACAGTTCCACAAATAAAGACAATTAATTCTTTAGTTTTCCTATTTGTACCTCTGCTTTCTCAGAACTGGGTATCAGACAAAGGAGATATGCTGCCTTCTTCTCCGAACAGCTCTTGTAGCCAGTTATCCAATGATTACAGCCATCTGAGCCCCTGGTGCATCACCATAACTGTAAATAAATATTCTAAACCCCGTCACGCTCATAAATGATACAGCTAGGGCGCTGCTGTGCATTGGCAGTGTTTTAGTTATCCACAGTGACAGGACCACTATCGTTCTGAATTTGTGTGACAGATGAGCTTTGCCAGAAATGCCAAGGACTCTATTAAGCTAGGTTGTTAATCAAGGACACGGATAGTGTTCCTATTACTCTGGTTAGTGTTAATAATGCCTGCAGTAGTCTAATAATATAATTCCAGCATTATCTCTTTACATGTTTGGCTCTAGGTAATTTATGGATGGTACCAAGTGATATATCTCGTAGCTGTGAACTCGGTAACTACGCATAGAAATTTCTTAGCAACGTATATGAAGCGACTTCATAGTATACTGTGATTTAAGACAAAACCTTCCTTAAAGTCTGCTACTTTACAACTAGAATCTTTTTTGTGCAATCGATACATTACCACCTAAAAGCAGCCTCACATAAGAGTCTGAGTTATTTATAACTTACTAGATTTTCTCAATAAAGTGTAAAAGTCACAGATGCATTCCAATGGAGTAGAGTTTGATAGCCTTTTTGCTCTGCCTCACATTTAAAATTGCCTGAGCCTGTCCCAGTTTATGTGGTCTCCTGGGAATGGCTTCTAGGGAAAGGCTTCCACTGAAAATCTCTCGACTTTTCTTCCCCCTTCTCCCCTGGGCACTATGTCAGATTTAACCCCAATAAACCTCCTGTATTGGAGGAAGCAGAAGACTGCCATTAAGACTAAGCATAAGGAAGCTTTATATACCCAACAAAGGTAATCTTGAGGCCCTTTTGGGCTAAAAGAAAAGTTCAAAGGAGTTTTCATGGGCTCTGACTGGCTTTTTTGTCTTCAGATGAGAAACAAGGCTGACATCACCTTACCTTCCAACCTTTATAACTCTCTCAAGTGCTACACTTACATCTGCACAAGAGCTATTATTTCTTCTTTATATTTTATGATGGAAATAGCCTATACGGGTAATGTTTTATCATTACCAGAGATAGTTAATTTAACCTAAAGATGCTTGCAGAAAGTACCATTTAGTTTGAGCTTTTCCTCATTTCCCAGATGCTTCAAACATAACTTGTAGATGCAGAGGGAGGTGCATGCAAGCCTCAGGGAGACATTGCTGCGAACTGCTCATTTCAGTCTGGCTACAGCTGATTGCTTGAAGTACTCACGCAGGAGTAGCCCACTTTGAGCTGTTGTCTTTCCCAAGCTTTTCACAGATCAAGGCACAATACAATCTGCACACAGACCTTGCTTTGTAAATCCAGAAATGCCAGAAAGCCATCCATTCACTGCACATGGGGATATAAGTGATTAGTTGTAAGTCGTAGCATGTTACAGGAGAGGGCTGCGACACAAGTAGCATAATGCTACTATCTACGCTAAGACCTGCAAAGCTAAGTCAATGCCAGTAAAGCAAGGTCTTTTATAACCTCATTTTAATGTTTGTGTGTCATATGAATGCTCTTCAATATTAAAAGAAGGTAAAAGTTAAGAACCAGTGTAACCTTTGGAGTGAAATTAAAAATTCACGTGACCCTAAGCGAACATTATAAGAGCTACTCTTCAGCACTGCAAAAAATCAGTTTTTTCAAGACAGACTTCTTAAACCTTCCTTCTTGGAAAAACAAATGGATTTATCAATTGCTGCAAAGAATGGCTCTAAATATTATAAGAAATTCTAAGAAAAAAGAAAAGTAGATAAAGAAGCCACCAAATTATTTTAACCCCAAATGTAGTAATTTGACTAAGACTATGAGGTTTTTTTTTTGGTTTAGGGAAGGGGATATTAAATGAGTCCAGTAATGATTGCTAAGAAACATTAATCCTGATACAGCCTATTCTGCCATGTGGACAAAACAGGTGTTTGCCAAGAGCAAAAAACAATATGGGGCAAGAAAATCTTTAATAGCTTTTATATGCACTAGGGAGTTTGAGCCAGGTGGGTCAGCAAAACATTTAAACATGCCAATGGCAGTAAAAGGCCCTGGGCTAACAAAATACAGCATTTCTGGTCTGAAATATATTGCTGCATTATGTTCATATCTAACACATCAGTGTTTGCTGTCATGATGAGTCAGAGTGTCAAAATGCTGGTTTCAAATGGGGTTTCGAATGTTCCAGTTACACCAATCCCAAACATGACAACTGCATCATATCAAAAGAAGCCTAAAGAATACAAGTTCCATGCAAATAACATGCAGAAAAATATCAAACATTATGTTTTCTAATGCAGTGAGTATTCTTTGTCTACAGGAAAAATGATATTTCTTTTCAGAATAGATTGTTTAATGTATTTCCATAATTGGATAAACACACAGTGATGTTATTTACTGACTGTTAAAACATTTTTAAGTGTTCTTTTTTTTCCCCTTTTTTTCCCCTTTTTTCCTGTTTTTGCTATTGCATACATGTAGGAATGTTAAAAAATACCATGAAGGATTACGTGCTTCATCTATCAGCTCCTTTTACAAAAAATGTTTATGTTCTTTTTTTCATATCTAATTAATGAATAAACAACTTGGGAGCAAGAGGCAGATTTTATACCAGCTAACTGTTGCAAAGTAAGATTCTTTTAGAAGACCACAAAGTTATTTCCATCACTAAAGAAAGGCGGTCCATCATATAAAAATGGCTGCAGAAAAGCAGCCTCTCTCTTAATTAAACACTTCTAAAATAATTTCACACAGATAGAATGAAATGACTAATGACACATAAGCTATTTCTTTTAATATGGAGAAAAACCTCATCTACCCAATCAACAATCTCTATAGTAGCTATTTCCTAGCACAGAAAGTAATAAGCTACTTACTTCCTGTCAAAATGTGGCTCAGTATGTCTGAAAAGAAGAAAAATAGAATACCATATAGGTGCTAACAATGGTCATTAACAGCTCCTGTGCAGCGAAATAAATTGATTTTATTTGGGGACTAGGGGGGTGTCACAAATACTGGATGTCCTTTATAATCACCTCTCTCCTGCACTTACAAAGGCTGCATGGATTTTATTTCAAAATAGATGGGAGTAGACAAAAAGAAAATGTTCCCTCATTCTTATTTCTCTTCTATCACTGAAATCTCATTCCTGCCTCGATTTTGATACCATTTGCCAACTTGTTGCAGAATTTCTTACTATTCTATATAACCAACAAAATTGGGGTAATAGAATGAAAGGCAAAGCTGAATCTAAAACATTTCATAAAGGATCTTACAGGAACATGAGAAGCAGGAAAGGGCAGTGATACAAATATTGAGTCACCCCAGAAGTAAGACCATTTGTGATTCAAGAAAACAATATAAAATAAAACATTTAGATCTCCTACTGAGATCCAGATGAAACTCACTAACTGTGGAGACTGGTGACAGTGAAACTAGGTAGACAAAATTGATCTGCAAATGTGCTTTCAAAGGCAAACAGCTGCCTAAGTTTAAAAACAACAACAAAAAAATCCCAAGCACACAACCAAAGAGAAGCTCTCCCCACACAAACGTACCGCATCCAAATCAACATAAATTAGACAAAGCTTACCCGTGGAGCTTTCTCCTGCTTTTGTTCTTTACCTGCTATTGGCTAGCTTAAGGACATGCATGGCGATCAATGGGATGCTAACACTCAGCTTTCTATCTAGAAAATACATATGATGGCATGTCCAGAAGAGAAAGACTGCTTGTGAAGGATTGAACCAGACAAGATTGTTGAGATTTAGTAATTTCAAACACACCACTAACTCCATGATTAGGATTGTTAGATTAAACCAAAGAGAAGTGTTATGTTATGAGATCCAAACCTAATTTAAAATCTGAGTCTCGTAATGCAGGATTAATGATATTCAGACAATACAGGCAAGAGTTGCCCGGTTCCCCACACTAGTGATGAGTGCTCCCCTTCTCAGAGTCTGTTTATACATTGTTTGAGGTGAAAATGGCTACAATTTGTGGTCTGGCCACGGAGCACAATCCAACCCAAGCAGGTGAGCTGTGATGTGAGCATTTCCAGCTGTTACCTGGAAGAGGTGAAATTTAAATAATTCTTCAGTCTCTCAATAGAGAGCAGGAAATAAGAATTTATACCTAGATTGTAAGAAATAACAGTCAGCTTATTATCTTCCTAATAGTTCTTATCTGTGGTTATTTTGTGCAACCAGGCTGACTGGTTTGTTTTCTCCAAAACCTACAAGAATGTTCCTACTGAATACCCAACCAGGTCTTATTGAAATGAACGTGCAACTGCTCTAAGTGTGTTATGTCACTCTATAGCAGCAGTGTTCTGTCCTTCAAATATAAATTAATCTCAGGGTAGACACCTCCAGATATACCAGAAATAAAATATCAGAATTACTTACAGAGATCCAAGGAACAGTGTAATAAAACTAACAAGAAAAAAAACAAAACCAAACCAAAACCAAACAAACCGACAAAAAAACCAAAACAAAAGGTCCTTTGCTTTATTGCTTCTTCTTATCAGAGAACGACTGTGTTATACACCTTGAGCTGTGACAAATTTTATTTTGTGTCCTATTAATAGGTACAAGCTCCAATCAAAGGCTAACACCATGCTGTGTTGGTACTGCTACGACAAGCAATACTCTTTCTTAAATAGCTAGGTCAGAGAAACTAGGCCAGAGTTTTCTTTTCCGCAGCCTCCACCTTGTACCACTCTGAAAAGCCCTTTTTCCCTACTGGAAAGCCCTTTTGCTTTTAGTGGAGATTCAACCGAGCAAGAAGTATTACAAGGTTGAAAGAAAGCGGGAATGTGAACTATCAGCTGAAAGGAACAGAACACGTAAAAAAAAGAGGTCATGGAGGCAGGACCGGTGGACGAAGGGGGCTGCACTGAGGCAAAAGAGAAAGGAGTAATCTGCACCTTGATGAAGGAATCTATGGTGGTGGAAGATCCTGGCTAGGAATAATTAATTCAGAACAGTGGTTTCTGGCAATCATGAGCTCATCCTCTTCCGTAGTTTACGTTCTCATCGAAGTTACCTCTGCATAGCACAGTTCAGGTTGGTAAGCATTGTTTTAAGTTTTTAAAGAACATCCACAGCTTCACCAATTGTCAAAATACAACTCAAATACTATCCTACTTAAAGGTTCTGTAAATTTTAACTGGCTAGTAGCCATGATGTACCTAAGTATTGCCTGGTATGATTATGCTAAAATTGATGATGAATAATATCTGACAGATTGCTTAGAAAATCTGACTTTGTTGTTTGTGGAGTTCCCAGATACATCCCATCTTAGTACGTGCATTTGATAAATACAGTTGTTGATTGTTATCACAGTTGTGATAACCTTTGATTTGTGATTTTTGATGCTATCATTTCTATAATTGACTGCTTATTCAAGAGAAATTGATTATTCTATTAATATCCCATTAACCTTCCTTCCTAGCTATGAATAATATTTGGAAAGATACCTGTAAATCAGTTTGAAATAAATGATTCCTTACTATTGCCTAAGCATGACCAATTTCTGTTAACTCACAGATAATGAACAATTCCATCTGACCAAGTCATAACAGTGTGTACTGGAATATCCAAACTGCAGGTAGTCAAGGGAGTTGCTATTTAATCAGAACATAAAGTAGGTACAAGATTTCATGAGATACAATAATACACCCAGTTCTTACTACTCAATATCATGCAGGCCAGACAATAAATATTCTTCAGCCTTTAGAATACCACAGTTTCAGATTTTTTGTTTAATAATACTGGATGTTTAAATATGAATCACTGTGAAAAAAAATACAGAGAACACATGAAAAAAAATCAAGTTAAGAAATGTTTTTTTCTTTGTGTTTCTGTCCTTTCTTAAGTATTGGTGAAATACCAAGTAACGAGCAATTCAGAGGTACATAGAGTGTTTTAGTATAGTAGGAAATGGTAAGACAGAAAGCATATGTTCTATAGTATTAACAGAAATAATTTTCAATATGAGTATCATGATGAATAAGGTTTCTGTTTATACAAGAAACATGATCAGATGAATGTGTCACTTCTGTGCTTTTGCTGAGATATTAGAGCACTTTTCAATTAAAGTAATCAATACCTGGCAGGAAATGGCAACACTTTAAAAAACATTAATCAGAGACTAGATAAACAAAATGAGCTTTACAGGAAATCGTACTCATATAATATTTTGAAGAGGCTTGAAGATGTGGCACTTAGGGACACGGTTTAGTGGTGGACTTGGCAATATAGGTTAATGGTTGGACTCAATGATCTCAAAGGTCTTTTGCAACCTAAACAATTCTGTGATTCCAATCCATCTGAAGCAATAATTCTATAATATAGTGCTATGACTCACTTCACTACAACTACAGGAATCAATTAACATAATGTCATCACTGCTCATCCTTCCCTTCTTTAGTTGACATTTCAAATTATTAATTGACTCCTGTGCAGTAGATGGCACACATAATCGTCTGTAGGCTGGAAGCACCTGTTACTCAATGAGAAGCTGCACCCTAAGCTGCCTAATGGCCCTTGTCACTCTAGCAGGTAATTAAAAGGCTTCCCACTTTGGCAATTAGCCAGTAGAAAAGCAGATGGAATATTCCACTTGTAAAATGAGGAATGAAGCTCATACTTTGAAGGAAGAATTATAATATTTTCAATTACATAATGCCTTTTCTATGGGGATTTTAAATAAATTAATAGGCATTAATTAATAGGAGCTTGTAAATTCCCTGGAAAATACTTGTTGCTACTCATTATAAAAGAGAACAAAAAGGAATTCAATGCCTCGATTTCTACAGGACCATTCTTCTTTGATGCCTCAGCACTGGTGAATTTTGGATTACTACGTTGGAGGAAGTGTTTAACATTTCTGGTCCTACAAAAACAAGAAGAATTTTTCATGTTCAGCATCTCTGACAGATTTAGGGTAAGAGACAGAAACTTGGAAATGAATCTAGTGCCAGGCAAAACCTCCCTGCTTACAAATATGTAGTAACAAATAAAGCTATTATACTGCATTTATGTTAAGCATAAAGGTATCTTTCATTCGTTTTGGGACACTTAAAATTATCTTTTTACTCAAAATATTAGAAGAAATCCATAGATTAATGTTTTGGCTGGTCATCTGATCAAGTCACATGTTCCAGCTATTCAGAGGAATTATGTGAGAATTTTCATTTCTGCAACACTAGAATGAATCTCAGCTATTAACAGAGATAACATTCATACTATAAAACAGCAAATATGTTATAAGCACGCTGCAGAGAAGCTTTTATATCTACTGTCATAATTTAATTATTTTTTTTTAAATGTTTCTCATTTGTTCTTTGGGTAAAATGTCTAACAATTTTTAAATGACGTATCTACTTTTGAAATGTATAAACCCCAAAAGATTGTAAAGAGAGAAGTTATTTTGTCAGCACACTAGCAACCAGTATGTGCATCTCCTTCAAGAACAAGGCTTGTCAAAGAAGAATAAAATAAATGAAATTCAAAGTACTTTAGCACAGATGTAATCTTCACCTGTACAATACTGTTATTTTTAAGACAAACATGGTTTTAAAAGAATGCATTAAAAGAGACTGCAAAACTTCTGTTCCGGATGTATGTATTGTCAGAGTCATAAGTCATTATCATTAGAAGTGCCTTTTCCCCTCCACTGCTTCCCTTGCAAGGACAGCAGTGAAATAGGGCTAAAGTTTTTCGAATATGAAGTGTTTTCTTTTTTTTTCTACAAACATTTACAAAAAAACCTTCAAATTTTAATCAAAACACTTAAAATTGGGGAAATTTTGGGTGATGTTCTGTCAAATACATGTCAAAAAGCGTACAAGGCTTTTGGACAAACAAGATGACAAACACCTTTTAAAGTATGTGATTATTATTTCTAACAATAACTACCCAGGGTAATAAGGTATTAGAAAATGAAGTAGCTTCTATTTAATGCAGTAAGTTTAAATGTAATGAATACTAATAGGCCACATTTCATCACAGAAAAATACTGTTACTAGTTAAAGAAATCATTTCAGTAACAATGCTTAATCAGTTTCTGTAACTAGCTCATACAGAACAAAAGTCAAGTTGAAAAGCTCTTCAAAAGAAAATAAAACATTTCATTTCTGTCATTTTAACTTAGAAATCAAATAAGGAAAAATAAAAAATCAAGTCTCACGCTATTTTTCACATGGATTATTATAGAAATCTTTCTGGAATTTGAGAGGAGTTCAAACTCCTGCTAAGAAAAAGAAATGTCCCAGAAAGAAATCTTTCACTAAATGAAAAAGCAAAATATTAGGAAAATTTAAGAAATTAATTCTGAAAATAGCAACAGTTAGGTATATACTAGTCATTAATGTGACCACATAATGATAGCTGAAGTTAGTTGTTTTAAAAAGGAATGGAGGTTCCTTCTTATGAGTGGAAACAAATAAACAACTTTCTTCTGAAAGACAGAAGTCATTTGTCCTCTTACTCTATTCTTTTGCTCATTTTATCCTGACTTGAAGCTTACATGATTAAGTCAGTAAAATTACAAAAAACTAACCCAGAATAAAGGACTTTTCTGTTTTAAGGAGTGGGTGCTTGTTTCTTTGCCAGTTCAGAAAATTTAATTTACTTTATGTTCACATAAGCTTCAGAACTGGTTTATGACATAGACTAGGAAACAAATATCTGTAGTCCAGAATTTGGGGATATTTGGATGGAAGTAAGACTTCCATTCAGTTGTAATAGGAAATAGCACACTGAGAATACATATTCTTTTTTTCTTATTAGCTTATGGAAGGAGGAATTATAAAACCCTCCTAAACTGATTAAGTCACTCACTCTTTCCCTCATGTACTGATTATATACGTCACTCTTTCCCTCATAGTCTTTTTGTTCCTGTTTTAAACTTAATCATAGAGGCAAAAGAGTTATGATAGTACTGGAAGATGTAACCGAGTTGTTAAGCATTAGGGGAAGTAATCTTTTAATGCACATTTTACTCTCATCAGGAATTTATTGTGGACAGGCAACAAACAACTGACATGGGGCTACATTTAAATTGCTACAATTATTTTTGTGTGCAATGAGATGCCTTTTGCATTGAAAAGGTTAGCAATTTTACAACAGGAAATTGTTTCTATTGTGGATAACTGAACTCATGAGCTAACTTACAGTGTAGAAAGTGAATAGAAGGCTTCAATTCACACGTACAAGAATTTTTATGAATCAATGGGCTTATGTCACAATTCTTTAAAGGGTAAATCCTTTCAATATTTGCATATTTGGGGTATTTTTGAGTTGTTGATTTTAGGGTTTGGGTTTTTTTAACTGATCTCATGGGGTTTATGAAAACAAGTAAGATTTAACTGTATTTATTCATATTACAGAAATTATAATTGATTTTACTGATCGGTGTAGCAGGATTCACTACTAAGTTTGGGGTCATTTCCAAGCCAGATCAACAAAAAGCTAGCACAGTCTCTTTTAGAGCTTACCACAAACAGGAATGCAAAAAGAACAGGAATGTTAGTTAGGCATTCACATTTTCATATGAAGAACAGGAAATGAGTTTTCAGTTTAATTTCTGAAACTTAATCTTTGCCGTTTCTTTGATGTTAGGCTTTGAAGATTTGAACCTCAGTATTTTCAAAGGCATGGCTGAATACATTTCTATGTGCAAAGGGTATGGGATTTTTGGCAGCCAAAATGATAAAGCTGACTGTTGTGTATTTGAAGAAAGCAGGTGGGAAATGAAGAAATAAAGCACCCTCCTACTTTCTGCCTTTGAAACCCCACCTTTCACTGCCATGCTGACAAATTTGGTCCATGTGGTCACTGCAAGAGTGTATTGACAGTGTTTTCTAACTGACATTGACCTAAGTGACCATTTACCATATATTTTGTGTATTTGCAGATGCTCATATATAATACAAAATTTAAACAGAATTTTTTATTGATTCTGAAAGACAGATACTAGTGCAAAGTGAAGTATTTCTGTAATTACTGATTTTGAGATAAGGTCTGAAGCAGTTGTATTGACTCGTGAATTGTTGAAAAATGTAGGTTTTCTTCTGTGTGTGGTTTTGGTTGGATTTTATAAGGCACAAAATCTGACATTGCCATGTGGTGCAATTAAGCTATTGTGAAAGTTATTTGTAGGTGGCTTTTTCAAAGCAGTAGTTTCATTTTCCCTTCTGTGTGGACTTGGCTTACAGCTCATTCATCTTTTGCTCTTACTCTTATGGAACGAAAAGGACATTGATAAGTCTGAAGTCGAGAGCTTCAGCAATTTCTGTTTCATTAAAGCTTGTTCAAACGCAATCATTGCAAGAAAAATATGGGGGCACTAAAAACTTGCATTTGCAAGGCATATCTTTTTCAATATTACTATAATATTCTGGTAGGAATTTGTGAAAGTAAGCAGTGATCTCTAGTCAATAGCATTTCAAACATACACAGTAAATTCATATTCATTCATACTACTACTTACTTCTCAAACCACATGCTCAGTTCTCTCTTTGACCAAATGAGAAGAAAGCCAAGAAAGAGTTAAAAAAGAGAAGCTGAACAGTCATTATGCTTTCTTCTTGTGTTATGTGAAAGTAAATGCTATATTACACCATATTTCATACATTTTAGTATTGTTTTCTGAAGGTATGTAATTTTTCGTGAACTTGAAAAACTCTGCTTCCTCTTCTTTGCAACTTCAAATCTACTGAAGTGAGTAGTTAGCTGTTAACTTTCCCTCTTTCATTGATTATTTTTATTCAATAAAAGATCAATTCAGAAGCTCATATTGGGTGTGACACATGATTTTCACAGCACAATTTGCCTCAACTTTGCAAGTATTCTCAGTCATGTGACATTGCAATGAAGGATGGTTTGAAAAGGGAGTGCAAAGGTTGCTGAACAGGAGAATCACATATCTTCAAATATATAGATATTGCCCAAATTCAGATGTTCTTTAAATGCTCATGCTTTTTAAGGATCAAATAAAACTTAAATCATCCTAATTTTACACAATAATTTTTTTTGGTCCACAATTAATTTAGATGGAGGGCATTTTTTTTAGCCTACTACTTAATAATTAATTTCATTTATACCAGAAATTAAGTGTTTTTAAATCTAGCACTTACGTAGCAGATATGTACCACAGGCCAAGTATTGCTCATGAATTTTGTAATCTATGAGGCCTGCTAGTATCTTGGGTTATCTGCATATGAATTAATGTACCTGGTCTGGATGGAATAGAGTTAGTTTTCATCATAGTAGCTAGCATTAGGGTATGTTTTAGATCTGTGCTTTATAACACAGGGATGTTTTTGTTATTGCTGAAAAGTGCTTACACAGAGTCAAGGCCTTTTCTGCTTCTCTCACCACCCCAATAGCAAATATATTCTTGGTGCATAAGAATTTAGGAAGTGACACAGCCAGGACAGTTGATCCTCAGTGACCAAAAGAATATTCCGTACCATATGGCATCATGCTCAGCATGTGAGCTGCGGAAAGAAGAAGGAAAGGGCCAGGAGCGTTTGGAGTTATGACATTTGCCTTCCTAAGTCATCCTTACATGTCATGGAGCCCTGCTTTCCTGGAAAGTTACAGGCTGTCATACTCTGCAGGAACTGCAGGGCCATATTTCAATACATTATAACAACGCTAAGTAAAAGGAAAAGAGAGCTGCCCCTCATTTTGGTTACAGCCAGCACACTTTCATGAGAGGAAAGACCTGATTTCCTTTTATGACAAGGTAACCCACCTAGCTGATCGAGGGAAGCCACCCGATGCAAACTTTTTGGATTTCAGTAAAGCTTTCAATATTGTCTTTCACAGGATCCTTCTGGACAAAATGTCCAGCACACAGCTAGATAAACACATCACGCCGTAGGTGAGCAATTAGCTCACAAGTCGAGCACAGAGGGTAATAGTGAATGGGGGAACATCAGACTGGTGACCTGTCACTAGTGGGGTTCCACAGGGCTTCATCTTAGGCCCTGTGCTCTTCAACATCTTCATAAATGTCTTGGATGCAGGACTGGAGGGGATACTAAGCAAGTTTGCAGGTGACTCCAAACTAGGAGGAGCTGTTGACTCCCTTGAAGGGAGGGAGGTTCTGCAGAGGGACCTCAACAAATTAGAAGACTGGGCAATCACCAACCATCAACAAGTGAAAGTGCCAGATTCTGCACATGGGATGGCACAACCCCATGTGTACGGACAGACTGGGGAATGAGATGCTGGAGACCAGTGCTGTGGAAAGGGACCTGGGAGTCCTGGTTGATGGCAAGTTGAATACGAGTGAGCAGTGCCCTGGCAGCCAGGAGGGCAAACCGCGTCTTGGGGGGCACCAGGCAAAAGCATCGCCAGCCTGTCAAGGGAGGAGATTGTCCCGGTCTGCTCTGCACGGGTGCAGCCTTGAAGATTGTGTGCAGTTTCTGGCACCATAACATAAAAAGGATATTAATCTATTAGAGAGTGTCCGAAGGAGGGCAACGAAGCTGGTTTAGGGCCTTGAGGGGAAGTTGTATGAGGAGCATCTGAAGTGACTTGGTCTGTTCAGCCTGGAGAAGGGGAGACTGAGGGGAGACCTCATCACAGTCTACAACTTCCTCGTGAGGGGAAGATGAGGGGAAGGCACTGATCTCTTCTCTGTAGTGACCAGTGACAGGACCCGAGGGAATGGCCTGAAGTAGTATCAGGGGAGGGTTAGGTTTATTAGCAAAGGTTTTTAACCCAGAAGGTGGTTCAGCACTGGAACAGTTTGGATGATACTCTCAGGCATGTCATGTGTCTCTTGGCTTAGTCCTGTGCAGGGTTAGGGGTTGGATTCAGTGATCCTGCTGGGTCCCTTCCAACTCAGCAAATTCTGTGATTCTATGATTCTGTGATAAAGGATCTGGGCACCAACTGGATAAATAAGTGTAAGTGTCTGGGAAGAGAGAGAGGTGGGTATCAACCACAGGAATTTTCCCGGGCCAGGGACAGTGTTCTCCCAAGACAACCTCATTGCTGTATAAACACAAAGCTTCTGTCAACAATTACGTAGTCATGTGAGGCCATGCTTTGGCTCCCTCTATGGCAATTTCCTAGGTCAGTGTATAGGGTTTGGGTGATCATGGATTATGGTAATGACCATGCCACACTTACCTGTCTAACTGATATACAACTACAGCTGATGAACTTCGGAGTCCTACTAGTGCAAAGAACAGGGAAAATCCTGTGTCAAGTCAGGCAGCTGTGCACACAGACATGATTTTGCCTTTGTGACCTTTCATTCTCTATCCAGTATATGATATAAGCCTCCCTTGGAAGGCCTTCCCTGTCTTTGATTATCATGCTTTCCTACAAGGTAAGAAAGGGAGGCTTGGAGTGACAAGGAACAGGACCTGAGATCACTGGTACTTGCTTATGTTTTGATCCCATATTGTACAAGAGTCTCAAGGTCTCAGTAATGTAATCATCACACAGTAGGATGGACCCAATGTAACAAACAGCCTGGCAATTATCTCTTATAACTTTGTCAGATAAAGTATTTAAGTGGCCATCTCTACCCTTCCCCCTGCCCTGTCACCTTTTTTTCCTTTTTTTCTGTGAGTCCCAAACCCAGTAGTTTGAATACACCTAAAGAAACAGTCAAGTAACAAGAAAGCATTTTTTCCCCAATCTTGTTTTTTTGTTTGGTTTTGGTTTTTTTTTTACTTTTATGTAATACCACAATGAGCCTTTTGCCATCCTCTAAAATATTAGCAATGTTAAATTACTACATAAAAAAGTAGCATGGGATAAAATTGCCAAAATGAGCATAGATTTAGAGAAATTCAGCACAGGACTGAGCTGACACAAATGAGTTTTCAGTGACCACTTCTGAAGGAGGAACCTGATGGCATTGTTAACATTGCGGTCTGGATTATAGGTGTTTTACTATACTCCGCACAGAGTTTCTCTTTTGCTTTATACTCAAATTTAAAGTAAATAAATTATCAAAGGGATTGTCAGTAGGATCCAGGTCACAGAATGTTGACAAGAAGCAAAAGGTATCCAGATATTTTTTCCTCCCAGGGTCAGCAGCAGAAAAGCACTTGCTGCTGCTCTTGAGCCACCTCCTCTTTGAAAGCAGCCTGTCCTTCATCCTTGATGCCCCATCCGCATGAGCCTGGACCTTACCTCTCCATGGGTATGGTCTCTGCCCACATGGTCTCATCCCTTCCTACCCATTTGGTACATTCTACTCCACTCAGAGTGATCAGGGTGGAAATAAATTGTGCTGAGAACTAGGGAGTTCTTTGGAAGTAGGACTCATGAGGCCATCCAGTAATGTGGCTCTGGGTCCGATGTAACTGGTGTAAACACCAGTAGCATTATCTTCCAGGGGAAACTTGCTCAGTGGGACTCCACTGAAACGAGTGGAAGACACCCTTTCTGATTATCTTGGAACTCTTTAAGCCAAATGGCTGCTCTATAGTCAGGGTTTAGCTGTCAGCTCTGGGATTGCTGGCCTTCTGGCCCTCTGTGCAGTGTGTTCTGTCTTGCAGTCAAAGATCAAATGAGAAGGGCACCTTTGTTGGGCCTCCTCTGGCTCCTGAGCAGCAGTTTCCAAGAAATCATGGAATATTAAGTATTGTATATTTGAAGAAGTTGATATGGAGACCTATGGAAAATAGAGATCAGAAGATGGACTAGCATATGCAAGAAAAAGCTGAAGGAAAATACTGTCAGTATGGACTGCAATATAAGATGGAATGATAAATATGCAGGATATAGAAGAGAAATAACATGATTTAATATTTTCTCTTCTAATCTGCAAGAAGGAAATTTAACTGAGATGAAAAATGTTGAACAAACAATTTAATATGCATAAAAAGAGAATAAGCACCAGCCAAACAATCATATTTGTATCTAATTTGTGTGTGGATACCTCCTGAAGGTACTTTTGTCCAGGGTTTAAAAGCTTTTTAAAAGTCATGTGTGGGTTGGGATGGGATGGTCATTTGGTTTGGCATTTAGTATACTCCATTTTTGTTGTGACAGACTGCTGTATCCTTCAGGTCTTTCCAGAAAAGCTTTTCCTTTCTATATGAAAAATCATGTTATTAAATCACTTCCCAGGTGTTATTTTGCCAGTTAATCCCATGCATTCCTTTATACCAGTGACCACATTAAATGCTCATTTTCAATGTCTCTTATGTTTCAGTGTATGTGCAGAGCGTCACTGTGTTGATTCAAGAGATAAGCTGTATGGTTTGTTCTTATTTACAAATACTTTGTACATAAATTTTTAATATGAACAAATGCAGACACATAAGCAAATTCTGGTCCAGACAATGAAAAAAGAAATCCTTCAGGGTAGCATACAGAAATACTAGCATAATGAAATACAAAAGGCAAAACGAGCAGAGGAGTAAACCATAATACCTAAGGGTTGTAGCAGTCTGCTAAATCTGATTACTTAAAATGAAATAAGAGTAGTGAGAAAGTAAATCTAAAAGCACAGAGATAATAAAAGTTTGAGCTTCTCAAATAAGAACATTCAACTCTTAGAAAAAACACTTATATAGCTGCTTTAATAGCGAATAAGATTCAGCAATATCTTGTAAAAGTTTTCATCAGAAATGTTAGGTCAACTACAGCTTTCTTAGAAGTAATTGGCAGAGAAGTTGTATTCTAATAATAAGAGCCAAGAACTCTATAAACACAGTAAAAACCAATATGAACAAATACAGCTAGATTTGTTCTCCTAACATTTTGATGCCTAATAATGATCACTTACATAGAAAAAAACTTTAATGCTGGCATATGTGGATGGAAATGGATACAATGACTAGTCATCTTCAAGACAGAACTTTAACATTAAGGTAAAAGTCTTGCTGTGCAAGCTTATAGCACAAACCTGCAAGCATTCACCTCCATCAGTATGCATGCAACAATTTTCTGTGGTCTATATCTATGAACTAAATAGTACTTCTACTATTTGATATGGAAACAACTGAAGAATTTTGCCATGTAATACCAATGCACAGCTCATAAGCTTGATGACTTCACAGCATGGATCTGTTTTCAGATTAATTTGACTTTCTTCATTCTGCAAAGAGACTATACCCACTCCCAAAACACACCACGGTCATTCCTGAAAAGGTAGCTTATGTGTGGAGTGGTTACAAGGGGATCTGGAATTTGGCCATGATCAACTCATCACAATTTGTTAGAACTTATGTTAGTATGAATACTGCATTAATGCATTTGCTAAATTATTTGCTCATCTTTCGCTTTTAAGCATCACAGAATTTCAAAGGAGCATTCATAAAACTGGAGACTTGAGATAATCTGAAGACAAGATAAAATAAATATACAAGGTAAAATACATATAAAGGTCAAACGAACAAGGCATTCAAATATCACTTTTGGACTTCGTATTCAATTGTCTTTCAGAACTGTCTGCTGAGCCAAAATAAGCTAGATTATTAGTTCAATATGGTCTGTTCTAAGTGAACTTAGAAATAAGATTGAGTGGGTTTAACAAATAAAATCATTACTAAAACCCTAGGATAAATTGCACAGGCATTCCTTCTGCTAGGCAGCCAGAGCGTTTACAGCTCCAGTAATGTTTAGTACTGTTTCCTTATTTGTTAAAACTAGAGGGAGGAACAATATGGGGTTTATTAATGAAATAAGACTTTTTTTGTCAGAAGTTTCTAGGACACACTCAATGTCGACTTCTTTCCTGCAGACACTAAGAAAAAATTTGAATGAATGCCAGTGTTTTGAAACCTTTCACTTTTTCTTCATGTTCTCAAATCATGAGGAGTACTCAACACCAAGGCTACATCTATCTCAGTAAGTAACATGTACAAATAAGCCTAAATTTATAATGAAAATAGGTGACATTGAAAACCAGTATCAACACTGTATGGAGAGCAAGGGGTGCATAATACTATGTTTTGTTCCCATGGCCTAAATATTCCTTTGCAGATGCAGTGTACCAGGTGGGATACTGATGCATATCTGTGGTTTAGCATCATTCCAGATAAGTACAGCTCATGAACTCCAGGATCACTCAATTTTAAAATCAAAATAATATGAGTGTGAATCAGAAGCATCACAGCAAAAGATGACTCCTGATGCAAACCAAAATGCTAACACAAATGCACTTAGAGTGGAAGGAATAAAAGCAACATGGTTTCCAGATGACCATGGCAAGTAGGAGTATGAGTTTTCCTGCATCTGTCCTTACTGGAAGGATTACCTTTAGAGGATAACATTTACATTCATCTTCTGACTCTCATAAAACCAGACTCAAAGATGCCTATAGGTGAAGTGTTCCATATATCACTCCTTTCCAAAGTGGTGAGTTTTAATGAGACAAATGTAGCGTCTATTTTTGAAATAGGAATGTATCTGCTTCTTATCAGAGTGTCTTCTTTGGTTGCTCAAAGCATCCTTATGCATCAAAAGGCTCCAAGGATGCATTGTACGACAAAGCCTTCCATTATATATTATCACGGTTTAAATTTCACACAGTAATACATTTTTTATGTAATCATCTTCTCTACTTATCCCAGCATTGTAGACCTTTTCTTCATCTCAGTTTTGATGACACTGTATTTCGTCTAACACTAGAGCAAAACTTATGCCAATATATACTTTCTCTCAGCCTTCTAACCTTTTGAGACTCCTATATGCCATTAAACCTCATACTAAATGTGATGTCTAAGCTTTACTTAGATCACTTTCTCCCTGCAATATCTTTAATAGCTGTATTACACTTTTATTCCACCAAGGAACAAGGATTTTTATTACCTTTCAAGCAAATGGATTAAAAATATTTTTATTAGCCTCTTCTCACAACTGCATTCACCTCATTAGTATTAAAAAAGTTGGTGTCATCATTTGTATACATCTTTTTCAATTGCCTATAAACCTTCTGATTCAGTCCTAGGTGAAAATTTATGAAAATTTATTTTAGTGAACAAGTTGACTTTTTCTTCTTAAGCTCTATTTTGAATAACTTTTCTATTAGAGGGAATGGAAACCCACCAGGAATGCTTACAAATATTTGATTAATGACTCTCCCCATCATTTCTAACTTTCATGTATTGTGTCCTTGCATTTGAAAGAAGAATGAAGTACGACATAAGGCAATGAAGTAGCATGCTGCTAAATTGCTACTTATATTCAGAGTATTTTTATATATTATTATTCCGAGTATTTTTGTAACTCTGTTCCAAGTGTAAGACATACAGCCAAAAGAATGTCATAATATGCTCTTCTACGCAAAATCCCATGCCAGAAAATTGTTGCAAAATTCTGGAATCTGGCCATATCCTTTCATATACAAAATCAGCTCTGAGAAAACATGTACAGATGGTTGGAAATAAGGCTACTTTAAACGTTTTGTCTACATTATTCAGATCGTCAATAGACACAATCTGGTTAAAGAATGTTATCTCCTTTTACTACTGTCACTGCTGTCTATGCTACCCCATTAATCTGACAAAATCCTACTAGAAATTGTGCAGTGGCAGTAACATAAGAGGGAAAGTAACACAAAGACTCCAGACACTCTTTCTTGATGGAACTGAAGTGAATAAAGAATTTCCTACATTGGCTTCACAGCAGCTACCTGAGTGTTAATTAAGACCAAATAGTTCGGACGGAAGAAATCATATTGCTCCATGCAATCGAAGATTCCTTTCTAAAATCTGAACGCTACTTTAAAAAAAACCAAAAACACACACAAAAAAAAAAAATCACAAAAAACCCCACCGTATTTCAAATCAGATTGATGATTAACAACAGAGCTTATTATTTTTATTGTTTGTCAGGGGCAGTTTTTCTCTTCACCTTCCAATGACCATTAATGAAGTAAAAGATGCAAGAGAGAAAAAGTCTTATAAATAAAGCTAGATGCCATTGAATGTTGCTTTTCACTATATATACCCTTGAATTGTTATGTAATTCATAAGCCAAATTGTATCTAAACAAATAATAACGTAACAATATATGTTATATTGTTTATAATAATATTATAAAAAATAATAATATAGAATTTCTTTTCTCTAAATAATTATGCCCTAAACAATGTCTGAAAAACCATTAAACAGCAAAAGATCTTGTTTTTGTGCCTTACATTTAAGACACCTCACCTTATTGCTATCATAAGTGTATCAGAGCTACTAACTGAATTGTCGCTCTCAAACTGAGGAACTATCCTTGAAAGGCTATGGCTCACACACACAAACAGGAAAAAGTAATCTGAGAAGTCATTAAATTTTTGAACAAATCCAGAGTAAAACTCAAAAGCTTGATTGAAGTTTTTAAGGTAAGTGATGTAATTTTTGATGCTCTTTACCAAAACTTTATTTCCAGTTTTCTTATAGAAACTTTTGTAAACATCTTTGTCCCAGATAAGAGTCAAACTGTGCTCCAGTGATCCCATTAATATGGATATGGTGTCATACAGTTAGTAAATACACACTGACATCACCATATGTGTGCACAGAAATTATCAACACCATTAATTTAAACCAGAAACATAAAGGCACACAGAGGGTGATTTACTTATCCAAGCTCAGATCTGGGTATCTGTGGAAGAAACTGTTCTTGACTTTAAGACCATCCTCTCTCTATGATGTCCAGCAGAAAAACAGTGTGCTTTACATTCACTCTGTTGTGCAACACCTAAACATGAGCAGAGTACTCCCTAGGGTTTTTTTGAACTTAAGAGGTAGTATCACATATGTGTGTCTTCTTCGCGGTTTTAATCAAGAAGGAACAACTTAATATGATTAAATTGCAAATATTAAAAATATATGTTACAGCTACATTCACAGAAAAATTAATTTCACTCTAAGTAAATCTCTACTCTCTCCTCAGACTTTTTCTGTCTCTTACAATAAAAGCTAACTTTATAAAAAGGTAGAAAATATTGAGGCAAATGCAACAGTCATGTTAAGATACTATTAAAATTGTGCTTTTCTTTGCTGCTCTGTGAAACATTCCCTGATATAAAGATGGAAAACTGTTTTTGTCAATAAGAACTGTAAAGAAACAATTGTTTTCTAAAGCCATCATTTTAAATGATCATTAAGCAATATTTTCAATGTCTTATTAATAATACAGAAATATGTTTGTTAATAATTTACATAGAGACTTGACAGTTTTTCCCCAAGCAATTCAGTCATTACTGCTACCAAAACAATGTAACCCAGAATGAGCAGTGTTGCTCTTTTTGCTGTGTTTAGGGAGAAAGGAGGCAGGGATGTTCACCACAATTATACTGACATGAGCACAGGAAAAACAAAGGCTGCTACTCAGAATTTGTCTACACACATGAAAGAAGGAATAATGTCATTATAAATGAAAAAGCCAGTCTGTGAGCAACAAATATTTGTTCTACTGTATTTTCATTGTCCACCTGTATTAATGTAACTTCATTGCTCAAAAATCAGTTATATGTTTTACAGATTTATATTAATTTCCAATTTCTGTTGCACATATTTATTCCAAAACAGAACAAAACATACAAAGAAATTTTTAAAAACACCTTATAGCTTAAAGAAAAAAAACACAAAACCCCACAAACCCATGTATTTTGTAGGGAAAAGGATAGTCCAAATTGTCCAGAATGCCAGCAGACTACATGCACCTCAAGTATGGGGACACCTACATGCCTTTTTTACCTAACCTTCTCTTACTCCAGGCATGAAGAAGAGCAGAGAAGTAAGTGTTCCAGCATCACAGCTCCCTATTGTTTCGGAAGATGTCTTCTTTTTCACTTGCATTCAGGAACTTCTCAATTTCCTTCTGGCCCTTTCCTATCACTAACACCTGGCTTAATATGTCTGCAGATAATTTGACTAATAATTTCCCACAATGAAGTTTTATATAAAGACACCAACCTGCAGTTTTCCTTTAAATAAGCGAACTTAGATAAAATGGGCAGGAGCTGATTTCTATATAAATAATTAACTTTTTTCAAAAAGGCAACACAAAAAGCTCCCTGGTTATGCTATGCAGACACAAATATTAGCAATAACAGATAAGAGATGCTGGCTCTTGAATTATAAGGTCTGATGAAAAAAGTAGCATTTAATAGCTATACATAAATACATATGCATTGCGTACAAAACAGCTGACCTGCTTAATGAACAGCGATGGAAGCAGATATCGAGACAAGTAACTTATGTCATACCTGATCTATATAACTGGATAGCTGCTGTGCACCTTTGCCAAAATAGATAACATAGATTACATGCCAGCATGTAACTCCCTGGTGTGGACTCCTAAATACAAGTGAGCGGGTCCAGTGGAGTGCGACAAAGATGATTAAGGGACTGGAGCATCTCTCTTATGAGGAGAGGCTGAGGGAACTGAGTCTGTTCAGCCTCAGGGAGAGACAACTGAGAGGGGACCTCATTAGTGGGTATAAATATCTAAAGGGTGGGGTACCAAGAGGATGAAGCCAAGCTCTTCACAGCGGTGCAAACTGTTAGGACACGCAAAGCAGTGGGCAAAAACTAACGCAGAGGGTGTTCCACGGGAATATGAGGAAGATCTTCTTTACTGTGTGGGTGACTGAGCACTGGAACAGATTGCCCAGAGAGATTGTGGAGTTTCCCTCACTGGAGATATTTGAGATCCATCTGGATGCAATCCTGTGCAATGTGCTCTAGGATGACCCTGCTTGAGCAGGGAGGTTGGAGCAGATGTCCCACCATGGTGCCTGCAAATCTTACTCATTTTGTGATTCTGTGATTTCTGTGATTTTCCTGATTTCTGCTCTGTCCTTCCAAAGGAAAGTTTTCACAAACATGTTATCAATAGGTAAAGGTAAGAAATAAATTAATATCTTCACTTATATCTCATATATACAATTTAAAGTAACAAAATAAATATGTATGCATGAAAGTATAACTCAAAACTTCTGAATAATCCTAAATCTGAAAGTTAAAATTAACATTAGATAATTGCCATAACTGTCTCATAATTTTTATTTTACTGCTCAGAAGTGAGTCTTGCTCATGTTGAGGTCTGTTGGCAAGGCACTGTCGGGAGAGGTCCGAGATTTGATTCTGGGAGCTGTTTAATTTTTTTGTACCTCTGTGTGGATTAAGGGATGAAGAAGGAAGTGTAGAAAAAGGATACTTGCAGCTAGGTAAATAGTGATTTTTTTCAAATAACTTAATTTTAACTGTGTGTGATCTCCATTTTTATCACTTTCTGGAATTATTCTGGTGAAGAAAGTTTACTGACAGGAACATCGTAAAATATTTCTGTAATACAAATTTCAAAGTCAAAATAGACATCTCTGCCAGTAAGATAATCCCTAGATTTACATTTAGCCAGTAACAAAAGAGATGTACATTATGATCAGATTTCTAATCTGTCACTCATACTTCACAATGAGATGATTAGACTTATAAAGTTTACAAGCAATTAAGAAAGCTGTAATGAAGTTTCAAATAAACACTTTTTTTCTGTGGTTTTTTCCTCTTTTTTTTTTCCCCCATCCATGATGGCTCCTAAGTAGGGAGAAACATAGTCTCTTTCATTTGAAGCTCCATTTAGAATTAACAAAACTATCCAGCACATGTTAGTGTGCTTACATAGTGGATCTAACAGCTTTTCATAAAGATATTTTGTTATTTATTCTACTGTGCTTCCCCTCAAGTAAAATTACTCTTCTATAAGCAGACTGGTTTCACTTTGTATTGTTGGTGATACCAACAAACACCATGAAACGATTCTATTTCCAATTGCTTACAAACTTGCACCATTTTTTTTTTCTTTTTTTTTTTTTCGTGGTCAAGGTAAAAGAAAGATTTAAACACAGAGATAATGAAGATCAGGTCACAGATCAGCTGACAAATCTTCAAATGGCATTTGGTGGGGTAAAACTACATCTAGGGGTTATAGTAAAGGGTCTGAGCCTTTCTGGAGAAGACAAGCTGCCTAGAAGCAGTTTACACCTGGTAATCTGAGCAGGGCTGTGAGAAATAGTGAGCATAAGAAAAGCCAGTTGGCTACAGAAGAATTTTGGGATGAGAGAAAAGGGAAAGCTGAGAATTAACCAAGTATGTTTGACAAGGATTACGTTCTTGTTTCTTTGTTACTTTAAGTACTTGTTCTAAAGATTGTTACATCATATGCAGAATACAGAAAAGATAAACAAGAACAAGAAAATGAAGAACAACTTCCAAAAGTTGAAAAAATAATAAGTACTTTTTTTTCAGTACAAGAGAAATAGAAAGGGAAACACTCATGTCAGCATGTGGGTGGCCTATTGGAAGTTCTGTCTTAAATTAAAAACTTGCTGATAAAGGATATTCAATACATGCTAGTGAGAACCGTAATAAATCACAAGGATCGGAATATGATCAGAAAAACTCCTAAAGGACAAAATACCTGAAATACTGACTTCATATGGAGTTCCTCTCCAAACTGCTGAGTGCTGTTCTACACTGAGACAGCTGATGGGTTGTCAATAATTAGCAAATATTCTAGGCAGCTTTATGAGATGCCAAGCCTTCAAGCCAAATGTCTGCACTAAGCACATCAGTAGGAATAGTCTGGGACCATTAGAATTATTGAGATAATAATGTTTGCTGGCACTACTGAATTCAAGGGAGTAAAGATGTTACTCAAACATGACAAAAAATTGCAGAGGGATCTCATAACAGGGAAAAATCTCTAATGAAATAGAAAATCCTTTTAAGATAAACATATGTGAAATGTCATACCTTCAAAATGAGAACCCTAATTTTGTGCAAGAGAAGATTGGCTCTGAGCTGGTGAACACCACTCAGAAAGGAAAACTTGGGCAGAAAGTGTACAAATGTCAGAAATCATCCTGGAAGGAATAGAAGACAAAAGAGAAAACAACGCCATCCTACATAGAATCATAGAATGTTTTTGGTGGGAAGGGACTTAAGAGATCATCTAGTTCCAGCTCCCTTCTGTGGGCAGGGACACTTTTCACTCGGCTAAGTTGCTCCGATCCCCATTCAGTCTGGGCTCAGATACAGTTGTGTATCAACTTCCATCTTGAACAGCTCTTGCAGTTTTGTTGTTTCCATTTCAAAAAGAGTATACTAAAACTGGAATATTCTCAAAGAAAGCAACAGTGATGACCACAGGTCTGATACAGCTGACATTTGTGCAGTGAATAGGTTGGAGTGCTGCCATTTAGAAAAACAAAGGATAACTATGGTGGGAAGAGACAAGAATCTAGGAAAGTGTAAGAACTGCGAGTGATTTATTTTCCACATCTAATAACAGCACCAGAGGATAATACATGAATCCAAGAAGTAACATTCAAAAGACACTCACAGATGTGATTCTTCACAGAGAATCTAATGAAGCCATGAAACTCCTTACCACAACCTATTCTTAACTCTGAAAACTGCAAAAGCAATTAGCTCAAATCATAAAATAAAATTAAAAAAAAATCAGGGACTATTTAAACACAGAGTAGATCTGTGTTGAGTAGTTCCTAAGATAAAAAGCACTGGTGTCTGGAGGAGTGTTATTATATAATTTACTTGTCCTTGTGCTCTTTCGTAAGTATCTATTTATTGTCCACTCTTGAAAATAGGATTCACAGCTTCTGGCACATCTGGTCTGAACTGATGTGATTAGTCTTACATGTTTCTGTCCCAGTAAAGGTAGAAGGTGCAATCACCCTTTAATTTTTTTGTGCTTATTTATTACAAAATCTATTATATACAATATTATAGTCTGTAATGAATCTTATTCTTTCTATTCAACCTCTAGTTCATTCAGTAAGCAGGATGGATGTCTGAAATTAAAAAAAAAAGTATATGAAAATGTAGTTTATCACATAATTTGCCCTATTTCTGCATCTTTTGAAAATACTTGGTATTATTCTCTTCATAGTGAAACACTAGCCTGTAGCAAGAAAGGCCTGTTATTTGGAAAGGTAATTCCTCTCAGGCAGCTGTGGTAGATGTCAGACTACTTTACTGTGGTGCCAAATCTGAGACCATAAACACCCCTCTTCAGCTACTGTGCTAATCAGGCTAGATAACTATAAGAATTGGCGCTGTTCATAGACAGTTGGTTCAGAGCATATGAGGAAGAGTAGGACTACTTGCACTCATCTGTTTAGGCACCTTTGTACATTAAAGTGCTGCAATATAATGTCATGGTTTAACCTGATAAACCAACTGAGCAACCTGGCAACTAGTTCCCACACAGCCACTCACTCACTCTTCCCCATTGCAGTGGGGGTGGGAATTGGAAGGGTAAAAGTGAGAAAACTCATGGGTTGAGATAAAGACAGCTTAATTGTGAAAGCAAAAGCCATGTGCACAAGCAAAGCAAAACAAGGAATTAATCCACTGTTTCCCATGGGCAGGCAGGTGTTTAGCCATCTCCAGGAAAGCTGGGCCCCATCACACTTAATGGTGACTTGGGAAGACAAACACCATCATTCCAAATATGTTCCTCACTTCCTTCTTCTTCTTCCAGCTCTATATCTCGAGCATGAGAACATATAGTATGTAATAACGCTTTGGTCAGCTGGGGTCAGCTGTCCCAGCTGTGTCCCCTCACTACTTTTCATGCTCTCCCAAGCCTCCTCGCTGATGGGGTGCTGTGAGGAGCAGAAAAGGCCTTGACTCTGTGTGAGCATGGCTCAGCAGTGACAAAAACATCTCTGTATTATCAACACTGTTTCCAGCTCAAATCGAAAACAGAGCACCATGCCAGTTACGGAAAGCATTACCTGTACATCATCCAAAACCAGCCCAGGTAAAATCGGTGTAGCCAGAAAATGTTCAAGACTGCTTAATTTTAAACACTGGCTTAAAACCTGCAATTTATTACCTTATAGGCAAAAATGTTAATGGGCTTTAATAAGGCTGGAAGAAATAAAAGAAATTACTGAATTTTCTGTGCACTTGAAAAAAGGAAAAAAACAAATTTTAAAATGTTTTTAAGCTAATGGAGGTAGTATTTATCAAGTTTAGTCATTACTGGGACGTGCTGATGAAAAGCTGGAGTAATACTAATGGTAAACCAGGCCTTTAATTTTTATGTCAATAGCACTACCTTAATCAGAGGTGTTTATGCTTTAAATTCTTCCCATTAATCATCTCAAAGCATTAGAAATTTCTGTCCCCTCATAGTCCACATATAACATTGCTTTAGAAACATCATCACTCATGTTTGTAGCATTTTGTTCCATTTTAAAAATGAAATAAAAGTCAATATATATTTGATGACATGACATAGTTCAGTCAGGCATATTCTTATGGCCATCAGTTACAGAATATGGTTTTCAAAATGTCCAAAGCTGCTGATTTTTTTTTAAATTAAAAAAAAATCATAAAAAAATCCTACAAACTCTGAGAATAATAAATGATGTTATGTCTATAGGCAGGTTTCTTTATACAGAGAACATGACATGCTGGAACCTGAGACAATCAGGAAGGTTTACATTACATTTGATTAAAAATTCCACAACGACCTATTATTTCAACTCCCTCCCCTACTTTTGTTAGATAAATGAAGGCTTGTGCCTTATTAATACTTCTCATCCTGATTTTTTGAAGCATTTTTAGAAGTAAGTTATTTTGCATAGTGCTATCTATTCTATTTGGAAAAAGAAGTGACATAGATGTGATGGATTCTAACATCTGTCTATTATAATAACAGAATTTAAGGGAAAAAAAGAACTTTTTTTAGCGTTTAGCATTCTAATATTAGTGAATTAATTTGCACATTGAAAAGATGTAACAAAAGATGTAAGAGAAATAGGTATGAATTCACCATACAACTGGCAATTGATGTTAAGGAAAATATTTGAGGATAAGTAAATCACAGTAATATATCCAAACTCATATGTTATGAGTCATAGAATCATAGAACGGTTTGGGTTGTAAGAGACCTTAAGGATCATCTAGTTCCAACCCCCTTCCATGGACAGGGACACCTCCCACTAGACCAGGTTGCTCAGAGCCCTCTCCAACCTGGCCTTGAACACTGCCAGGGATGGGGCATCCACAACTTCTCTGGGCAACCGGTTCTATTGCCTTATCACTCTCACTCTCTCAGTAAAGAATAGGAGTCAAGATAGGAGTTACACTTATTTTCATAATTCTTTTGGAGTTTTGCAGTTTTCACCAAATATATATATATATATATAAGAGGGAGAATTTAAAAAAGCTCAGTCAGGTTTTGTAACTATAACTTGAATGTGCCACTTGTGCCACAGGGTTAAGTTCCTTATTAGAGTACTAAAGAAATTGATATTTTCAGAATATTATTTTTCAAAACTCTATATGAAACACAGTAACAAACGGAATCCTTTTGCTTAGGAATGTCTACTTATAATGATCAACTGTTCAAAATGAGAAAATGTAAAGGTTTTATTTGATAACAAGAGCGGTACTTTTGAAGAGCACGGATACTGCCTTCTATAATGTTTTACTATGATGGGCAATTCCTACATGAATTTAAATCTAAATTTAACTTAGAATTATTATCTGCTATTCTGTTACAGTTGCCTACTGATAGCTACAATTTATTCACCCCATTTGACTCATGCAATAGTTATACTGTAACCCAGTCCCTCCTGCATTGTTTCTATAATGAATTAGTAACTTCCCTCTCATTAAAAGTCAGTTTTACGCCTTCCTCTTATGTCACACTTTTACTCTCACTTATTCTCAATCTTTATTTTCAGCAATCTTATCATTTTTATCTGAGTATCCACCTCAGAGGGTATTCGGTTTATAATCTAATTAATTATTAGGTTAGATATTTTTTCTCGCAAGTTAGAATGCATGAATGTTAATATTTGCTAGATTTAATACTCCTACTCATATTTTGTAAGTCTGAAGTATGAACAAGTTAGTTATTCAAGGAAGAAAAGTCTGTGAAATTGTCTCAGCCTTCTTTCATTGCTTTTTCACCAATTAATAAGAATCTTAATACAGCTTTGTGATCTTGAATTGTATTCACATTATACAGAATTAGCAAAGACCAGAAGAAAATGCATCCTATACATAGTTCCTTTTCTTCAATTGAATTATATCAAGGATTAATTTTGTCATGACATGTATGAATGACATTGCATAAAGAATGTAAGCATAAGGGGTGGAATTTTGATTCAGTTAGAGAGAGGGAGCTTTGCCTTAATTGTAATCAAATCAGGACTTTACCTTATAAACTTATAAAATGAGACAAACTACAATATATGTCAGACTAATTTTCTTCCTTCAGTGCCTTATTTTTATTTCTGTCATTAATTCTCCTTAAGGGTGGCACATATCTATATCTATTTAAATATATATGCATGCGTCTATATGTATAAATACAAGTCTCTCTCTCTATATATATATAAATGCATTTGCATATAAACTGTGTGCAAAAGACACATCCACCTGCTGCCAGAATTTTTCATTTGTTCTATATTCAATGTGGTGGGCTTTTCTCCAAATATAAACATACACATAACTTAAATTCACGAATGTAATCTTAGTTTCTATATGAAGTAGATTTATAAACGAAAACATGATCTTTCAGTTTTGTCTGAAAGCACACTTTCTAGTAAGTATCAAGTGCAGTCTGTGTTTTTCTGTATTCTTTGCAATAAGGTTATGCTATTTTTTCCAGTTAATTTTAGAGAGAAACAGGGGTCTGTGATCAGGTTTAAGCATAAATAAGTATGTATAAAACTATTTAACAACTATTTGTATGTGAATAAATTTACAAAATAAAATTGAAATTTACAGATTCAACAGACCTATAAAAATATCACTAAAAATTTTTAATTTTAATTTGTTTCAACCAGTCCTTAAAAATTATCATGTTATAACATTGATAATTTTTACAGCTTGCTTCCAAAACCAGTCTAAGTTTTTAGAATAAGATATTGGCCAAATAAGTACCCCAGAAATTCCGTTTGTAGTAATTGGTAAAGCTGGATATCAACTTTTACTTGAGATTCTTACATCTATAAGTGCAGATGTTATATTTTGCTTTTAAACTGGATGTTCTACTCTTTATCTATAACTCCTCATGGAAGAACCTGCTCAGGTTAGTTCAATTCTCCTACTGTTCTTATTTCTTTACTTCCAAGAGATCAAGATCAAAATACTCTGAGCCCAAACTAGGTTGATAGATACTTGTTTCCCTCAAAATATTTCAAAAATCTTGTGCTCATCAGCTGCTCATTTTTATTTGCATTTGAATTTCTTCTCAGCTGTCAGTTTAAGTTGGTCTTCTCTTTTACAGTGTTCATGTGAAAAAGAACCTAGTGTCAAAGACTGCACAAGTAATTCAGTTTAATGACTGCAATCGAGTGCAAAAGGCTTTGACCAGATACGTGACTGTAAAGTGTGTATCACTGTTTGAGTTTGGGTACCTAAACATGAGAGAATTTATACGGTAATAGATTTTCCTGCATTTGTTTTGGTATTTGGCTTCTGATCTCAATACAGAATGAAATGTTATGTCTGATTGTACCAAATAGGATAGGTTATTTAATGAAATAAACATTTCATTTCTACTAGCTCTTTGATCCAGAACTCTGATGAATTCTTGCATTGTAATTCAGTAAACATCCCTGAAGTTTAAACAATTTACAGAAGACAACAGAGTAGAAATATGTAATAGTCTCCAGTTTTAAAAATAAAGATAGGCTGCATTCTTTAAATATTGCATAATTCATGTTAGTGTCTAGTTTTTTAAGGATTTTATGAAAATATTTCTGTGTAACTTTCTATTTTAGAATTAAACATTTAAAACAAAGTAACATGCATATATTCAGAAAGCAAGATCCTCAGCTATTCTTACCACAAATGTTATAGGAAGATTATTCAATAGAAGTTATAAAACTAGGTCCAAGCTATCCAAACTTTTTTTTAGTAATTTTAACTTTACATAATTCATAGTGCTGTAAAAAATTGATCAGTAGTTCCTTTAAAAGAGTTAGTTAAGTACATAGCCTCATTCTTACTGTTACATGTTTAGTTTCCTTTCCATGAAAATTCAAATTTACTCAAGTACAGGTTGTTTCCATACCATCACTCTACCTGGAAAAAAATCCAAACAATAGACAACAGGAATGCTGTTCAGTTGACTGAAATGATGAATAGGTTAACATTACAGTCCTATCATCAAAAGCTCTACGCAAAGGACTACAAAAAATAAGCCAATGTAATGTAAACCTAAGAAAATTCATTTAATTTTTAATGGAAAAACTTGCTAACATAGCTTGCAGAAGCACATTGGACATATTCTTCTGTTACTTTTTTTTTTTTCATTCAGAAGTCTTCCTTAATATTCTAAAGTTATTGAAGTGTTTGAAGTTTCATATTCTCTATGATATCTTTCCCTCACTGTCTGACTAAGTGCATCTCAGGACCAAAAGAAACTGTTTTCTACCAGATTGTGAACATACATGCATGCATATGTATATTTACAGGTATGTAGAGCTACACTCAACAAATCCAGAGTTGTCTTTTTTTCCCACTTATATTGCAGATAGCAGATCTATTGTTATTTGTCTATAATAAAATTTTAGTTAGGCTATCAGTCATGATGGTTATCAGAATGCTCAGTTTTGTCAGAGTTTTTGTCCACTTTCAACACAAATGTGATAACAAAAGCTTTCAGAACCAGAGGCCTCAAAATTTCATGGTGGAAATTTCTTCATGACAGTGGCAGAAAGGCTAGTTTTAAAGTGTTCAAAGACTAAATGCTTCCATTCCCTATTCATGCAAGGGCATTGCACCGTTTTCTAACTTTTGAACAAGACACAGTATTTGCATTTCTAGAGACAGAGTTAGCAAGTTGCAGCCTACTACAGAACTGCAGAATGGTTAATGTTGGAAGAGACCACTGGAGGTCACTGTAAGGAAAGGGTTAATAACACTTACAGCATATGCCTTAAACACAGGCTCAGTGGTGAAACTTGCAGAAAACACCATGGGTGCCCGATGTACTGTGAGAGACTGAAATGTTAGTGGTCAGTGACTCAAACAATCAGCCATTTGCAAAATGGTGCTTTGCTGAAGCCAGCTTTGTACTCCACAACCCCACAAAGAGAAGGAGCAGAATTTTTTGTGTATGTGGTGGTGAAACCTCTTATTGGCATAAGACAGACAGGACGCACACCCAACCACCAGTGGACGACCGCAACAAAACAACTTTTGTTTAACGAAAAGCTGAGGTTTGAGCCAGATAAGGGAAAAAGTATAATAAGAAGCAGATCCTGGCAGTGGAATAATGCTTTTTATCATGCTAATGTCCTCCTTTACACAACCAGCTAAGGAGTAAAACTCCTCTCTGGGGAAGTTTTTCAGAGTTTTCTGGGGGAGTTATCGGGACATTCACATGTAGGCCTGAAGGTATTCATCCCTCCTGATGGGGCATAACTGGCTCAGCTACCCAGATGTCAGCTGTGAAAGGGTCAGAAACCATTAAAGGCTCCAAACTCCCCCTCCCAGGGTAGGTACCTGGGCATTACCACCTGAACCTGAATGTACATTATTGTACAGAATTGCCCCACTCCCAACAGATCTAGATTGCAACCACACATTGAAATTGTGGGATGCACAGGTGGTGATATCTTTCCTCTCTGCTATCTACTCTTATCCTTCCTTCTTTTCCTTCTTTTTCTTTCTTTCTTTCTTTCTTTCTTTCTTCTTCTTTCTTTCTTTCTTTCCTTCTTTCTTCCTTATTATATTTATATTTTTAAGTGATATCTTTATACTTTTATATTGTTATAATAATATAGATAATAATAACCAAAATGGCTACACATCTCCTTTCCACTGCAACCAAATTGTGCTAAAATAAACCCTAGAGAGATATATATATATACCCACACATATATATAGGGTTTATATACACATATATATATACACACACATATATACACATACGTATATATACGTATTAACAGCAGCCATTCGGTTTCACTCTAATTCATCCTGAGCGATCTATTAACAAGAACCTGAGTTACCCTCGCCTCCAGGGGCAGGTCGTAACACCTACAAGGGGCAAAACAGAAACAAAGTTTCAGTTCTGACCTTGCACAGGCAGGAGTGAGGGCAGCAACTTTCCGCTGTGGCGTGTTGTATAGCATGTGCACAATAACACAATCCACTGCCCACCCGTCCAGCCCACATTTTTTGAGCTTATCTATGAGAATTTCAGGGGAGACAGTGTCAAAAACCTTGCTGAAGTCAAGGTAGACAATATCCACTGCTCTCCTGCTCATCTGTCCAGTCATTGTCCCATCCTAGAAGGCAATCAGGTTGATTAAGCACAATTTCCCTCATGAATTTATCAGTCTGTTTTAAGCTACTTCTCTATAAAAATCAAAGAAGGTGAACAAAGAGCAGAAATTTTCTATGTATATGTTTCCGAAGGTTTTTTAAAAATAGAACATGACATGTTTAAGTGAAAAAGTGAATGCTTGAGCTACTGTAGATGAAAGTGTTCTAGCACCAATTTAACATGGTCCCAGCTAAAGTTGAGTTAAAAGAAAATGATAAAAAAAAAAATCCTTGGTTGAACATTATATTAAAAGTGCTTCCAAGAAATTACTTGAGGGAAACCAGTTGTATTACTTTTCCTTTTGATAAAATTTGATAAGGTCATTTGGTGCCACATTACCTATTACTCCTAAGCAAGATTAAAGTATTTTACACATGGTGTCAGGTGAGGGATGAAAAGCTCTTTGAAAGGGTTTCCAAACCTCTGTTCACAAATATTTGGAAAATTATTTTATAACTCAGGTTTTCTTTGCTGCCCTAGGGAGGTTATTTGCTCTACCTAAAGTAGCCTTCATGGCAATAGTGCTAACACAGCAGTGTGTACTTGTGCTGAAATAGGCCCTGTCTACCTGTCTATATTGAGGATTTACAGGATTAAACTAATTCACTGGAAAACTTTGTGCTAATAAAATACAACTCCGTTAAGATGAGAGTTGAGTACTTTTTGTACTAAACAAAATATTTAAAGATAAATGCCTATCCTGTTATTGCTGATTTTGAAAATAAATGTAAGTTTTTTTAAAAAATTTTCGCTGGGTAAAAACTGGCAGATTATTATTAAAACATTATTTCCTCTTTCTTCAAGACCCAAAAGAATAGGGTTCTACTGCAGCACATCCTTTTTTTCTTCCATATATCTTCCATATATCTTCCATATATCTTCAAATATCCATCCTCTTAAAAAACACATCTGTATTTCTGAATAAAATGGAAGTTTTTATTTAATGGGAATCAAAGTTTATTTAATTATCTATTGGTCCTGTTACCATAGTAAATAAAAAAAGTTATTAGACTAGGTAGGATAGGGTTTTCAACACGTATCAGTGAATACAGTACTGTTCCTTTCATAAAACTGATCAGTGTTGCCTGGAAGGACAGGGTGATCCAAACAGTTTGTAGTGGTTTTGATTCTAGGCCTTCCTTGGTAACTAGGTTGTAACCAAGGAAGTGGCCATGTTCCCAGTATTCCATACGATTTTTTATGTAAACCAGAGTATAAATAAGAAGGGAGAGAAGCCTCCCCCTCCTCTTCTCTTCTGGTGGATCTGGGAGCAAGTTCTCTGATGTCAGCTCTGCTCGTGTGGAGGAGTGAGGCCTGGTGAGACCTTGTGGACCTTGGGAGGCGGAGAGTGCCGGGAGTCGTTTAGCCTGATTCTGCTATCTCAAGGAGAGTAGTAAGATTTTCTTTTCCTGGTTCTTTATTGGTTGCTCCTGGGTTTCAATTGTACATATTTGTTTCGGTTTTCCCTTTCCCTTTTCCCTTTAGGGGAGGTTGTTCGGGGTCCTTTTTTCCTACGTACGTAGTAGTCTAACTGTATATAGGTGTGAATATGTATATATATATTTATATGGCTTTGGTTTGGTCATTTCGGCTTTTCGCTAGCTTTTCTCTCCTCCCTTTCCCTTGTGTTCATAGAAGTGGGGAGAGGTTGCAAACTGTAAGGTTTGAGCATTTGGCGGGAAAGCCGGATCCAAACCATTACACAGGTGACTGTATTGGAGACTGAGATTAGCCTGACTGGAAATAAGGGGTGGAATGCACTGGTTGGGACTAGGGTGGAGTTAATTTTCTTCTCAGTGGCTGGTATGGGACTGTGTTTTGGATTTGTGCTGAACACAAGGTTGATAATAAAGAGATGTTTTTATTATTGCTGAGCAGTGCTTACACAGACGCAAGGCCTTTTCTGGTTTTTGTACTGCCACACTGGTGAGGAAGTTGGAGGTGCATGGGAAGCTGGGAGCAGACACAGCTGGGACAGGTGACCCAAACTGACCAAAGGGATATTCCAGATCATACGACATCATGCTCAATATATAAAATGGGGAGAAGAAGGAGGAGTGGGGAGATGTTTGGAGCGATGAAATTTGTCTTCTCAAGTAACCATTACACCTGATGGGGCCCTGCTCTCCTGGGGATGGCTGAACACCTGCCTGCCCATGGGAAGCAGTGAACTAATCCCTTATTTTGCTTTGTTTGCATGTGAGTTTTTTGCTTTCCCTATTAAGCTGTCTTTATCTCAATTAATGAGTTTTCCAGCTTTTACTCTTCTAATTTTCTCCCCAGTCCTGCTGGTGGGGAAGTGAGTAAGTGTCTGTGTAGTGCTTGGCTACTGGCTGGGCTTAAACCATGACAGTTAAAGAAATAGAAAAGAATAGTGGCCAAAGGGAAGATCATGATATATAGGAGACAATGTCCCCATACAAACCTGTGAATGGTAACTTCAAACTAGCTAGTGTTACTTTTAAACCTAAGTTTTTCAACTCTTTTTCTTGCATGCCATTTCCTCTTCCTCTCCTTCCCACTTCTACCTGTCACATATGAAATTTTTGATTAGTGCTTAAAAAAAACAAAAAAACACACACAAAAACAAACAAACAAAAAAACAAAACCAAAAAACAAACAAACCAAAAAAGCCCAAGGAAGATGATTTGAAAATTTTTGATTTTATAATTTATCACCAAAGTATCTGTAATTCATTTAACTAATCATAATGTACTGCAGTATCACTCAGAGCAGGGCATAAGAAAGTTTAAGAGGTTTCAGCACTCACAAAAGGAGAAATTGCAGCAGGATCAACATCACAATGCCTGTGATGAAACATCTTCATGGGGACATTTCATAGGTTTTTTTGTATCACAATTTATTGAGCCAGACTCCTCTTTCCTCTGATTGACTCACAATATCTACACCAGGAAAGAAAAACATATTGCTATATCTCTCATGGGGTTGTACATCTAATGACCAATCTCTATTACTTGGTACTATTTTTCTACTCTGTAAACCATAGCCTACCTCTTTGCATGATGTATGGGGAAAAATAAATGAGCTAAGTATATCTTACGTCTGAATTTTTAATTTGCAATCCATCTCCATTGTCCCTCCAAAAAAAAGACTGTACATGGAAGAACACTTTTCATTTATTCAATAAAAATAAACTCAGTCCTAATGCAGATTTAGATGCTTTGCAGAGACACAAATATATGCATGAAATAATGTTTCATGCGTTGAAAACAAAGGAAAAATCATTGGCTGAAGATGTATTAGCTTCTAACTCTTCTCATCATTCCATACAAAAATGAATCACCTATATTGCTTGCCTGCCGCACTCATTTAGCAAGTAGTCTACAAAGTGTTTTCTATTAGATGAAAATGTAAGTCTTTCAGGGCAGAAAAAATTGGTGTGCGGTGTTGGATTGCTACAAGCTGAAGCCAGTTTTGATTCCATCATTGCTGGACTTGCCTGGTTTAATCAAAGTCCATTCTTTATTAATGTGGCAATTAGAAAGAGTGGGGTTCAGATTCTCAAATCTGCAGTAGTAGAGATGGGTGCTGCGAGATGCCCAGTGCAGTGATGGGCACATGCCCAGCACAGAAGTAATGACATACAGTGTTATACAGTAATTGACCACATACAACTTAATTCATTGGATATTCTCACCCAAAATCAAATCCCCTTGAGATACACACCGGACCTCCCTATCCTCCTGCACTGCTCAACAAGGGCAGTCCTTGAGAGAAAGAAATCTCATGGACAGGGTTTTTTTTTGCCTGAAGCAGGAATAACTTAGACTGTATTCCTCAGAATATTTTTAATATGCACTACAGGAATTTTATGCCCTTCTACAGTATATAGAAATATTGATTAGGCAAGTCCCATTAGATTCTCTAGTGTTGACTAACCAGGTGGCTTTTGCTAAATGTGTATCCCAAAGTCCGAAGGTTCCACTACCCATTACTCTCAGTGTAGTCTTTAACAGTCCACTGTACTGATTTTTCCAGATGCTGCTGCATGATAGGGAATGTGGTATACCCACTCAATGCCATTCTCTTTGGTCCATCTATGAGATTGTTTCACAAAGGAGTCCCATTGTCTGACTCAATTCTTTCCATAAGACTTGCTTTTTAAGGCTCATGATGGTGTTTCGGGCAGTGCTGTGTGGCACAGGATATGCTTCCAGCCATCCGATGATTTCTTCCACCCTTCTAAGCACATGGCACTTGATGCCATGGGTTTGGGGGAGCGTGATATAGTTCATCTGCCAGGCCTCCTCAGATTTATGTTTCAGCCATTGTCCTTCACACTGAAGAGGCTTTAATCATTTGGTTTGCTTCATTGCACATTTCATTGCACATTGCACATTTCACATTCATGGATAACCTGTACAATAGTGTTCAGGATTAAGTCCACCCCTTGATCATGAGCCCATCTATGTGTTGCATCTCTTTCTTGATGTCCTGGGGTGCCATAGGCCCAGGACATAGAAACAATTCACTCATATGTTGCCAGTCCAGAACCACCTGAGCCACTTCAGTCTTAGTAACCTGATCCAACTGTTGGTTGTTTGGATGTTCTTCAGTGGCCTGACTCTCGGGCACATGAGCGTCTAGGTGACATACCATTACAACCAGGTTCTTCACCCAAGCAGCAATACCTTGCCACAACGTGGAGTTCAGATGGGTTTACCTCTGTGCTGCCAGTTGTTCTGCTTCTATTGCTGTAACCCCTCCCACAAGGCATTTGCCATCATCCCCGCATAAGTACAGACATAGAATACTGGCCATTTTTCTTGTTCATCGATATCTAAAGCTAGATGGATGGCTTTCATCTCTGAAAACTGACTCAATTCACCTCCTCCTTCAGCAGTTTCTGTGGCTTGTTGTAGGGACTTCCATAAAATCACCTTTAACCTCTGATGCTTTCCTACGGTACAGCAGGACCCATCAAGGCATACTGCTTGCCAATTTCTAGTAATTTATTATACAGTGGAGCCTCTTCACCAGACATGACTACTGATGCCTAAAAGACTGAGGAGAAAAATACTCCAGGCCAATTTACTATGAGAGACAAGATAAGAGGGTATAGGTTTTAATGAGCCTCCAGGCTTTTAAGAATACAGTTACATGAGGAAGCAAAATGTAGGTGTTACAAACTTTTATAATGATTTTCATCCAATCCCCATCCAGCCACCCCCCAGTTCTGCCTCATTCTCCCTCCTGACACGCCCCTTCGGGAAATGAGTCTGGGGGAGTTTCGGATCCCCTCTTCTTCATCTTCATCTTCATCTTCATCTTCATCTTCATCATCTTCATCTTCCTCAAAGCACGTGCAGTTCCTGGAGATTTTCCAAAGCACTGGTCTTGAAGGTTGTTGTATCTATGTCTATATCTTCTGGTGGAGATTTTAGGGCGTTTTCTGCAATTCTACCTTGGGAAGAAGACTAAACAGCTAACGGAATTTAGAGGAATTGATATGGGATGGGGTAACAGGTTTGAGTATATGTAAACATTAGGCTACAAAGTGTGGGAAAGTACAACTACATTAAAATCTACATTTACTATGCAACTACTTCTAAAATCTATAAAAATTAGAAAAATCCAAAAAGGTCTGAGGCATCACTACCCACTCTGGTGATATTCCCAAGGCTTTGCCTTCTGGTCAGACTGACCACTTCCAGTATTTCTGGATGACTGGGGTTTACTATTTGAGCTTGTTGCTTGATCGGTGCAACCCACTTACTTCATGTAGCATCAGTTGCATGATACATACATGAGATCCTCCCTGTGACCATCCAGTCCAGCACAGGTAACCAAGGTGCCAAGAGGAGCTGTGCTTCAGTACCCATCACTTCTGAAGCAGCTCAAACCCCTTTGTAAGCTGCCAGTGTCTCTTGTTCAGTTGGAGTATAGCAGGCTTCAGATCTTCTGCATTCCCAACTCCAAAAGCCTAGGAGTCAACATCAGGTCTTCCCTGGTGCTTTCTGCCAGAGGCTTCAGATAGGGCCATTCTTCCCAGGTGCAGTGTAGACAGCATTTTTTACATCTTGCCCCTGTCCAGACTAGCTCAAGGGCTACTGTATGAAGTAACTGATGCCTGATTTGTTCAAAGGCTTGTCATTGTTCAGGGTCCCATTTGAAATCATTCTTCTTCCAGGTCACTTGATAGAGAGGGCTTACAGTTAGGCTGTAATTTGAAACATTCTCCAAAAGCCCATAATGCCTAAAAAAGCTTGTGTTTCTTTCCTGTTAGTTGGTGGAGACATTGCTGTTATCTTTTTAAGCATATCCACTGGGATCTGATGACATACTTCTTGCCATTTTATATCTAAAAGCTGGATCACCTGTGCAGGTCCTTGATCTTACTTTGTTTTATGGCAATACCAGCTTTTGGAAGGATTTGGACTATTCTTCCTTTCCTCAAAGAAAGATGGCTGTGGTTTAACCCTAGTCAGCAAGTACCACACAGTTGCTTGCTCACTACCCTTCCCTCCACCCCATGGGGTGAGGAGAGTAGAGAAATTATAAAAATCATGGGTTAAAATAAAAGCAGTTTCATAATTGAAATAAAATAAAATATACTAATACTACTGTTACTACTACAGCTACTACTACTAATTGTGTTGCAATGGGAGGGGGAAAGACAGAGAGAGAGAGAGGGAAACCAAGAAAAACAAGAGATGCACAATACAATTGCTCACCACCCATTGACGAATGCCCAGCTCATCCCCGAGCAAAGATCTTTCCTGCATGGGTGATCTTTTGAACTCGGCATGACATTCTGTGGTATGGACCATCCCCTTGGCCAGTTCAGATCAGTTGTCCCAGATGTGCTCCCTCACAGCTTCTAGTGCAACTCATCACTGGCAAAGTGTGGGAAAATAAAAAGTCCTCTGATTCATAGCAAGCACTACTTAGCAACAACTAAAATATCAGGGTGTTATCAACATTATTCTCATACTAAATCCAATACACAGCACTGTACCAGCTAGTAAGAAGAAAATTAACAGTATCCCAGACAAAACCAGGACCCAGAGAGAGAATAATAGGCACGAACTACTGTTTCATGTGCTGAAAACAAAAGAAAAATCATTAGCTAAAGATGTATTTGCTTCCAACTCTTCTAATATCATCACTCTATATAAAAATGAATCACCTACAGTGTTTGTCTGCCACACACTTACTTAGCAAGTGGTCTACAAAGTGTTTTCTATTACGAGCAAGATACTTCAGCTTAAGAGAAAACATAAAACATGGTGCAGCTGACTTTTATAGCAATCCTAATGAAACTTTCTGAACCTTTGTGGATAATATTTTACAGAAAATGGATAACAATGACTGCACATACAAAATGGTTGCAGGTTATGTAGGACACAGAAATAGTTTCAATTATGGAATATACAACAGTGTTTTCCAACACATGCAAAGTGAAAATTTCCACATTACTCTGCCTGGATTATATGGTCTGCAGGAGCTAAAGAGCTGAAGTACACATCCAGAGTAAAGGCATGTGGCCAAACTCAGCTAGACAAGGAAACAAAGTTTTGAAAGCAAAAATCAGAGTTGGGAATGAATGCAATTTTTGAGCCCATTTTCTGTTTGTTTATGCTGCATTTAACTTTTGATGACTTAAAAGGGCAGAGGAGTACAGAAGAGGACTTTTATTTTATTTTAGCCTAGCTTAGGATAGCTAAGTATCTCTTACAAAAATTCACTGCTAATATATCTCACTTCCCGAAGAGCCTTGGAATTGGTTTCCATTGGCAATTCTCTGGTGAAAAATCACACATCATTCCACAACTAATTTTTGAATAAAATCTGAAAGCCTGTGACTAGAAAGTTCTAGTATGCAAGGATATAACTTCAATAAATATTATGCAGATTGCAAGGGTCTTCTTTTCCATGAATTATTATGGCAGAAAGCTCAAAGTAATTACTTATGTCTAAATACCTTAATCAGTTTAGTTACTATGAGCTTCAAAACCATAAAAAAGGTGTTTTGCAAAAACTGAAAATCTAAAGTTTCTCTTGTGATAAGGACAATCTAAAGCTGCCAAAAGATACAATCTGACATGGACTCAGGAATTACAATAAGAAAGATATTGTTTGATGATCAAGTGAATAATTAATATTCTGAGTATATTGTACATGAAGATTTAATTTGTTGTGGGATATGTAAAGCAAACATATGACAGTGCGTGTACAGGGACCTTTAAAGTATTTCAATTTATTGAAATTTTTAGGAATGCACTTCAGTTAGGAGGAGCTGCTCTTTGTAACACCTCAAATTCCCAAATGAAGTACAGAAGTTTTCTGAAAGGAAATTCTTTAGATTGCCTAATAATATTGGCTGATCAAGACACATTATTGTTCAAACTGTTATATGAACTTTCCTAATAGCTTTTTTTTTTTTAATGCTGGCTGTACATCCATTAGCTGGCAGGTGATAACTGTACACATATCAGGTTCAACAGGCTTGCTTCCTAGATAATAATTTGATTGACTCAATGTTAACTTCATGTTATATTTGGCTAAAGGGAGGGAGAAAAACTGACTCTGCTGTGTTCTTGGTGCTGCACACTGGGTAAGGCACAGTTATGAGAAGGTGGCATGGGATTGCATCTTTCCTGGAGAGCAGTTGACCACACTAGACCCCAGATAGACGGGGAGACCACTGCCCACGAGAGATAGAGATAGGAATTTCCTAATGTGGTAGTAGGGCAGCTGTGAGGCAAATTCTGTTGTGATAACTAAAAAACTAACTAAAGACTCGGTGATGACTGTGTGAAGCTTTTACCAGACTAAGATGCCCTTGGCACTTTACAAATGACAGCAAGTTTGAAGATGCTAACTTTCCCAATTACAATGTGCAGGACTGAGGCAGAAAGAGGAAATAACTTTCAGAACCTGTATCTACTGGCAAAATGGAATTTTCTTTAATTCAAAATTAATTTCAATGTAGAACATACTGTAATATGAGATCATTAAATATGAAAAGCCTTCTGATATTTCTTGGTGTCCTTACTTTAAGTAAAATACAAAGTTCTACCTCAACACTTGGACTAGTGTGGGCTCTTAGAGAATAATAAATGCTCACAGAGCAAATTCCTATAAAACTAAGTGTGCCAAAGTGTATACAGGCTTAAATTACTAAATTTAAAATAGCAAATAAGTTTATATTATACCAAACTAAATTGATGGATTTAAAATAGCAAATAAATATATATTATGGGGGTCTTATCAGTTGTTCTCTTTTCCACCATGTCAGCACACAGTACTGTACTAAAATGCCAGGGTAGTAGGGGTGTGCATGCAGTCTGGCAGCCTGCAGCTGCAGATAATTTTCTTGTTTGCCTGCTACAGTACAGAACCGTGCCTGTCATATTTCAGCTTTTCTTGCAAAAACTCTGCTCAGAGTGAAGCAGAGAAGTTCTTTCTGAGCTTGAATATTGAATTTTGAATTATTTTTTTAAGTGAGGTTTCTTTAAAACAATCTTTTTTACTATTACATTTCTGGTAATCACACAGGGACATGGAGATATGTCTGCAAAATATAGGTAATTCTCAGTTCTCTGCTGTTCAATAACACTCCAAAGAGGTGACATGACTGATTGAAGTGACTTGGACATTTGCAAAGCCTCTCTGGAGATGAAGTTGACTGAAAGACTGTTGGAAGCAGTAACCCTACTGCTAATGACATGGTGCCAGGGAATAAGAGAGTAGAAACCTGACTGGCAAAACAGTAAGCTGAAAGCCATTATCAGAACCAAAAAATTTGGGCATTTCAAAGATCAGAAACATAAGAAGTTTTCTGACATGTTGGCATTATCCAATCTAGTATATATAGAAAATCTTCGGATCTCCTTCACTTGAATTTAGGTGGAAAATCATATGCAAGTACAATGTGAGGATAGTTCTGAAACTATTACATTTTCCTTAACATTGTATTTTCTTAATGTGATACTTACTCAATTACATCTCAGTTATTTATCTTGGGGTGTTTGAGATGCATATATACAGAATCAGGAATTAGCTGTTCACCATATTATAAATGAAAAAGAAAGAGACTGGCAGAAACATAAGTTTGGGTTTTGTTTTGTTTTGTTTTGGTTGGTTGGTTGGTTTGGTTTTGGTTTTTGTTTCTGTTTTTAATTATTTTTGAACATTCCCCAAAGCAGTGTCAACATGCATTCTAATGATTTATATATATAAAAAATCCTCTTCTTTGTTGAATTCATATTTTATAGCCTCAGCAATGACAACACAACATGAAAAATGAGTTGTTTGAATATAGATAGCCTACATAATTCACAGAATGTGGAAAAAATATTTAATTATTATTTCTCTCTGTGACATAAAATATCAGAGCAAATAAGCACATGTTTCAAATGCATGAAAATTGCATATCTTCTGAAATTCTACCCATTGCTCATGTTCACTGCAGGCAGCCATTCATATAGAGAAATTTTGTCTGAAATTATGAAACTGATTTGGCATGACGGATACATAAGGTTTAATTTAATATTAGACAAATAAAACCAAGCACTATACAAAGCAAGTATAAAGGCCAGTTGTAATGAGAACATGTATACCTTGGAAGCCAGAGAAGGCAGGCAGTAAGAGAGGTGATTGATGACAGAAAAACTGTACTAACAAGAAATCCTTGAAATCATAGGGAGAGTGTGCCATGTAAGGAAATACAGGTACGGGTACTACTCATCCTAGTGCTGTCAGCTTCTATGAATCGTTATGATTATATTTATATTTATTTTACCTGAATGCCATGTACAAACATAGTGACCTGGTTTGTTTGGTTTTTTTCTCTGTGAATAAAAAATAAAAGAGCTTGTGTTTCTAAGATGGGTGGCAGGAGAAGACCTATTTGTTAGAATAAATTGTACTGTCAACTTGTATGATCTGCTTCATCTAAAATAAAATCCTGTCTTCCCCATTAACTGTCTGGAACAGGAAATGGAATTAGGAAAATGCATTCCCTCACAAGGGATGTCAGAGCTCTCGTGTAACTCACTGAGAATTACTTTCTTCTTTGCCATACAAGGAGGCATTTCTAGAAACCCCATAATCTTTCTCCTAGTGTGTAAAAGGGAAGGGAGACAAAAGTTTATACTCATCCTGTCAAAGTATCTGACACTGCAGAAAAAACCTAAGCAAGACTTTTTAAGAGGAATTAACACAACAATGAAACTAATAAAGCTACAGACAGATAAACTTCATTTGTACAATACTTTTTTCCCAGGAAAAAATCAAGTGATTCAGCAGAACTAACCATATGATTAAGTATATGTTTACATGATTTAGTTGTTCAGGACAAAGTGAAGTTCTTGCAAACCTCACAAAGAAAACTAATTTAGTGTGTGTGTATGGGGGAGGGGGTTGTTTGTTTTTATAACACCTTTTAGTTATAAAATTCATTAAAATTTCCATTTGGAAAACTTCTTGAGAAAATATTTTTTTCTAGGTAAAAACCTTGTTGACTTTTAAGTTATCAGAATGATTGATTCATTCAGAGTGGTTTTTTTCTGTGTAATATTACTACATATTATTTGTAAGGCAGAACATTTAAATATTATGCAACTAAGTAAAGAATTCATCAATTATCTGACCATCCTTACTATACTGAGAAGGTAACATGATACCTAGGAGTACTAAGGAAAAAATGACATTACCTTTTTTTTAATAATCACTCTGTAGAAAAAAATATCATTAACCTCCATTTAAACTTAAAAATATTATTCAAAGAGCTTGTTGTATCTATGCAAAATATAGACTTTGGATTAATTTGAAGGTAAATTTAAATTATTATTAAAATCCAATGAAGCTAAAGGGTCTTTTAGAAACTACACTGAATAGAAGGAAAAATGAAATGCTTTTTGAAGGTGTCATGACAGGTCCCCATGAAAAAAAAGGGTGTGATTATAAAATTTAAGAACAAATACAACTCATTTCATATATAGTAGCAAATTTCAAGTTCATGACACAAAATAGATGCAACAGCTATCCACAGAAGTATTGAGTCAAAGAAAAGTAACAGCTGGTGGCATGTGAATTTAGTGAAGCTCCTGAAAAGAATTATTTTGTTTGGCTTTATTGTGACTATAAAAATAGTAGCATGCATTCCACTTAATTTGAATAGACGGTCTTACGTTCTCATGCTCTTGATCACCCGCAGCCCTGTTGTCAATCTGTTGACTGCCTGTTCAGTCATCATATATTCAAGCCAACACCAGTGTTTCCAAGAAAAAAAAAATGGCAGAATGCCACATCTAAAAAGTCACAGCATATCTTCAAGAAGAATAATTCTTCTTGGCAGCACTTCTGAAATATAGCAACGTCTGAGACATCGTAGTGTATTTTTTATATTTGTGTAGGATTCCAACCTGCATAAGCACAGTTAAAGACTAACTTGAAATTGAGGTTTTTTTCCTAATAGCTGCTATAATACTGAAAGGTTGCTTTAGCGCAGCAGAGAAGCAACTTCTGAATATTTCTAAAAGTTTTGATTCTAATGTCAGACTTGGTGTTGAATAGATTGGACATTTATAACTGGTTATATAAGAGCCCTGATGCTGCCTTTATTTCTGTATTAAATTACCTCTATCTTTAAATTAAGTTTTTTGTTTTTTTTTTTCCTCTATTGGAAATTATTGCTTCAGATTCTCATGATAAATAGATTTATTCAGCAAATTTCTATTTTGAAATCTTGTGAAGGAATTTAGCAAACCAGTTTCACTTTTAAGCATAAATATTCAATTTTAGATTTAGTTGGAGAACAGGAAGAATAATATCGCATTGGCCAATTTTAATGGAATTACAAAGTTTTAATTTGACAAGAGTTTGAATTAGGGCAAAAAAATTCCTAAACCACTGGCCAGCTTTGCTTAAATAAGCACATATAAGCATATAAAAAGGTCACAAAATAACAGCTAAAAGTTCTGTAGAGAAAAATATCTAAGTTCTTTTTCCTGCATATACACCAGCTGAAAAAAAAAAAGGGGCAAGTTTTACATCAGCAATATATGTCAAGTCCAAACTAAAGGTGAACAAAGAGTGGTGCTTTATCAGCTGAGGAGCTTATTGGAAAAAAGTAAAACCTTTAGAAACTGAATTTCCTGTTTAAATAACCACAATTAAAAAACCATGTGCAACAATCATGTGTTCTTGGTAGGCTTGGAATCAGAAGCTGAATAAACCCTTCTTCTTTTTTTTAATATATATTAGATTACAATAGTATTAAATGCTTCTGTAAAATATTCTTTTGGCTTACTTTTAAAAAACATTTAATCACTGTAATTTGGAGGATTTTTTCCCTCATCCTTTATCTCCTTTTTTAACCTGCATATGCCATTCATTTAATGACTTATCAGGTTCCTTTTATCTGAAGATTTAAATTCCATTTTCTTTGTTCATAATTTTTCCTCATATGACACTGAAATGTTCGAGTATTGTAGTTTATATTGATTTTTTAAATTTCAGTTCTGTAACCAATATCTCATTATGGAAAGAACGGTGAAAAAAACCTGGCTATTCTTTATAACACTTCTACAAATTCCCCTACAGACATTACTAATGTTTCAATTGTTTTCTTTTGGTAGCATCAGTTTAGGAATTGCCAAATGTTGTCAATTAAAAAAACCAAACAAGTACTTGACATAAAAAATGCAATTGTCTATTTTGCTTGAAAACTATTGGTCCAGTCTACTATTTGTCTTTTTCAGTATGAGATACAAAAAACCCCTAAAACCTCCAGGATTTTTCAGTAGGTGGCAGGAAGAGAAGGAAAAATTGCTAAAAATAATGAACAAAAGAAGACTTCATTATGCCTTTTTCTGATCCCAGTATTTCATTCAATTACATCTTTCTTTCCTTTGCAAAGTCCTCTCAGAGAAGACCTTTGAACATTTATCTTCACCTTCAAAAAAATCATGAACAAACCATACAGAATAACCCCCCAAACTTAATCGAAAATTGTTACAGCATCCAAAACACTCAAAAAAGCTCCAAACCCTAAAGACAATTTGGAGTAAACATTAGTAAAATTCATAGCAGAGTCACAGTTCAGTGTTCTATTAGCTATTAGAGTACAGAAATATAATTTTTACTGCTAGTTGTCTATGGATTTAGGGAATTTTATTTTAACCTACATTGTACACTATTTGGAGACATAGTGACTGTTAGACAATTTTAATTTTAGCAGAGAAACATTTTAGATTGCTTTTGAAAGGCTACGTTTTTCCTCATATTTGTTTTAAAACTGCCTACAAAAAATCATGAAATTTCTGACTTTTTCATTACTTTGAACTATGGCCGTATATTTATCTGTTCATTTCTGGATAACGCCAGAAGTAAATTTCTTGTGGAAGGCTAAATCCCAAGAGTGTACTTTGCTTTTAGAGTCGATGCAGAAATGCTTCACCCTAGTTATTGGTAGCTGAGGTGGACCAGAGTGATGTGCTTTGCCAGGAAATGTTCTGAGGAAAACCAACACTGATACACAAAACAAAACCATAAAGCAACAACAAAGAAATTGTAAAAGACTTGACCTAAACTGAGAGTGGTGAAGTGCTGGAATAGGTTTGAATATAACAGGGCCTACCAAATGTTCTTCTATAAGATCATGCGTTTAGAAGTCATCACTGACAGTTTAGTAAAAGATATATTGATCTAAAATGGGACCCAGACAGAATTAAGGCACCACGCTAACAATTCAGAGAGTATGTGATTGCAGTTCCTCTGTCTGGAAAATTTTCCTATTATCCCATGGTTTCAGAGTGAATGGAAACTAAAGAAAAGTTCCCTGATTTAACATCTAGATTTTCAAATGACAATGTTGTGGAATCTGAATGCCCTATTTATTTGAAGCAAACTCACTACCTCTTTCTGGACTTTGTTTTTCTAATGAGGAGGGGCTAGCTGATAACACTGATGCACCTAAGCTTAGATGCTTAATTTCTTCATTAGATCTAGTCTTAGTCATCATTGTGTGAAGGTTTTATGTCATTTGTGTAAAGGTTTTATCCAAGGAAAAAAAATAAATTCTATTTTTGCTGTCACTGGCAATTTAAATAGCAGATTTGCAGAGGAACTTGTGCATTAATGCCAGGCCTTAGGGATATTTACATGAACCTTTTAAATTAAACCCTTGAAATGAACTTTCTAATCCTATAGACTTGACAACCATGCATTCAGCTAAGTTTATTATTCATGTCATAATGATTTATGGGCATTTTAATGAGTTACAGCCCATGTGTTACGTTGTCATGTTTTTTGAAGATCAGTTATTTGGATTAGCTATGCAAGTGCATGGATATTTCTTGTAAGTTGCTCAGCAAGAGACATCTTTTAACACAGGATATCCTCCAGCTGTTTGATCAGAGGCCATGTTTCTGTCAACAGTTGATCTCTAAACTGCAGTTTTTCGTCAGACAAAATGAAAGGATGTATCTTACGCAGCTTACTTTTATGTTTTTATTGTTATTCTTTTTCCTATGAACCTGTAAACCAACATTACTTCAGCATTATAAATTCAAATGCAAACTATGTAATTTTAAACAAGATTTTCTCTAAGAAGATTTGTAGTAAGTAGCTTGTTAAACTGTCTGTGAAGTTTAACTGACAAACCTAAGAGCTCTTGTTAGCAGTTAATTCTTTTGGATGAATTAAAATAAAGTATGGACTTGGGAGACAGACTAACAGAGGAAGACAAACACAAAAAGAAAATGCTTAACAATGGTATGTTTAGAGGCTGTTCTAACTTTAAACTTTACAAACTCTGAAAATGAAATTTGTCTTACAGTTAATACTAAATATGAATGATGAATACTGTATTTGTTATTAGAATACCTAGACAGACTAAAAATTCCAAGAACCCTAAAGGTCCCTGGTTATTCCTGGGTTTCAGCACTAAAAAGACCATGGTGGGGTGCCACGTGCCTGGATGCCAGGTACCCAGCAAAGCCACTTTATCACTTCCCTCTGCAGTTGGACAGGGGAGAGAAAACACAGAAAGGTTCATGTGTTGAGATAAGGACAGGGAGAGATCACGCACCAATTACCTTCACAGACAAAACAGGCTGAACTTGGGAACGTTAATAGAATTTATTACCAACAAAATCAGAGCAGGAAAATGAGAGGTAACTAAATCTTAAAAATACCTTCCCCCCACCCCTCCATCCTTCCCAGACTATACCTCCTACTCCCCAGAGGCACAGGAAGATGGAGAATGAATGTTACAGTCAGTTAATCACAGGTTGTTCCTACCACTGCTCAGGGAGAGGATTCCTTCCCAGCAGGAAGAATTCTGTGCTTTTCATTCAATATCAACTTTTTAGTCTCAGAGGAAAGGTGATTAATGGTCAGTCGTACCATGAGAGGAGAGAAGAAACTGAAGGGTGTGAAAATCAGCTAGAACTGCCCTAGAATTCTGAATAATTCCATTTCTAGCTAGTGCAAATCACCTGTGTTATTACAGGTAAGATGACTTGATTTGTTTGAGGCTGTGAGACCATGCCGACATAGTGCTCAACAGGAAGGATGAAGGACACTTAAGACAGGAAGAGAGAAGTGCTGGAAGAAAGGACCCTGCTTTTGTGACTAGTACAAAATGTGAAGTGGCATTTGATACAGAAGAGGTGAAGAAGGACATAAACTTTCTGTATGTGTCTGGTCACATCTCTCATTCAAGTGTCTTACTGGTTTACTCCAGGACTGGGATGTTTTGTTTAGGTATGCCCTATATATTACAGACATCATCATCATGGCTAGGTTTCGCGAACGAAGATTTGTGAAGGACTCTACCCACACTTGCTACAAGCGCGCTGATGGCTAAAAAGGCCAATGCGAGATAGACACGTCCGGTTGCAAAAG
>VZRE01005416.1:0-53065 GCA_013396775.1 Cephalopterus ornatus | reverse complement strand
GACAGTACAACGGCTCTATAAACACTGATCTTTGTACTTTTCTTCAAGTGATTGTTTCGCAAAACTCTTTTATGGAGTTTGGACATACCTTCTTTCCAAATCCACTGTGGTGTTATTCAGTGATGGCATGGAATTTCCATTTTTTTTTTGGCAGGGATGGGACCTCTACTCTTCCATGTTACATTTCTTCTAAAACAGCTTTCATTGCAGAAGCAAATATGAAAATGTGGCATAAAAAGTGAAACCACTGAGAGGATGTCTTCGAAGTAACACTGTAGATTTCTCCTGGACAAGAAAACAGAGGAAGATTTTGATTTGATACTACACAAAACATCTAAACAGAGACTAAACCAGAAGTAAATCTCTTCACCTTCTGCCCTTAATGCAACATGAAGTTCGAGACTAAAATTAAAAGTAAAAATGAATTATGTGCATTTCTTTTGTCAATGTACATCTAATAACTGAAATTCACAGCTATCAGCACTATTAATTGAAGTTGTCTATACATTAACAAAGAGAAAATTCGGTTTTAACATAGTCATGAACACTTCAGAGTCAGCTTTTAAATTCTGTATAACTGCATTTTTGAAGAAGAAAAATACCACTTATTTTGCTGTTTAAAATTATCCAAATTTTAGTCCTTTTCACCAGAGACAAGTGAAAAGAGAAGTAAACATCACACAAATTAAAAATTAATTCTTCTTACTTCTATTATTTACGATTGTAACTGTAAGTATTCATCATCATAGTATCTTAGTATCTTAGAAATGTCAATGAATTACACCTCAGTCCACCAACCAGTAGGGATTTTCTGTTATTCCTAGTTTACATTTCTAGAAGACAATTGACACTGAGATTAATAGACTGATTTTTCAGAGGCACTTAGCATCTGGCTGTCCTACCTATTCCTTTAATTTGGCACTGTAAACCACAGGTCATTATTTTTTCTCCTATAACTTAAGGACTTTGAAAGTACCATTTATAAGAAACTTCTTGACTTGAGATACATTTCCTTATACATTTTTAAAGCTAACTTTGCCTAAGTATGAGTTTGGAAAACATTGAAAGTAATAGAGAACTTATCTGCTGACTTCCAGCTGGCAGCTGAAAGTTGCTGAAGCAGTCAGAAACAGGGAGTAAAACATAATTAAGCCTTTTTTCCCTTTCTTTCTTTTTTTTTTTTGTTGTTGTTAATTTGGAAAACCACACTTTCTTGTCTGTCCAAGAAAAAATGTTTCATATAGCATAGCGAATAATGCTCATACATGAGGTATAGGGCTTAGAAATTATTAACAACTAACAAAACTAAAGCATTGTTTACACATGCCATTGCAAATTATCCTCATTCTCACAATATATTGCAATAATTTTAAACAACTTGATCACATAGTCTGATTTTTACCAGATAACTGGTATTTCTGGGTATTCCACTGATGCTCAATCACCATAATAAAGTTGATTAATGAGGCAGAGATCCACTTCTCCATTTTTTTTCATTAACTGAGATGATAATGCAGTCTAACGCAAAAGAAGGACAAAGGGAAGAGTCAGAGGAGATGAAAGCCAAGGATATCTTTTCCATTACTTACATAAAATATTTAGTTCAAAGTTCAATACTCATGTAGGGTATGTATCAAAAAAAATTTTCTATTCCTTTTTTTCCACAGATAAATAATGTTGACTGCCTACAAACGTCATTTTTCAGGTTCCTATTTTTTCCTAAAGTGCAATTCCAGCAAAACTGAAATACTACTGGCACAGTAGGATGCACTGGCAATTTAGGATGGTGATTCTAAAAAAAATTACACTACTGTTACAGCACAAATCTGCAAATCTCATTTCTTTTGGTTTTGTCAAAATTAGACACAGAAATATCTTTATTTGAGGAACATATTTCTTTATAATATTGTTTCATACTATTGTTTCATAAAGCATCATGTCACGTTACAAGCAGCTCTACAATTTCTCCTTTTGTCTAATCGTCTACATGAATACAAACACATTGATTTCAAAGGAACTACATCTAAGGTAATGCACAGTTTGAGGTATTAAATTTTTATGAACTGAGGACTTAATGAAAGAACAGACTCTGTGCCACTATTACATAGGTTTGAATCACAATTGCATACAACATTTAAGTTTGTACAGAAAACTACACACCATGTTGTGCACTGACTTTCGATTGTTTGAAACAAGAAAAACTGAACCTATCAGAAAACAACCCAGAGCTCATATGTCTTTTCCAGAAAGTCTCATGTCTCCTGGTTTAAGACAGCCTGTATGGAATATTATTTCCAGGCCTTATGAGTGAATTTTATCGTATCTAGAAGCCTCATCTATTTTTAAGACTATATTTCCCCAAGTCAAAGACACAAACATAAATAATACTTTGATTCTAGTTACAGCAATGAAAACATCTAGGAGGTAGTAGTGATTTCTATTTACTGGCCTAATCATAGTAGTTCATATTAACCACCAAATATTTTAGGTGACATAGAAACACAGAGAAAAATCTAATATGTGTTCAAAGTTTTATGCTGACTTAAACCCTTCATAACAGAACTATTTACCGAAGTGAGAGCCAATTTGCAAGTTATAATGAAGATAAAATTAAACAGCATAACTAAGTATACAGTGTTTTATTCTTTCTGGTTTTGCATATGAAAAGACTACAGGTAAGAGGCAGAACTAAGGAAACTGTGATCCTGCTTGTATAACAAAATTTGGCAGTAATACCCCATCACAGTGGATCAAGTCTCACATTTAACCTAACTTCAGAACAGATGCTGAGCATGGAAATTGCACAAGGTTTAAGTTGCAAAAATAGCTGTTATAACATGTGATTGTAACAGATATGAGCCTCCGTCAAGTATTCAACTACTTTGAAGACTGCAGTCTTCAATATTGTAAAGCCACAGATTCTTACTTTTCATTAGCAACAGATGACATCTTAAAAAGAATTGGTAAGATTTGACCAAAAAATTAAAATTAAATTAAGTTTGAGTATGTATTTCCATTATGAACCTCTAGAAGGAGGAAAGAGTGTATTGTGAAAAGGTAAGCAAAGAATCTACTACCAGAAAGTAAAATGCTTAAAATTTGTGTAAACATGAACAATAAGCAAGATTTCAGTGTATAGAGCACAGCTGTCACACTGCAAAGATCAAGGAAGTGATCTCTGGCTCTCCTCTCCATGCCTCACAATGTTGTACAGCGTGTGTTAAAACCACAAGACAATCTTTCATCTACACCCCATGTACTATTAAAAATGTTTAAGAAAGAGCAGGTGAAGAACCAAGCTATGAATAGATGATAAATCCAGTTTATTTGTATATTATTAAGGATTTAGTCTAGTATTTCTGTATGAAGGGGAAAAAAGGCATTACATAAATATTGCAAAATGTTTCCGATTCTCAAATAAGTATGTCTGTGGTCTCATGTGATTTCTTATTTCAGACTTTATACTAAAGGCATCCAGATGGTGTAGTAAGAGAGTGTTCCAAAAATTTAACTGGCATCCTTGCTGGCGATGACAGCTACTTCAAGTTGTAATTTCCTTATTCAACAAACAGAGTTTTGTGACAACACTGGAGAAAATGAGTCTTTAAGAATTTATGACATGGTAATCTTCACCTTTTCCATCCAGCTGAAAATGTTCCCTTTAGAGCTAGAAAGCAGTTGTTATTACACATGGCCCTTTTCCTTACCTTGCCCTTTCATAGGAACTGTTTCTAAATCTGTCTGTTCACAGAAAGATATCCCTTCGGTCAGGATAAGTTAAAAAATGGACATGATTACACTCCTGGACATATATTCTTCCTTTTATTACATTCCTTCATTTTAACTTCACTAGAGTTATTATTATTGGCTCATAAAACATGACAATGGTACCACTATCGTTCCTACTCCACAAATGCTGTAGATGTTGATAGCGCAGACGATAATGAAGACACAGATTTCAACACAATAAAATCAATTGGAAATGCTTTCCGGTTAGCTGAGAAGCAAGCATGTAAATTATTAGACCAGTTACAAGCCAGTTTCAAAGCTGCCTGCAAACACTAGAAGGTAACTCACCAACATGCCTAAGTATTTTCACTTATCCTTGCTAACTAAATTATGTTTTCAGCAGTATGATCAAAAGAGAAGTTTGGATTTGAAGTCTTACTTCAACTTTTGGAGAACTTCAGACCTTTTCTGTATAGGTTTTTGTAAAACTGTACAAATATCTCAAAAATATGGTGCCCTTTTTCAAATTCTTATTAAAAGAAGACTAGATGTATTTTTTCAATGAGTGGCATATGACATTTTATTTAAATGCTACAAATGTGAGCAGCTTTGTGTATCTTATATGTATCCACAACCTCATCTAACTCCTGGCTTTTTATGCTTTGACTTCTACTATAGGTACTATAGCCTAACACCAAAAATAACCTAACGGTAGTAAAGATGCTACATCAACTTATGCTTACTACACTTGACTGACAAACCAAGTCATTGAGTTAGCACTCTACCCTGAACTAAGATCACATATAAAATGCACCTTATTCACTATCAGTCTCATTGCCATGATCAATATGATCGACAAGTTGTGCCTAAAACTATTCTACCACCAATGTAGTAACGGTTATGGAAAAGTTGGGATTTTTGTAAAAGTATCAGGTTATAACTGTACAATACTCATGCCTATGCATGACTCATGTCAGTGACATGAGAACATTTTAAAATCTTGTTTACTTTGGCATTGAAAAAAGCTGCCTGCTACTCAAAGATGTTTGTCTGCAAAATACTCCACAAAATATATTAATTTGGATTTTTAATACTTACTGTGAAGATAAGCAACTTTTATTTAAAGAAAAATAACAAACTTTCTGACCTTGTTTATATTTCATAATGAAAAAAAATTGGCACAGATCTAATTTTCTTCTCTGAGGCAGCTTTAAGTAATTGTGTTTGATCAACATATCTTTTTTTCTGAGCTGCCTAAATTAGAATTGGCTTCCTTCTTTTTTCATTAATTGATACTACAATGATTATTTTCCTAACCTTGAATAGTATAAGCTTATGGGTTAAAACCTATCTGATCTACCAAGGACAAACTTTACAGAAGCAGCAGCAGAAAATAAATTCCTGTGGAATGAGATTCCACCAAGGCTCTAATGAAGCACAGTCAGACAGAGCACCAGAACAGCAAATACCCCATCAGAGATCCTGTTATTATCCTGCTAATTCACGTCTGTCTCAACATTCTAAGGATGAGTTTTTCTGAAAGTATGGAAATATATGTTACAATTGCACTTAGAGCAAATAATGTTATCAGGAAAAATAAGACTCCATTTGATAACTTTTCAGATTTTACCACGTTTCTGAAAATATTCATATCATAATCATCAAACACCTGTTATTTGATCTGTTCTGCACACTCCATCAGTTACTGGTTACTTACACCAAGAAGCAGGGTTAGGAGGAACATATTCTGTCCCGTAGCAGACTCGTATGGTAAATACTCTTTACTTCAGTAACAGATGGCAATTTTTTAGTTATTCTGTAAGGCACAACAATGCCTCAGAGTGCTGTTGGAAAATCACAGTCAGTTTTATTGCACACAGTTGTCATTCTTACTCAGATTATATTAGTGCTTTATTCCATGAGTAATTCCACTGAAACTGATGAAACCACACCTTGGATAAAGTGCTGAGTATGAGAATCCGGCCATAATTTATTCTATCTGCTCTTTCAGCACTTTAGATTATGAAGTGTACATAACATAATTTAGAAAATTTAAGCAAGAGTCAGAACCGGTAATAATTAAGGGGCTTTTGAAGTAAGTGGGAGATTAATGTATCCTCTGAAACAGATAGAAGTCACTAACTGTTCAGCTGACATATACCAAAATATTTTCTTTAATCAAATGTACCTGTTCTGTCTCACGCCAGATTAGTCTGTCAAATTGAATCCTTTGAGAAAGTTATATATATTGGCAGTGAAATAATGTTCTAATCATGTAATAAATGTCAATCATTTTTATTTAACCAGTGTTATTTTCCACATTCTGTAGATGTTCATCTGCATTCTAATGTGCACCTGAGTGAAGGTTTTACTCTCACTTCACATTAGCTTCTACAGCTATACAATAGAAGTACTAAACTCATACAGATTCAGTGAATAAGGAACTTAAATCTTGACTACAGGATCTGTTCACCATTTGGTTCCAACTGAAACAAATCGAACACTACAGAAAATTGAATGCAACAGTCAGATGTTTCAAGACAACTGTTTCTGCAAAGCAAATAGAAGGCGTTACATTTTCACTTGAAAAAAAAAGAAATCAAGCAGCTTTGGGTTTTTTCCAGTCACTGTGTACCAGGTAATTTAATTAATTCTTACAGAATTATATTCTTTTAAAACCAATATATTTTCATCCATCACAGGTTAAGATAATCACCTGGAATGATGTACCTACCCAATAAATATTTATCTTTTGATTTATGCTGATATCTTTAAAGTCAGTAGTATAAGTATAAAAGCTCCACTGGTATTGTTAGAAAAGGCTGTAAATCAGGAGAGCATATCAAGTGTTCAATTTTGATGGATTAGCCAGGATTAATATTTAATCAAGGAAGACAGTAAATGTTGACACATCTAGAGGTCTATTCATGTTAGGAGATATTTTTGCTTCATACAATGTTCATTGAATCTATCAAATAACAAGTCCCTGTGAATTGGACCATTGACAGAACAGGGATGCTGAAGAACAGACAAAAAATTTTCTACATAAAGGCAACTTTTTCTGAAAAAGTACTTATTCCACTAAAAGTAAACAAATGCATGAGCTATCTTTTAGGATTTTTCTTTTCATTTGAGAAAAGAACTTTTAGAATTCGGATAGTGAAAAAACTTACCAGAAGTCAGTGGAACTGGCCTGAGCAGACTTTTAGAATGGATCTGTGTAATCTGCACTTATTTGACATGCAAATTTCTGAAATCTACAAATTCATCATATTTACTAAGTGCATCTTCAACAGTGCTATTTATACACCACTGAATACTATGTAAGTCACCTGGACTTGATTAGCATAAATGGATTCATTTCCTAAACTGGAACACTCTTTAAAATATCTGTGTCTAATTTTATAGAAACTGGGGAGCTCAAGACATATGTCTCCATAGCCTGTGTTTTCAGGCTTGATTTAGTGACTCTCTAATCAAATAACTTACTTTTATGTAGAACCTCTATATCAAAGACTGATATATTTCCAGTTGAAAGCATTCCATCATTCTTCATTACAGGGTGTAGAGGGTGGCACATGTCCCCTAATAAAGTCAATCCCAAACAAGCTGGAAAAGCCTATTTTAACTAAACCCTTCACTTAAAAACAAAACAACAAAACCACAACATTGGTACTTGCCAAGAGTACCAACACAATGAGAAAATGCTTCAGTAACTTACTTCATGTATATAGATAATTTGTTTCCTTTATAAAGAAATGCTCTCTTCTATTGCATTTCTGGTTCTCTTCTGCTTCCCCTTTTATTCATACATCAAACACAAATCTGATTTTTCTTCAGGGTCTAAATAACTTCTAAATCCTAACAAGGAGACCTGCCTCTGACAGTTTTTTTATTTTCTAGGTATCTGCTTCCTTGGCAAACATCTCATTCCCAAATGAAACAGCTTCCTTGAACTCATAAGCTGTATGATCTTTCAGCCCCCAAATGATTTTGCTGGTATCTTATTTTTCACTTTGTTTCCAGTGCTGGCCTATCTCCAGCCAAATTCTTTAAAATAGGATCAAATTCAGCTGTCAAACAAGAAAAAGACAAAGAATTTGTGTTCAACATTGTGCATTGGTGTCCTTCCCACTCTTTTTCTGTTACCATTCCGTATTGTCAGTTGATACCTTTTATGTATCCCAGGTGATCAGATTGCTTGTGAGAAAATATTAGATGTTTTACTTGGGGTATAATGTAAGATTTCACATAATCATTTTTATTACAATAGCAAAAAACTACATGTGAAAATCATGCAGATGGACACTGAAAATATGTATCAGATTTGAAGATGTAAAACATTTGCAGAGAAACTTTTGAGGGCAAAAGACAAGTTAAGTATTTCTAGATCTGAATATAAATGAACTTCAGAGGTATTTGATATCCAAAAGATTGCAGGTACCTAACTTCTATTAAAACTGAAAAAAAACTTTTTCCAGTTAATGATTCTTTTCCAACCAATCAAAATCCCTATTTCTATCCAAGTTTTCCAGACCAAAACCCTTAATAGAAATTCAGTAGACTTTCCAGTTGCACTCACTCACATTGCTGCCTAAACTTAGACTCACAGCCCGTGTGATGGAGTTACAAGCCTGTGTTCCAAGTATGCTCTAAGAAGTAGGTTAATGAGGCTTCAAATTCAGACTCGTACAGAGATGCCTAAATTGGACAGTAAGGATTTCACCCATGTTGGCAACTTGACTATTTTCCAAGGAGATATTTTGCAGAACAATAGCAGAATCTGACTCAAAACCTACAGGAATTGTAGTATGGCTAGGATATTATGTACTAAACCACAATATATATTACACATGTACATGCATAAGTGTATATGTGTGTATATGTATATATATATGTTAATGGCATGTTATTTAGAAAGTAAAAAGATTAACTAGCATTAGCAACTGCAGGAGAAAATGTGTCATATCTAATGACTATTTATTCTTCAGAATATTCTTAATGTTCTGAAAGTTGCATTAAATATTGATCTGTTTCTGAATATCAGCATCCAGTCCTTCCATATCGTTGTTTTTGTTGCTCCTCATCGTTTGAGGAGTTCAGTAGTTTCTTTAAAGAGCTGTTACTTTTACCAGACCAGACTTAGGATACATGGTGCTTTTCTCAGAAATCAATTTATTTTAAACGTTTGAGACTTACTATAGACAAACTAACATATACCTAGTTTATTATCTTATTCTAAGACTTAAAAATGAACAATGTACTTACCATGACAAAACAATCTTTGACCTATTCCCATAGGAAGTTTGATTGCTTGTCATTTGTCCAGCAGGAGGATGCCTTGAAAAATACTCTGCATACTTTAATTGTTCTGCAAGAAATAGCATATAGTCAAATAACCAAGGATGATTGAAACACAATTACTTGCTAACATTTCATATGTCACAATTTTATTATTTATTTTATATTATATTTATATTATTCCAATTGATGGAATGCTGTTGATACATTCTGTACATTCAGAGAAGTTGGGCAAAGTGCTTTTTCTAAGAAGATTTATGCAAGCAAAATACTTGGCGCTCACATAAAGCAAACACAAAAGACGAATGCACAAAATAAAAAGGCATTAATTTTCAAGGTAGTGCAGCAGTCTCAAAAGTTTTGCAATTGTTGAATTCTGTCACTAAATCAACTTAAGCAGCATCTGATTAATACCTCTTTACACAGTGACTGGAATATCTTTTATTTCAAATTCACAGAGGACTGGCCCAACTAGAAATACACTTAATTTTGTTATGAAATTCATATAATCAGTTAAGGGTTGCTCCCAGGCCCACATATATGAGGAAAGTCCATGTAAAGCTTGGACAGCTCAATTTGGAGCCTTTGCACAAGGCATTTAATACTGGAGGTTTTTTTGGCAGAAACTTATTTGCTGTGACTAGGACTACCAACTTTCTTTAGTGTAATTCTACTTCAGCTCTAGTCTAACTGTATTGTATATGGTATCCATTTACCTTTCCAGCTTGGGTAAAATGTCTATTTGTTATCAGCATAGAAGAGGAAGTCCTACCAACCATCTCAGGTATGGATAAGGCACATAGTGAGACAAGATTATTTGGGGGACAAGGGAAGTGAATAAGTGGAGATCTGAGCAGGTGATTTGAAATAGATGTGAAAAGTAGGGTCCCAAAATGCAAGTGAACAGGATTCATGAATATGGAATAACTGAATAGATATAAAAGAGGATTTTCTTCTCTGCATGTTTGCCTGTTCTTGTAAAACTTTTCCTGTGCCATGAGAGGTTAGCGTCTGACAGACAATTCCAGGACACAAAGTTTGAAGATCCAGTAGGAATATTTTGAGGAAAAAGTAATTGAAAAATTAAAGTTATTTCAATAGGGGGTTTTTACCCATTGTGTGAAGTTTATCTGAAAATACAGAATCATACATTGAGGTTGGAAAAGTTTCATCTATTTTTTAAGTCACCTATTGTGTTTTAACTATCGATGGCAACTAAGCATCTCATTCACTATGCCCCCCCAAGTGGGATGTGGGAGAGAATCAGAAGTGTAAAACTGAGAAAACTCATGGGTTGAATAAAAACAGCTTAATAATTAAAAATAAATAATAATTTTTAAAAACTGTAAGGGAAATAGGAAAAAAAAAACAAAATGAAAGGAAAGTAAAACCCAAGAAAGTGGTATAAATGAAAATAATTGCTCAGCACCAACTGACCAATGCCCAGCCAATCCCTGAACAGTGCACACGCCCAGCCTTCCCCACAGTTGTATAAGCTGAGCATGACATCATATGGCATGTGACATCCTTTTGGAGAGCTGGGGTGAGCTATGCCAACTGTGTCCCCCTCCCTCGATGCACCCCCAGCCAACCTCCTGGCAGGGTGGTCTGAGGAGCTGAGAAAAGGCTTTGTTGCTGTGTAACCACTACTCAGCAGTAACAAAACCAGTGAGTTATCAACACTGTTTTCATCAAGACATAGTCCCATACAAGTTACCATGAAGGAATTTAACTCTATTCCAGCCAAAATCCAGTACAATATCCTAAACCCATATTTTACACTGCCTCTCCACTTACACCAATACAAGCATTTGTGAAGCCATGAGGTGTACCAGCAAAAATTATTTTCTCCCTGCCCCCATACTCTTTGTGCACTTGAAAGAGACAAAAAAAAAATCCTGAGAGGCAGAAAAAGAAAAAAAATCACCTAATAGGTAAGCAGTTTCAATTTTTGTTATAATAAAAGAAAAAGTGTGCTTTCAAGTCTTGAGTACAAGAACTCTTGCAACTGTTTCCCATCTGACACAAAAAAAGTATTGCCCTCCATCCCATATATGACTCACATTTTTCTCAAATACCAGCACACCCTGTTTCTCTCTTTTACATCTAACATCTCTCAGGTGTTAGGCATGGAAACTGTAAGTAGTTGGTAGGCACACAGCGCCAAAGCGGCCCAGAAGGCATGGAACAGACCCACAAAAGACTAATCTGGTATTGCAGGAGAACTCATCCTGAAGGAGAACACACTCTTTTTGGTAAACTTTAATAATACAGGAGCTAGAAGTTCTTTGCAGTGGTGAACTGACAAGTGTCTTGATGGACTTTTGATGTTATAAACTACAGCTCTTCAGAGATAATTCCTCTGGACAAAAATGTACTTTAGACAGACACAGCTATCTACACCATTCTTTTTTTATTTTTTCTGTTAACGTGTGCATACACTGCTGCACATAGCTTCAATCCAGAGGGCTGTGGCAGTCACAAAGACCTCAAATTGGAGACCATGCCTTTTCTAATGGAGTCATTCCCAAGAGAAGCCCAGAATTAAACAAATTTTAAAGAAAAAATATTCACTACCTACGTATTATAAAGCTAATTATTTTTTTGGAACTATATGAAACCATAGCATTCACCCTCAACCACAGTGTGAGGTCAAGGTTTCAAGGTAAGGTCTCAATATACACAAGACAAGACTGAAGAACTGACACAGTAATCATCTACATAAAACATTAATGTCAATTTTTTAGTTGCAAAAACGGGGTACTAATAATAATGAAAAACATACTAACCTCTTCTCTTAACCTCCAACATCTCTTTGCTTATTAAAACTTCACTAGCATACTTGTTTCTATTAAAGTTCAAAATATTTTTCCAAAGTTTGCCAAGTATAGGCTTTCTGTAATGAAAGCATGACATGTTATGTTGCTTAAACAAACATTTATTGAAAGTAAGGTTTATTCTACAGAGCCAGGACATATTGGTATTCTATGCAGCAAATTTCTTTTCTTTTCTTTTTTTAATTAAGTTTGTCAATAATGCTTCTCATTTTTTTCTCAGTTTCTCTAAGACAATAGAGTGTAGTTTCAGAAGACTTACAAACAGTTTCTGGAAAACATTTACACTTTATCAAGCCAATTTATTCTATCATTCCTGTATGTTAATAACTATATCTAGCTTTTAAATAACTATATCAAAATTCATTTCAATGTACATGAAAAGAACTCAGTGAAAGCTCCTGATCTGAATTCTTTGGGATAATTATAATCAAGAAACTATGGTTCACCTTACAGCAGTTCTCTAATAGCTTGCGTAACACCTTGTGGAACCCGTTGAACTGAACCTACTGGATGGATCATGAGCTCCAGACAGAATTCACCATAGATGGAGGCCAGACGCAGTGCCTTTAATCTTCAGTGTTTGTTTCATTTATACTGTATCACCAAGTATGGATACTGCAGAATGTCAGCTCTGTGCTTAAAGCACAATATACTCAAAGCTGCCACAGTTTTGGAAACATAGTGTGGCACAGTGACACGGAGCGCAGCTGTCAGCCAAAGGGCTACCAGCGTTTTCCATTTAGACAAATACTCCACAGCAAAAGGTATACAAACACATGAGGAGGTAAAATATTTATAGATTTTTAAATATTTATTTTTAAGAAGGCAAACAAAGTCAATTTCCTCTGTGGTTACTGTACCACTGGTGTTCTGCCGGGGCGTCCCTGTGTTGGGCGGCCGGGGCTGCCCCGCCCGGACACCGCCGGTTCCAGCGGCTCCAGCGGCCCCAGCGCAGGGCACGGCTGAGCCCCTCAGCCACGGGCGGGCGGGCAGAGCCCTGGGGAAAGCCTGGGCAAGGGAAGGCAAAACGCTGCCCGGTAGCCAGGGCTGAGGGAGGGGAACCAGGTGAGAAACAGCCCTGCGAGCCCCGAGGGCAGAGCGGGAGGAGGGTGGGAGGGGAGGAGAGACCCTGGCAGGGATGGTCCTGCGGCTCCAGCAGGGACCCCGGTGAGGCAGGTGTTTCCCTGCGGCCCCTGGGAATGTCCCAGGGTGGAACAGCGGAAAGTGTGAGAAGAAAGGAACAGCAGAGAGGAGCTGCTATGGGCTGACCCCACCACCCTGCACTACTTGGGGAATCAGGAATAAAATAGTGAAGGAATAAATAGGGAAGAAGTGGGGAAGGAGATGGAGAGAAGACTTTTCACTCTTTTTTCACTATCTAACTCTGGTTTTAACTGGAAATAAATGAAACTGATTTTCCCCAAGTCACTTCTGCTTTGTCCATGATGGTAATTGTCTTTACCTCGCCCCACAAACTTCCACCTGATTTCCTCCCCATCCAGTGTAGAAATGAGAGTGAGAGCATGACTGGATGGGGATCTGGCATTTGGCCACAGTCAACCCATCACAATTTTATAGAACTTTGGTTAGTATGATTAAAATATTTGCTTGAAAGACTGTTTGGGTAGGGGTCTGAGCACCCAAGGTCAACCCACCACACTTACCTATAACCTTGGACACATTCGGATTTCTCTCAGGATTGAGATGTAAAGAGGAGGCAGATCTAGTTAGTGAATGAATAGCAGAATATCCTTGGAGAATTATACAAGGGCCTCAAGCTCCCAGAATAAGTCTTATTCTTAGAGATCTTTAAGAGCCTCCTTAAAGAGCAAGTTTGCTTGTTATATCTGTAATACTGCTGGGAGCAATAAACAAGTATACACCAAAAACATTTGCAAATTAAGCACAGGAAGCCATTGGATATGAAGCATGTATCATTACATAGGCAAGTCTGAACTTTTGTGCTATGCCGCTGTCTGCACACAAACGTGCTAGTTGCAAATCTTTGGTTATAGAGAAGTTGTATGTTTTCAAGTGAGTTCTCAGTGAAAGAACATTTTCTGTACTAGTGCATCTTGCTTATTTATCACTTATCCTGACTGACTGCTACATAAGTTGTAGCAGTGAAGTGAACATCTGTGTAGTGAAGTAATGCGGAACTGTGTAGGGAAAAAAAAGCCTACATAGGCTATAAAGATGATGATGAAATTGTTCTTCCCTATAATGAGAACTAAACACATTGTATTTCCTTGTCACTTTTTTGTTGGTCATATCAATGTGCTTTATATGTGATTTTGTTATCCCACCTAGGTCAACTATATTGCTTGCATTTTTGAAAGATTCAAATTTATGAGCAAATCTGTACTAAATCTAAGCACAAGACCCTCTCTGTCTAGTTATTGCTCCATCACTCTCCAGACAGAAATCAAAAAAGAAAGAAGCTTTTTTCCTAGGAAGCATTACCTTAATATGTAAAGAAGATAATAATAATAATAATAATAATAATAATAATTTGCAACAGTGACATACTCACCAGCTCTACTCCATCCCACAAAACTCTCAGCTAAAGCTGATTACCTGATACCTCTGACTCCCATGTAGTAGTCTTCCTGTTTCTGCAAATAATACATTTATGAATCAAGAATGGTAGAATCATAAAGTGGTTGGGGTTGGAAGGGACCTTACAGATCACCTAGTTCCAACCCCACTGCCACAGACAGGGAAACCTTCCACTAGACTGCGTTGCTCAAAGCCTCATTTAACTTGGCCTTGGACACTTCCAGGGATGAAACATCCCCAGCTTCTCTGGGTAACCTCTTCCAATGTTGTACCACTCTCACAGTAAAGAATTTCTTCCTCATTCATACTGTCCATGTCCCCAGGGGAACATCAATTGTCACTGGTCTCCACCTGGACATTGAGCAGATGGCTGCAGCTTTTTGGGTATAATCATCCAGCCAATACCTTATCCACTGAGTGATCCAGCCATCAAATCCATGCCTCTCCAGCTTAGCTCTTACCTTATCAACCAATATTCTAATCCTCTTGTAGATGTCCACCAAATTTTTCAGGCATTATTTGTCCTTAGTGAAGACATGTTGGCTGTCATGAATCACCTCCTTATTTTCTTTATGTCCAAGCACAGTTTCCAGAAGGATCTGCTCCATAATCCCATTGGACACAGAGGTGATATTGACTGGTCTATAGTATTCCTCGAATTAATATCTGACCTTGCATGTCTTTGAGAGCTAAGACGAAAATTAATATCAGGCTATTTCTCAAGGATCTATATGAATGTCTTATTGGACACAGCACAGTCATAAATCTCAAATCACACCTTTGAATACTATTTGGGATAAAATAAGATTTATAATGATAATGTTATCTGAAGCAATATTTTTCTTAAACACAAGAACTCTCATACTGCTTTAAATCTGTTTCCATGTGTTTATACATCTTGTCTCAATGCCAAAAGCATCTGAAACACCGTTAATGGACAGTTAAGGAATCACTGATTTCTGAAAGTATGTTCTTCTTCACTTTTTTCCTGGCTTTAGAATTTTGAGTCTTAGGTATTTCAGAATCATTTTACTGTAAATTTAAGATGGGGAATTTAAGGCTGGATAAACTGCAAAAAGTTTAATTTCCTGAAAATATTTCATTGAATTCTGTGGTAAATTAAGCATACAGACCTTTCTTACACCCATTAAAAACAAACAAAATCCAGCTACAGACCAGCAAACAACCACCTTGTTAATTTTTTAATTTCAGAGATGTTTTCCACTGTTCATAAAAATGGAAGAATTATTTAAAAGCAACCTAAAAATGCTTGAATAGACTTTACTGCCCTACGTAAGGAAGAAGCATGTAGTTGGAAAGGTGTAGTTATATCTTTAAAGAATCTTTTGGTTCCTAAACTGTAAAAAAAGTAACAGAATTATTACAGCTAACAAGAGGAAAACATAATTCTCTTCACTAAATTTTATTAGAAGAGTGCACAAGTTAGTATCTTGTATGAAAAAAAAATGTTCACAGTTATTTTCTGTCATTTATTTGCTGTCATTTGTGCACTTAGGTGCTCTGGGCTTATTACCGAAAGATAATGGCTCACAGGAAAGCTTTCTCTGAAAAACTAATTAATGCTCGGCACCACCTTTTAGAATGATACCATTTAACCTTATTTTGGCACCCAACTGAGTGAAGAAAATTACGTCTCTTTCTTACAGTCTCTGAAGAAGTTAATACTCTAGGACACAATAATCCTTGCATAAAGGAAAATACAGGGATCAAATCTTTGTTAAAATTCATAAGAAGATATTAGTGAATCTGCATTACATTAAAGTATCTGTTTCAGCAAAAAAAGTAATTGAAATAAATTTTATGGGTATGCAATAGTAGATAATCTTCAGCAGCTTTTTCTATGTATCGAAGAGCTTTCAGAAGAGCGGTGTACAACACATGAAACATTGATGTGCTAACTCTCTAAAAGACAATATTGATAAACAGTTTCATTGCTCTTTTAACTAGTTCCCTTATTTCTATTAGGTATTTTCATTAAAATTTAAATGTAAAAAGAGAGTGAATGCAGTTGATAGTAGGGAAGCAATGGCAATTTATACCATCCATAAAATGAAATTCTTGGTTCCAGTAAGATGACTCACATTTTGGTCTTTAAGTGAGAAGAACATACTTCGCCTTTTAACTACAAAAGTATGATTAATCTAAAGCTCTTTATGTTTTTTATAACTTTGTAGTCATATGAGACATAAAATGGGTTGTATGTCAAAGCTTGACTCAGATCATAAGTTATCTTTCATGTCATAAAGAGAACAGAACTGAAATTTTTGTGTAGAATAAAAACAAATGCACATAAATGTCAAAACCCTGTGAAAAGAGAGTAAGCCAACATAAAAATGGTAGGTTCATAAATTTTTTTTTGCTGTACTTCTTGAAAGTCGCACTGAAGTTTCAACAGAAAAAAAAAATCCACGAGATTAGCAAGTGTCTCATAGCACCAAACAGTAAAACATTGACTGGAAAAGTAAAATTATTTACTTATCTGAAAATCTTTTATAGTAACACAAACAAAAAAACTGATGATCCTTTCTATTATAAAATCAGACCTTTTTCTTATTGCTACTACTCATAAACTTTTTTTCTTTTTTTTTTTTTTAAGGAAATGTACAGCCCATATAACAGCTTTGCTTTAACTGAGAGTGATTTCTTTCCACATTTCAGGCATATCTAGATCTCATGTTCTAAAGAAAAATTTCGGTTTGTTACTAATACATGAACAACAGACGCTGTTACAAGTGTTTCTAGGCATTAAAGATGTCTTTTTATTACAGTTTGATTTATTGAGCTACAAGATAGAAATAGGATTCTAAAATTCTAGGCCTAGTAATCATTTCCTTTATTCCATTATTCATAAAACATTTTCTTTTTCATGTGATATTTCAACAGGGCTTAATTTGGCTTTGCATTTTAAATAGCATATAAACCAATGGTTTATAGCAAGAAGAAAATAATGGGCCAATGTTCATGGCTGGCAAACAGTATCAATGATCTGTGATAAATTAAACTTTAAAACATGTTTAAAAAGGAGGGGTATTCTGTCTAATTTGTTTATTACTGGAGAAAGCTTCAAGGAAAGATGTAACTTTCAAATTCAGACATGGATTTTGATTACTGTTAATTCACTTACTGGACAAAATTTAAGTTTTGAGATGAGGAAGCACGTAAAATGTCCTTGTGAAATGTCAATTTCAATTGAGTATTTTATTGTCATCCACAAAAAGGAACAATGACTGGGGTAATTTTGAAAGACTTTTGACATCTGAATGGTCTCAGTTGGTCTGAAGAGCCAGATCCCTCAATTCCACATCAAGGTTCAAATTTAAATCTAGTTTCACAAAATATTTTGCATAAAAGTTCCATAAGGTTTCACAAGATAAGAAATATAAGAAAACCAGAAATTACTATTTTGAAATTAGAGATGATTCAACAAAAATCCCACATAGCAGTTGTTTTTTTTTCTCTGAAAAGCAGATGGAGAGCTTGTGGAATTAATGGAACAGAAACATACTGTTTTCTCCAGACAAGTCTACTAATTAGCAACTGATTTTCACATTAAACTCAAGTACCATTCTAAGACATGTTGAATTTCATTCCAGAGAAGTCAGCCAATATATAGAGTGACACAGAACACAAAATACAGACAAATGACCAGGTTATTTCAGAGACAAAGTACTCCATTCATGCAGATTTATAGTGGCTTCCTTGCTTACAGGCCATATATATTAACTTGATTGGAATAACTTGATTGGAGTTGTGTGTGTCTTCCAATCAGACTGTTCAGTTTTTGTGATGAATTATGTCACAGCCTGTTCACCAGGAACATGACTGTTAGCTCAAATGCATGTTATGAAGTAAAATGCTGTCTGAAAAGAGTACCTGGTTAAGAGCCGTGGTTAACACCCATAAATTGAGAGCTCGGCTGGCCAAAACTATATGTAAGTTAATAGAAGTATTCATGCCCTGATACAACCAAAATCTACTTGTGCTTTTCACTTCCAGTGGTTTGAGCTTTAATTCATACTTGCATAGTTCACGCCTGAAATAACTCTATAGCTCTCTCAAATTCCATCCCTATGCCCCTTTACAGCTCAATTAGGTCCACATTGTAACACTTACAAAATTTAAAATCTATATGTGTGCACAAGTACTCTGAATTTAAAGATGTAATGTTAGATAAATAAAGGAAGTAGCCTGCAAACTATGGTAGATTGACACCTCATCCAATTTAATCCCCATCCAATTTAACTTCTTTAAGCTGTTTCTGATTTTACATTCTTATCATTCTGCTTCTTCTGTATCTCCTTCCCTGGATTAAAAAATATAAACACTACCTCATCCACTGCTCATCACACTCATAGTGAGTCTTTCAGAGCAATTTGAGAGACCTCTGAGATGAGATACTCTATATTGCTTTTTATATAACTGACACAGTCAGAGACTTAAGGTTCTCATTAAACATTTTGTTTTTACTTTTGAACTGAAATTGCTCATTAATCAACATTTAGTGAGTTTTCTGCTTTAGTAACTAGATCACTTTCAGGAGAGTGTGCATTTCATTTTTAAATCTTTACCAGTCATGTAGTTACATGGTGTCATCCCCTCTGCCAACAGGACTCCCTTTGTAAAAGATTTTGTTCAATATCATAGTACGCATTCACCTGATTTACTCCCTCAGCTCCATTATATTTTCTTTAAGCTTTAAAAACCCTCTTTGCAACCATATGAAAACTTTCTCAGAATTTTATCCCATGTCCCTGATCAAGGAACTAAACATAAATCATAACTTTGTCAAGCTGCTCTCATTGTATAAGCTACTATTTAGCCATATTCTTATGTTTTTCCACTTGGTAGTATTGGAAATACATCCCATCTTGTTCCCAATCTCTGAGTTTTTTTCAACTTCAGGAAGTCTTTTTTAAATATCTATTGCATTTTGAATGTTAATAGAATACTTCACGGGAGAAAAATCATATAATATTTATATGTTAATATTATAAAAAAATCTACTTCATATATATGTAGAGATTAACAAGTATAACAGGAACCTGTTAAAAGATGTTGCCTGATCAAAGCTGATGGCTAAATATATATAAGTACTAACAAGTCTAATGTGCCTTACTAAGATTCTACCCAAACAACAGCTTAAAAAAAACCCCTCTGAACGTGACTTCTTTCTTCATGATTCTGCAAGTTTTATATAAATCTAAAGTAACATACATAACAGTAGTGTAGCACCCTTTTTTCAGCTTAATGGAAGAATTTATACTGTGATAAACCACATTCAACAATCTTTTAACCACTGAGCAATTAGATTAAGCTTTGTCAGTGTATCCAGGTGTCTCCAGCACTGAAGAATTAAGTCTGCAATGTAGGAACTATAAAACTCACATATATAATCACTGTGAAATTCAGGACAAATCAGATCTACTTAGAGAAATGCATTGTAGACATGACAAATCTACAAGGATTTCTCCAGTAAGCCAAATCAAAATTCTCAAAGCTGATGGATGACAGATATTTGAATAACACATAGTGATGCTAACTCTCACATTGACATCTAAGCAAGAAAACTGACTGCAGATACCATTCCCCAAAAAGTCTATTATCATGGTTTAAATAAAACCAAATCTTCACCTTACAGAATTTCTGACTTTTGGCTTTTCCTTTATCTTATGTTTGCTATCTATAGGCACAATAAATACAATAAATTCACTGAAAGAGATTCATTTGAGGGAAACTCATATCCTCGATGAATATATTCCTCATTGCTTCTATATTCCTTTGGAAGCCTTACAGATTCATAAAAAATAAGCTAACATTTGTTTAGCACATGCTAAACCATCAAGTCTAAGTCAAATGCACTTTGTTAAACATAAACAGAAGTCCTCATTTTGAGTGTTAACCTTTTAACAAAGGAAATTGTGAGTTTTGTGCATATTATGATATCTATAATTACCAGAAGTAATTGCCAGAAAAGTTACAATTGTCTGCTCACTATAATATTATATAGAAAGAGAGCGTGGGTATGCATGTATTTGTTGATAATGGATTCATGTATGTCATACTTTGAAAAGTAAATGAAACAAGAAAAAGATATAAGTAAAAAAACCTCAAACCATTAAGTCTCAAGCAAGACAGCAAGTGTTACAAACCTTAGCTTTAGTGCATGAATAACAAGAGTTTCAGATAAGACTGTGTCATGCTTACAGGTTTAAAAGCCATTGTAAGCTTCACTTTGCATATATTTTTAATAATTTAAAAATAAAATTATACTCTAGCATGTTTTCTGCTTTCTTTAATCCTCCTTGGTTTTGCTGATCAACAACTATCATCTTTGATCATTCAACTATGTGATGCCTGCTGTCAGGTGCACCTGTTTGTTTCCAAGGGAAGAACATGAAGGCTCACAGAAGTATCAGAAGCTTAATGCCATCAGCTGCATATGATATATAAAAAGCCAAGAGGTGGTAAATAGTACTGTGGTGTATTTGCAGTGTAGCAAACCTGAAGGCCTGGCTAGGGCATGCTCAGCTCATTACTGGATATGACTGATAAATTACAATCTTGTTAAAAGATGATGTTGGTATGCACAGACGTGTCTTCTCTCGCTTTGGTTTAATACTTCTTTTACTATGTATTTATATTTTAATTTAATCTTAATCTTATTTTATTTTATTTTTTTATTGTTTTATTACATGATACTAATACAAATTTTGATTATAAAATAATTCCAAGTTTTCAGCAGAAAAAACCCCATCACCCTGAACTTTAAATACAGTTTGTGAGAAACATAAGCTACCATCCTGCAAAAAGCTAAGAAGTGTTTAGATTTTCTTAAATTCAATTTAATTAATTTACAGAAAGATCACAGAGAAGCTTTAGTCAGAAGTGAACCCTAAAAGGTTTTGTTCATAAGTATGCACCCCTTACAGTTTCCAGCACCATCTGTGTTAGTTTTCTGAAAATCTGGTAATCTCCATGCCAGAACTGATGGTCCATCTAGTGAAGATTTTGTTCAACACCCAATGTTTATAAATGATTCAAAGAATGACCAAGAACCTCCCTGTGTTTGGTAAACAATAACATAAAATTAACTTGTAACTAAAGTTATAGTAAGAGTTCCCTTATATGACATTCACCTAAATTTAAATGTCAGAAAATGTCAGAAGCAGTCTTTATCATCCTGTTAGCTAATTGGCAGGTAAACCTGCCTGGAAATGTAATCTAACTACACAGGAAATTTCTTCTCAGTTGTCTTATGCTTGGAAACCTGATGAGTTTTATCTCCTCTTCCTGAAGGGATTTATCTTATCTAAGGGTGTGCCCTCAGTATTATGAAGAACTAATCCTTTAACACTTCAGACTTTGTGTTACTCAGAGGTTGTAGCAATGAATGCCAGAAAATAGCATTGTGTAAAAAATAAATATTTAGCTTTTTTTTTTTTGTTAATTGCTTTCCATTTCACTTGTACCCTTGTAATTGTACTGGACAACAATTAACAAGTATTCAAATGTGTAAGTTATCCTTGATATAACAGCTCTCATTTTCAAAAATTCCTACGGGTTTCTGGTATTCACAAGACTTTTTAAAAAAATCAGAATTGAGGAGTCATACTCAGATATTTCACTAAGCATAAATAATTCTCATTGACTCTGGGCTGTTTTATGATAGGAACATTTTCTCACAGGACAAGGGGCAAAATCTTTGTTTTCTTCTATTTAAGAAGTATATTTACTGTCCAAATGAAGAACAGTTGGAGAGTAACTGTTGCTCAGCATTTTGAAATAGTTCATTCATAAGATCTGCAGTTGAAGTACTGTGCTCAAAACAGAATGTAAGAAAATGATTTTCTGGTACTGTGGATGGGATTCATCTCCTTCTCAGTATTTCAGTATCTACTGTGTACACATCTGCATCTGAAAGAGCTACTTCAGTTTTTCAGTCAATAAAATGAAATTCATAATTTTAGGACACGAACCTTGTAACCTGTTTCAAGCATTTTCTTTAAGATCAATCATGGACTTTAAGTGCCTCTTTCTTTTCAAAGATTATAAAGTCTAGCTTAGTTTAGTTTAGTTCAGAAGCGAACATTTGATCCAGTGAACTAAACTTAAAGCTACCCCACAAGTTAAAGTTTCATGTATGTGCATAGCTGAAACCAGGACAGACATAAAAGCTATTTTGATTGCAACCTCACGTGTACAAACATCTCAGAAAATTATGTCAAAGAGATATAGGATAATTTCCAGTGAATTATGTACCTATGCTCACAATACTGCAAATTATCCAATATGTTAATTAAATATGTGAACAGACTGTCTTTGTCCTTGCTTATTTTTTAGTCAGTAGGAGAGAAGAGTTTTAAAATGCTGACACCTAAAATTTATAAAATTATATCAGCACTGACAGAAGGTGACAACTTTTACATGATTCATCCTATTACAGGACACTTTCTCAATACAGAGCTCATAATAGAAGCACATAGTATCTGTCACTCAATACCAAGTTCATAAAAGAAGCGTATCATATATGTCACTTTTAATCCTCATTCAACCAGGCTTAATTGATGTTTCAGAAACAGCACAGCACCTTAAAATAGCTATAGTAACTGATGCCTCTGATATCAATGGCTGCTCTCTACAATTTTCGTAACACAGTGACTGCAGACATGACTTTACAGTGCTGCAATGGACTTTGATAATGCAGAATATGTAACAGAACAAAAGGATTGATAGTCTGAAGAGGCGTAAATTCAAATGCTTTACTAATATCCTCACAGCATAAAATATGACAGACTTCAGGACCCAAGAGTTGATGTGATTGACACTATGCATAAGGAAAATAAGAAAATAAACTCAGCTCTGGAGTACAATAAACATGACCAATGTTGTGATAAAACCTATCACTAATAGTATTCTCTTAGCTGAAGTGGAATAAACTAATAAGCTTATTAGCTCAGACAAAATTTTGTGAAGGCTGAACATCTGTATGCAATAATGAACATTCTGTAACTGAAAATAATGCCAAAAGAAATACCAACTGTTGCACTGAAAACTAGTGGGATGCACTCTTGATTTACTAACAGCTGGAATCTCTAATTATCCTAATATAATGAGGTACTTTAATCTTTGCTAAAGTACTTTTCAAAGACTTTTCTTCATCAGAAAAATGCCGTTAATCATAATCTATCAACAGTGTGTATAGTCTGATTAAATTCTGTTCTTGGCTGCTGAAGCTCTCTTTCACCTGTTGAGGTGACCTAAATCCTCCTGCACTACAAATTTAATTTAATGTGCAGCTAAAAAAAATACCATTTATTTTACAAATTCCATTCAAAACTGTGCTATTTTTATTAAAAAAACCCCCACAAACTAAAAAAGCTACCAAACAAGCCACCTAACCAACCAAGCAAACCAGAACCACAAAAAAACCACCAAAAAATCAAACCAAACCAACCAACCAAAAAAACCCTAACGTAGTAAGGCAATTTTTCATTGAGTTATTGCAGTTGCACACATAAAAGACAGGAAAGGCTTCTGAAAAGCCATTTTCAACACAAACAATAGATGTCTTAGAGATACCCAAGTTCCTCATTTTGGGAATATGCATTCTGGAATGATATCTCCTATTAAGACTGCAGTAATTCTCTGTACATCTACAGTTGCTATACTGGAGAGTTTCCCACTTCAGAAGAACTTCTAAAGGCAATAGACCTTTCTCAAATATAACGATGGTTCTGTATACCAATAGGTCCAAACAGAACTTGGTACTTCCAGTTAAGAAATAAGCAGAAACATAAATTACATGGGAAAAAAAAAAAAGTCCAAACCGAAGATAGAATCCAGAAACAGAAATGTTTTGAAGTTCTAACATTCTTTGTGTTCAGAAATTTGAAAGTCATACCCCTAAAGCTTTGTACTGCATTATGAAAGTGCTGAATATTCCTCTTGGTTTATCTTCTGTAGATTTAAGTATCCTTGTTACATTGGTTGAGCTTATTCTGAAGTTATCTTTACTTTAGCTGTAACTATTTGGATTTCTTTTCAAAATAGCAGTGTTAAAAAGAAGAAGTGGTTAAACAACTTTTGGGAGATATTTTATAAAACTTTGTTTGAAAAATCAATCAGAGTTAACTGATTTCTGATATCAACTGAGTCAATCTTATCTTCATCTTTGCTAGTTCCTTCAGAAAATTTTTAACAGGAGAAAGTAGGCAGCTCTTCAAAAAAATCTCTTCTCGAATAGACAGTGCAAATCCATGATGACTAATTAATACACTCTTTATTTACCTGGTTTAATACCGATGTCAGACTGAAACGTCTGGACTGTACTTTACTATATCTTCCTAGAACTTTTATTTTTAAAGTTAGTGCTACATTTTCTACCCTACCTTGATAGCAAGGAAATTGATAAACTCCTGCTTAAAAATACTATTAGTAATTTATCTGCTCTACCCCTGAGTTCTGTTAGGAAGTAAACACCATTCCAGTCCTGCTGACTTGTGAGTATTCATGCTATCAACTTGTTCCATATCCTCTTCAATTTCAGACTTATCCTCTGCTGAGCCATCCTCAGGGATGGGTTCTAGGAAGTGAATTGCTGCCATTCTTTCATAGTGTAACCACTTAAAAAGAATAATTTTAGCTTCTCTGTAAAGGTCTTGCCCTCTCTAAGCACTCTTTTAGCAACCTGATCTGCAACTAGTTGAACAGACTTGCTAAAAGGTTTTTTGATTTTCCTGTGTGAAGACAGTTTTGCTGTTTATTTTGCTTTTCAAAGTCTTTTAGATTAATTACCCAATAAAATTTTATTTGCCAGAATTCCCCATATTTTCTGCCTTCTTTCTGAAAAAGCTGTCTTCAGCTTTTCAGACATGGTTTCTCATGTTCTAATGATTTTCCTGACTTTTTTGGCTAAACCAAAGCTTTTTTTGTATTCATTAGTTCTGCACCTCTTGGAAGGTGTCCTTCAGTAATGGCCGTAAAAACTAAAAGAATTTAGTTTCCTTAGCTTTGCTCTTTAGTTTCTTCCTTAAAAGTGTCTTTATTCTTACCTAGGTTACTTTTCAATGGACCTACTGGCTTTTGTAAATCCTGTGAGGATGTTAAATATGATGACAATCATTGTTGTTAAACAGTTGCTCCTCCTTAATATAATCTTTAACCAGACCCTGAATGCTGCTTGGCACCAAATCACAGATTGCACCTCCTCTTTTAGACTCTTGCAGCTGCTCTGTGAAACAAATAATCACCACATTTAAAACTTTTTCCATGGTATCACATCCTGCCATTATGTTTGGCCCATGTACATAGGAGAGAAAGTGGAGTCTCTCATTCCACTTTAATTTCTCTTGCCATCTCCTTATGTGTCTCAGCATATGGTGATAAATGGTTGTCTGAATACGCAGTGCATACAGATACTGCATTATTTACTGGGATGGTTATTTTATTTGACTTGATTCTAGCTCTCTTTAACTTACACTACTAATTTGTGACTAACATGGCTTACTGTTACAACCCGTGGGAGTGAAAAGGCAGGTCCGCTCCGGGCAAAGCAGCAGGGAGTAGCCGCGGCTAGCTGGCAGGTTGCGGCATTCAGTGAGCTCCGGGTGCTGTGACGCAGCGGCGGAGGAAATCACGCATGCACGCAGCACCAGAGGTGGTGAGGAGTGAACTTTATTAAAACAGCGACAGCTTTTTTTATAGGGTCTGTCGTAGAAGGGTCTGGAAGGAAAGCAGAGCTTGCCTAACAAGGTAGTAAGGGGAGGCACAGGTTTACAAACTCGGGAAGGATGGGAGGAGAAAAGGGAGGAATTTTTCAAATTTGGAGCAGGGGTGGTAATACAGGACAAATATTGTAACTAGGAGGGATTATAACAATAGAAGGAGTGTTAACATTAGCAAAGATTAAACCAATTATGTATGAACAAATGATAAAACATTTTATAACTACACGATTTCTATCTTAATTCTGTTGTAGAGATTTTCTTCTCTGTCTGTAAAATGAGTCTCCACAGCTTACTGTGAATTTCTTGTGCATTTTGCATTTTACTGTGACAGTGACGGAGTATCTTCCTTCCACAAGTCTGCTGCTGATAAGTATGTCAGTGACATCATGTATGGCCAGACATTTCAGTTCCTTCATGTGTTTATGAGTCACATTTCTCTCTGAAAATTAGAAGACAACCAAAGTAAATGCTAAACAGAGAGTAAACTTGATTATTTAGTATATTGGACATGGCAAGAGTACAGCCTAGGACATATTGCATAGTATTAATGAAGAAGTTGTGGTTTTAAATGTCAAGAAGGAAGATTCAGGTTCGGTTTTGAACTATAATATTTGGGAAAAACACAAACACACAAACCTGGCAATTGAGCCTTTATTAGTAGTGTCTTTTAGTTTTTTGTGATACCTTTACTTATTGCTTCGGGGTTATTTTTGTGGATAAAGGTCATCAGCTATTACTTCTACAAATCACAGTTTGTCATTTCTTACATTCCTCTAATACATTTTCCAGACAATTGAACAGAAAGAAGTGACATAGTCCTCTGCTCGTGTACTTCATGCACATGAGGCTTCAAGATAGGCTGTGGCTGAAATTCTTTGGGAATAAACTCAATTTTGAGTTCTATTCTTCAAGGTTCTATCCAAAAGTTACAGTAATATTAAAAATACAGGTGTTTTAAACTTTTAGAGAACAATGTAATATACTTTTCCACTTTCCCAAATGCTTAACAACAAAAATCTTTTCTTCCTCATAAAGTGAAAAGATTTTGGTTTCAAGAAATGCAAGAGTTTATTCAGAATTTTCAGCACTTTTATTTTAAGGAAAGACACAGGCATAACTGGGCAAGAAGGTGATAATATAGGTCAGCTATTAAATGATTATTACTCGAGTGTAAGAGTGACAAAAAAGGTAACATTAGTTTATATTTTTAGCTCTAATGATATGTTTCTACAGTCTATATTCTGTTTTGGCGTTTTGTGCTAGTTAGAGTAAAATTTACATTTCAGAAAACAGGAAGTTTGTCAATCTAAGCACTGAAGAGGAAAAAAATTATACATTTTAAGTTTGAAGTTACAGGTATTCAACTTTTTCTCCTTTGAATACATATTTTTGAGGGATGTACTAGGCCACTGTACCATCCTGTGGCATACAGCAATACTAAATGTGGAGTGACACCTTAGAGCAGTAGTAACAGTGCTAATTATCATGACAGATGTTTGCCTGTCCTTACTGAATGGTGTTGATTCCTTTAGGTGATGCTTCATGGTGAAATATAAGCCAGAGGAGTAGGGAAAGAGTTCTGACATCTTTCTTCATCTATTCAGACACCGGAAATAGTCACATATCAAAGATATACTTTTCAGCATTCCCAATCACATCTGATCTGACCACACTGCAGCTTCTCAGAATTTCAGCTTATAACACAATTATTCCAAGTACATGGTAATTATGATTTTCATGCAATCATATGCCTGGAAAGGGCTTCTCACGGGATATTACATTCACCCAAGTTGCCAGAAACCTTGGTATTGCATAAAGGAACCTCCTATAGGAACTGACTGCTTGGAATGTGGACAAAATTAGATCAATATATTCTAAAAAACAGATATTTTAAACAAATGAAATAATTTCTGTATCCATTCCTATAATTGTTTTCCTGAGAACCTTAATCAGCAGATTGACACTGTCTCCAAAATCATGGCCTAAAAACTCCCGTCTGCACTTTTGATCTGCTATTTTCCAGAAGAATATTCTGGAATTCATCTTAATATAATTTTCCTACTCTATATACTAGGAATATAGCTGCATAAAGATGGCCTACAGTTGTTATCAGCCTAGAAGACCTTCCTATTTAAATCTCAGAGCTTATAATTCGGTTGTGGAAATTTGAACCATTTCATACACAGCCCATCCCCTAAGAAAACTATACAAAAATGAAAATATATGTGTATTCATGTAAAATGAATAAATGAATCATTGATGATTTGCTTCAGCATATAGTATAATGAACACAACAAATCCCTTATTTGCCTTCTTGTCTATCTGAAAGCATTAAACACCTGTCATACTCTCAGCTTGTAGAGAAATGTAGCCACACAGAAGTCAGTTGTTTTATTAGATTTTCTCATCAATTTCAAATTGTTGTTTAAATCACCTGACTTTCTTTTGTGCAGTTCCTCTGGAAAACTTATTGGCATAAAGACAGTGGTTTTTTATCATTGATTTGATTGAAATTTTGTTTCTAGTAATATTTATTTAAGGATTCAGACATTAGAAGAAGGCATGATGACTTATTAACAACCTGAACAGTCAGCTCAGGCTGAGTCTTCAGGATTACTGCGGACTCCAATTTATGCAAGGCAGGCTCACGAACTTAGGGTATAAACATTTCATGATGCTGATTTCTATTGCAGTGGTAATTCTTTCTGATTCTAATTAGCAGATTATAAATCCCTATGGATTAATTATTCTTCCCATCTATTTCTTCTTTTCTTCTTTTCTTAGTATTGTTTCTTGTGTCACTGCACAGGAATAATTAGTAAATACCTACTCCCTACTACCTACTCTACCATATTCTCCACAACAAAGGAACAAGGAACCAGACATCAGCATACAAAGAGAAACATTAGAAGATGAGGAACCAATGATTACTAAAGATAGTACATGCACACACATGCATATGCTGATTTTGGTTGGGGTAGTTAGTTTTCTTCACGGTGGCTGGTATGGGACTGTGTTTTGGATTTGTGATGAACACAGGGTTGATAATATAGAGATGTTTTTGTTATTGTTGAGCAGGGCGTACACAGAGCCAAGGCCCTTTCTGCTTTCTATACTGCCATGCTGGTGAGGAAGCTGGGGGTGCACGGGAGACTGGGAGAAGACAGCCAGAGAAGACAGAAGGTGACCCAAACTGATCAAAGGGATATTTCAGACCATATGACATCATACTCAGTGTATGATGTTAGGGGAAGAAGAAGGAAGGGAGGTGTGGAGTGATGGTGTTTGTCCTATCAAGTCACCCTTACGAGTGATGGGGCCCTGCTCTCCTGGAGATGGCTGAACACCTGCCTTCCCATGGGAAGCAGTGAGTTAACTCCATGTTTTGCTTTGCTTGTGTGCACAGCTTTTGCTTTCTCTATTAAACTGTCTTTATCTCAATCCATTACTTTTCTAGCTTTTATCCTTTCAATTCTCTCTCCAATCCTGCTGGTGGGGGAGAGAGTGACCAGCTGCATAAGGCTTGGCTGCTGACTGGAGTTAAACCACGACAATGCATTACACACTGAACTTCCCAAGAAACCAGCAGATTTCAGTTTAATCCTTCCACTGTGATTACCTGCAGTAAAGTATAATTCTGCATGGTTCAAACAACTGTGCTGTTAGATGTTGCTCTGCTTGCAACTGCATGATTCTTGCCTGAGATCTGGTTATCCTTCCGCAAGATGATACAGCCTTACGTCAGAATGCAAGCGAGAACTCTTTCATCTCCAAACAGAAAGGAGGTAAGAATATAACACAAAACAAAATCAACTACTTAGAAAAAATAGTACTAAAATATTCAATACATGTAGCCTCTTGTCCTTCTTGAGCTGAAGAAATAAGATACCTTGAATAAAAATGTATCCTGAGAACAGGAACCAAATTTCGAACAAACTGCTATGTGTTAAAAATGTAATACTTATCATCAGGGTGAGCAGGAAAGAAGCCCACTTTATATGTAAATTTCTGTACTACTCATGAAATCAAAAGTCTGGTATAGACTCAGAAACATAATTGTGCAGTGCACATGCAGACACACACAGACAGACATGATTACATCAGTATGTCTTAATGGCATATATCTATTAGTAGAAATGCACAAAAAAATGTTAGAAAGATATCTGGAGCTGCTAGGCGATCTTTTTTCTTGACAGGCTAATGTGCAATACTGTAAGCAGAAACTGAGTAAAATTCCTGAAAACAAGAAAAAAATCTTCCTTTTCTTTTATGCCTAGTTAATCTCAGGGAAAATAGCTCTCTTTGGCAGCACCCAACAACTTAGATATACCTTCAGGAAATGCAAGTATGGATATGTGCTTTTCACTTATTTTTGTTTTGTTGAGATCAATGTTGATTATTTTCAGTTTTTGTATGATCACACTGCTAAAGTTAAGATTATGTCAGCACTTCAACTGTGAAAATATCCTCAAGGGACTTCAAGTTGCCTAAAAAAGTTACTCAGCCCACAAGAACTCGGTCAGGTGTAAGAGCACCCATCTATGATTAAGACTTCTCTTGCATTTAATATAAGATTTTAACAATACATTGATTGGTTTTTTAAGTCTAAAGAACTATATATGTTACACATTGGCAATTCTTTTTTTTATGTGTTTTCTTGCCAAGCTTCAGCTATATTGTTTGTTATTTTTAAAAAAAGCATCAAGTGTTCCAAAGAAGTGCAGTTTTCTGTATAGACCAGTGTTTTCCTCTAAAATGAGTCAGTAACAATAACATCAAAGTGACATATGTGGAATGAAAATGTATGATTTGCTTAATTTCTGATAAAAATAGAACCTAGCTAAGTGAACCAGAAGGAAAAATAACTCAAAGATTTCATTTTCCCACCTTTGCCAATTGGCTCCATCCAAAAAAATTGCCTATGGTATAACATTGAAGGCAGAATCAAAACCAAGTCATTAATAAAAACTCTACCTTGTCCCATTAAAAAAACACCAAAAAACCAAAACTACCATGTGGGAACTCATTTTACAGAAGACCTCCACAACAAGTTTAAGACAGAAGTTATGTAATTATAATTCTTAAATACTTTGTTATTCGTTCGTATATAATCGGTTTAAGCTCTGTTAATGTTGTTATTCCTTATAAGGTCACAATCTCTCTCAGTTACCATGTATGTCCGTGTTACCTTCCCCATTTCAAATTTGGAAAAAGCCTCTCTTTTCTCCACCTATCCTTCCCAGGTTTGTAAAGAAGTAACTCCCAGTCTTACCTTATTTGGTAAGCTCCGCTTTTCTTCCAGACCCTTCCACGGCAAATTTTATAAAAGCGACCACCACCATGTAAATAAAGTTCACTCCACTCCATCTCCGGTGCTGTGTGCGTGCGTGTTTTTCCTGCACTGCTATGTCATCACGCCCGGAGCTCAGCGAAATGCCGCGACCTGCTAGCTAGCTCGCAAACCCTCGCTACCCTACCCGGAGCGGACCAAACCCTCCACTTTCCAGCAGGTTGTGACACTACCATCTAGCAAGCACAACTCCATGATGCAATATCCACACTACTGTTGTTTCTTTGACAAGTGAGCATCCTCAAAGGAATATTTCATCCTTAAAAGTGTTATTTTTCACCATTGCATCTTCTGCATTCTCCCAATCTATTTTACGAGAAATGTAATATTAATTTTCCAACATTTAACAGTGAGGAACAATTGTGTCATTTGTAACATGGATACCTCTGTAGCAACAACGCTGGCTACAACACTCGGCTCGCTGGAAAATTGTCGCAGCCCGCGGGAAGGGAGGGGGGAATCTCTCTACTGGGACAAGAGGTCGCAGTCCAGGTCTCACCCGCCTCTGCGTGCTGGGTCTCCGAAAACTGCCACAAGTTACGGCGAACCGACCGGCCGCAGGAAAGCGGGGATCGCGCGGGGCCGCCTCCCCGCTAGCAGCTCGCAGGGGAAGGTGGCCACGTGGCGCCGGCCGCTAGCAGGTTGTGGCTGAAGCGGCAGCTTCTGGCTGGCGGCAGCAGCGGCCACGAGCGGGCAAGGAGAGACGGCCACGTGGCGCTGGCCACTGGTCTTCTGGCTGGTGGCAGCGAGCGGCGAGCGGGCGGCGAGCGGCGTGGCGGCGGCGAGCGGGGAGCCAGGAGTGGGGCTGGGCCGCTGCGAACTAAAAGGCAGGCAGGAAAACTCCGCGGTGTGCCCTGGCCAGCGAGTAGGCTGCAACAAGGTGTTCGTTTCTCCCGGGGCTGTGACACAGGAAAGGACGATCCAATCATGCATACAGCACCATGAGGAGGTGGAGAATGATGGCAGAGAGAGAGTTTATCAAGATGACGACAGCCCCTTTATAGAGTTTGCTGCAGCCAATTCCAGAAGAGAAGGGAGGAGCCTGCCAAACACGGAGGCGAGGGGAGGTACACGTTACCAATATGGTATGGAGGGGGTGGAGACTTCCCAACATGGAAGTAGGAGGTAGGGATTAGTGCAAACATGGTAAGGAGGAGTAATGACCATATAAGGGATATGTAACACTGAAACAATTTAAAGCAGCATGAACACATTATGAAACCTTCTGAAAACCACGAATTTGCAGTTCTTGCTTTTAAGTTCAGTCGGTCAGTTACATCTAGCCTTGTCCAGATTATTCTTCTTCCTTTATGGCTAAGTGAGTTCCCACAGAAAATATTTTTATTTAATTATAATAAAATTATACCAACCTCTAAATAGTCTTTCAGGAACCGTAGTTAAAGAATACACTTCACAAACCAGTGTGTTGAATTAATGTACTACCAGTCACATGCAGCTTGTAAGACCCCAACAACATTGTTCCTTTATTCTGTGATGCCAAGTGATTCTGAAGGACAAGAGTCAGTGTCTGCCTTAGCCTTCTTTCAGAGCATGGCTCAAAGAATGATGTGCAAACTTCTCTGACAGCAGGGTAGGGCTGATTTAATAAGTTAAATATGGGCACTATAAAAATAGGGACAAAATGACAAGAAATCTTGGTAGTAATTATGAAATCAAGACTTAAAAAATCATTAATATTAATTTCTTTAGGAAATCAAGCCGTACAGTACAGAGGTTTGATAAAAGCAGCATTTCTGAAAAGCAATTTAAAAATGGATTACTAGCCAAAAATAACTAGCATAAAAATACGTCAAAAGAAAGCAAAAATACTAGTCATTATACTAAAATGACTCCTTACATTGAAGTAAACCAGCCAGGGCACTTCTGTACAGAAATCAGTTACTTAGTATTCTTCCAATTTGAAGAAACAGATGTGTCCCAACAAACTTGCAGGAGCACAAATATAATCGACAAACTCATATTTCCAAGTGCACATATTATCTTTCTCAGAAATAAAATCTTTAAAATGGATAGGATTTAAAATTACACTTTTTAGAAATGATGGAACTTCAATGAGGTGTAGTGATCACAGGATTCAGTTATATAAATCTTTCAGACTTGGATAGAGCTGAATATATGTCTGGTCTGCTGAATTTCAGGATGCACAGTCATTTATTAACATAGGCTTTGCAAAAGACAGGTTAGGATTTTGGCTGGGGTCTCTTAGGCAGATGTGAACTTTTGAGATAATTTACTCTTAATCCAAACTTACTTCCAAATGCAAGAACACCTGTTATTGTTCAACCTGCCTACAGTTCAGGTCATGGCAACCATTTTCAGGCTGATTGGTTTGTTTTCTGTTTATATTCAACAGTAACAAACAAAGATTATGATGGCAAAGTTTTCCTGTGATTTTAAAATATTTTATACCTAAACCAGAGGTTTTTACTTGAAACAACATTGTAAACAACTCAGAAGTTAGGACAGATTAATTCTGTAAGACATATGCCTTTTAAAAAATACTAATTTTCAGAAAATAGAGTTTTTATTAAAAATAGCAGACAGCCATTTTGCCACTTAAATGCACTTCTCAAACAGGCAGCTGAAATATTAAATACAGACTTTCATATACACAAAAATACATTACTCAATAGGAAACAAATATTTTAAACTGGCAGTACATGTGTTTGTCCAAGATTCTGTACTGCTAGTTTAGCTGGCTGGCGATAGTGATATAGTATTCAGTGGAGCATTTACTGACTTACAGGCATTAAATGAAGAGGTCAATATTTATTCTTCTGCAAATAAGACACAAGAAGGCAAAGGTCAGTGTTCCTACGAGATAGGATAGCTAGATATTCATTTGGGTAAATCGCTGTACTTACATATACTATTGAAGTAGATATATATTGTCACATTCCTATATTGTTACATATCTAGAAATAAAAATGTTAACATTCCTTACAATACTGTTGTTCCTGAATTACTTCCCTTTGAAACCAACATCTAATAATGAAATTAACTCCAGGGCACAAATAGAAGCCCCTCCTCTCAAAACTTCTATTTGGGACAGTATTGGAATTCTGCTGCAAGCAATTCCATGTCTCCACCTGACTGACTATTACCGTTAAATAACTGTTTAGGTTATCTTTAAGACTGTTGTGTTCCATTCAAGCTGAAACAAGTAATTGGAATGCTGTTTCTTAGTCTTTGGGCATTTGTAATTAAAAATTTGCATTTAAAGTGAGTTTTTGCATGGTTTTGTTAATTTGTTTTGCCCCTCTCTTCCTGGAATCTCTTCACATTTTTATTCTTCAAGAATACCCATGTTTTGGCTCCACGTCTTTTGCAACATCTAGACATGATTGTAGAAAAATCTTTACTTCTTTGACTGGTCATCACCTCTCAATTCTGTCTTCCATGAATATATCTCAAAACCTCAGAGCTAGTACACAGAAGCACTGTTTCATTTTATTATGACTGTCACAGAATTCATATGTCCCACAGTACCTAAGGAGCAGAACAATTGAGAAGATCACATGACTGTGGAAAAATCCTGAATGTCACAACTGATGTCTATACATTCCTTTTTTATTTTTAGCAAGTCATAGTCCTCAAACATTAAAGATGACAATGTAGCTGACTACTGGCTAATGAGCAGATATTTAAACAGGATATTATTTTCCTTACAGTATTTCACAGAAAAGAAAATAGATGGAATTAATTTTGTTGTGCAGGAAGATTTCAAAAAGACTATGTAATGGATCTTCAAAAATTCATATTCACGAGCATGCTCTCTGCAAGACAAGTCAGAATCAAACAAATGCCATATATAAAGTCTTCTACTTTCCACCGAAAATCACATGAAGTAGAGTTGAGAAAGCCATTAACTGAGCAAATTAAAGCGATTTTTGCATTTTGCAGTGTCCTGGCTCCCATGCCAAAGGGCTGCTTCCCCAGGGGAAGGGGACAGGGGAGTCACCCTCGGTGAGTGCCTGAACCTCTGCCAGTGACTCAGGCCTGGGGTGCCCTTTGGGTGCCCTTACAGCCCTTTGGGCCTTGGTGGATCTGCTTGGTGCCATTTCCTGGTGCCACCCTGCACTCCCTCCCCATTCCGTGCAGACACAGACAGGTTACGGAATAAAATCTTTTAATTGATAACCAGAAGAAAACATCTATCTATCTATCTATCTATCTACGAAGAAAACATCTATCTATCTATCTACATCTCTATCTATCTATCTACATCTCTATCTAAATAAAACCCTCCCTCCCCGTCTCCCTCCCATTGGGATAGATCCCCAAACGATCTATCCCTCAACCTGGGATAGATCCCCAAACGATCTATCCCTTAAACCGGGACAGATCCCCAAACGATCTGTCCCTCAACAACCTTCTGCCCCAGCCCTGGCTGCGGGAGCCCTGCACTTGCTCCCAGTGTTTGGCTCAGAGCCGCTCTTCCTCTTGGTGCCCCGCCTTTCCAGAGCAATGCCCCGTGGTGACACGCTGCTCTGAGGCGGTGGCAGCTCTGTGCCCGCACCCTGCTGAGGGTCCTGAGGCTTGGTGCTGCCTGTGTTGCAGTGTCCCGTGCTCAGGACGACTCTGGAAGGCTTGGGGACACTGCGGTCAGTTGGTGGCATCTTCTTGGGCGGGCAGAGCGAGGTCTTCTTGGGCTGGGGGCTGGTGCCACTGGTGCCGCCACGGTCCACGGGCATGGGGACGCTGCTGCCATCATCCCGGCTGGTGCCCACGGCTCCCTGGGAGCAATCCAAGTGGCCCTGAGCGCCTTTCCGCGGGAGCTTGCGACGACGCAGCACAGTGTCGCTGGCTGGAGTCACCCCAGGGGCCCTGATGGCTTGGACGTGGAGGGGGCCTGAGTGGCTGGCAGTGGTGTGGCTGGGCAGGGAGGTGTCACGCCTCGGGAAGGTGTCCTCGTCCATGGGGACATCACTGCTCAGCGAGATGTCACAGCTCACCGGGTGATCACTGCCTGGGGGGGAGCCACCATCCATGGGGTCGTCAGTGGCCAGCGAGAGGTCGCAGCCTGACGCGGTGTCCTCGTCCATGGCCACGTCGCTGGTCAGAGAGAGGTCGCGGCCTGACGGGCTGTCGTCATCCATGGGGACATCACTGCTCAGCCTGATGTCAAGACCTGGGGTGGTGTCCAAATCCATGGGGACGCTGGTGTCTGCAGGACTGCCACTGCCCAGGGGTGTCCCTGAGGGCTTGGCTGAGCTGGTAGGCTTGCGCTGGGTGTCCCGCAGTGGTGGGACTGGGGCCAGGGGCTTCCTGCGGCCCCGCCTCCCCCCCAGGGCAGTGCCTGATGGAGGAGCAATGCCATGGCTGCTTGCCAAGGGGGCTGCTGGAGGCAGCTGAGTCCGTGTCCCTGCGGAGCAGAAGGTATGGGTGGGGGTTGGAGCAGTCACTGCCCGGAGCCAGTGGCACACGTGCACAGGGGAGAGGGAGATGGGGGGGCTCGGGGCTGGGAGAGTCTCCTGGGGCACCCGCTGAGCTGGCCCCCAACACAGACATCCCCCTGCTCTGAGTGGGAGCTTGCACGAGGGACCATCCCTGCGGGGTGAGCTGCTGTGCCACGGCCACGGGGTTGCACAGGGGACAGCAAAAGGGCAGAGATGGCCCCAAGATCCTGGCAAATTATCTCTAAATGATCTGACCTGAACAGAGGTGGCCCAGGCAACGCCAGGTCTGCTCGCCGTGCCGCGCTGAGCCAAGGTGCCACAGCTGGCAGGGGGACAGGGGTGCTGTGGCTGCTGGAGGTGCCGGCGGCAGGGCTGGAGCAGCCAGGGCAGGCCTGGGGGATGGAGGGGCTGGGGGGCAGGGAATGCCGAGGGGCCAGGGCAGATGATGGGACTGCCATACCTGCTGGTGGGGCAGAGGGAGCTGGCAAGGGCTGCTGCTTCTGCCCAGGCTGTTGGCAGAGGTTGGCTGATCCCGAGAGAAAGAGCAAACGCTGGAGGTCACGTGCCAGTCGGGGGTGTTGGGCGCTCAGAGGACCAAAGAGAAGGAGGGGAAGGGGCAGGGGAGCAAGGGCTGTGAACGTCCCCACCGTGCCTCCCGGGGCTTTCGGGCTCAGGGTCTGTCCTCACCTGTAGGGCAGGAGGTTCTCGGGGAGATGAACGGCTGCAGGAGCTGGGATATGGCTGACCTCCAGCTCACACAGCGCCGCCACAGGGCTGACAGGGCCATGGTCAGTCAGCTTCGGTGGCCGCTCGGCTCTGTTGAGTGGACCCAGGTCTGGACGCTCCTCTTGGAGCGTCTCCAGGGACGGAATGTTGGGGCTCCCGTTGTTGTGTCATAGAGACAGCAATAATGCTGGTGCGTCCCTTGTTCTGCCCCGCCCCCAACCGCTTTGCCAGCTCTTCATGGGGAGAGGAAGGGTTAACCAAAGAGTTAGAATCTCAGAATATCCTGAGTTGGAAGGGACCCACAAGGATCATCCAGTCCAACTCCTGGCTTTGCACAGGACAGCCCAGCAATCCCACCACGTGCCTGAGAGAGTTGTCCAAACGCTCCTTGAGCTCTGGCAGCCTTGGGGCCAAGACCACTGCCCTGGGGAGCCTGTTCCAGTGGCCCACCACGCTCTGGGGGAAGAAGCTTTTGCTAATATCCAACCTAGGCTCCAGCCATTCCCTGGGGTCCTGTCCCTGGTCACACAGAGCAGAAATGGCTGCTGCCCCTTGGCAGGAAGCTGCAGCCACCCCGTGAGATCTGAGCTCAGTCTCCTCCAGGCCGAACAAAGCCCGTGACCTCAGACCTCAAGTGCAAGGTCCTGCACCTGGGTCAGGGCTTGGCTGGTGCCACCTGGCACAACATCAACTTCCAAATTTTGCAACACAGCAGGGAGGAGGACCAAGAAGGTTTGGATAGGAGAGACTATTTACAAGGGCCTGCAGTGACACAACAAGGGGGAATGGCTTCACGATGGCAGAGGGCAGGATTAGATGGGGTTCTGGAAAAAAGTTCTTCCCTGTGAGAGTGGTGAGGCCCTGGCACAGGTTGTCCAGAGCAGTTGTGGCTGCCCCATCCCTGGAAGTGTTCAAGACTGGGTTGGACGGGGCTTCGAGATACCTGGTCTAGCGGAAGCTATCTTTGTCCATGGCACGGGGTTTGGAAACAGATGATCTTCAAGATCCCTTCTTACCCAAACCATTCTGTGATACTATTGAGTGTTGTAAAAAGATGCTGAAGTAGCAGTTGAGACTGGTTTGAGATGGTTTAGTGGTGAACACGGCAATGGTATGCTAATGGTTAGATTGGGCAATCTCAGAAATCTTATCTAACCTTAACAATTCTATGATTCTACCATTAAGAAATGGTAGAATTACTGTAGAAATTACCCTGTCAAAACCGGGAACAAGATCACAGAATATTCTGAGTTGGAAGGGACCCCCAAGGATCATCAAGTCCAACTCTTAAATGAACGGCCTGTATGAGGATTGAACCCATAACCTTGGCATTATTAGAACCTTGCTCCAACTAGCTGAGCTAACCTGCTCATTCCCTAGAACCATAGTTGCTTTGGAAAAAAATATTACATTTGTTAAGTAGTAATTGGTCAAATAATTTTTTACATGAATGCTTGAAATAATTATCAACCACATGTAAATCTTCATTTGATGTGTCTCTAGTATGACTAGGACACCTCATGAACATGAATAAAATTACACTTGTAGTTCTGTACTTTGCTTCTTAGCCTCTCTCTTGATCAGCACAGGCCATTTGAGAAAGTTTTGTGACACATCCAACTGTATTTTAATGGGCAATATACTGTATTACTTTTCCCCAAGTTGAGTCTGTTTTGCCCATTGCAGTAACTGGTTAGTGATCTCCCTGTCCTCATCCTGACCCACAAGCTTTTCCATCTTGTTTTTCCCTGGTCCTTTAGAGGAGGGGGACTGAAAGACCAGTTGAGTGATGTCTTGCAGATGGCCAAGGTTAGCCCATCACATCAACAAAATTAACAGCAGTGGTAGAGGCCAGCAAGCTTTGCATGCTCAACAAAGTATTAGACTCCATTTTCATAATCTAGGCTATCAATCACAATACATATTTTGTAAAACTTCATTTGAAAAACTATTTTTTCTCCAATATTTTGAAAGGTTTTGGGATGTGCAGTCATTCAAAGCTGATGTATAACATAGCTCATTCAGGTAGTTAATAAAGGAGTATCACTAATAGCTCTAAAATACTGCAACCTTTTGAGTGTTCTCAATATTAGCAAACAATTTCCAGGAGACTAATCTTAGGGAATTAAATTACCATAACAGAAACCACTTTGGTTTTTATAAATCATTTCTTCAAGCAAAAAAGTTTTCAGCTCACAGGTGATATTTTCTGAGCCAACTAATATGTTATAACATTAGAGGAAAAGAATTACAGAACAGATGAGCGATACATAGAAAGGTCCATATTCCTGCATGAACTGTCATCTTTTCCCTGTCCACAAACTGGTTGCTCATACCTTAATTATGTGCTCTTAAATCCACTTCAGTAATTAACAAACTTTGTCACCATGCATTTTGGGGTTTACTATTTTCTGGGTTACCTTTATTGCTAGTCTCTGCTGAAAGTGCACTTTCATGGGTGCAATTTCAAAACCTCTAAAGCTGAAACAGGTAATTGAAGAAAATTGCAGAATGTCAAAGATGTATGCTAATTAGAACTATCAAAATATCTGAAGGAGTAAATGCATCTGAAAATCTGAGGGCTTTGCAAGGAAACTGAGGGAAATAAGTTATGGAAAATAATCTCATAAATACAGCACAGCAAGACACTGGCCTTAGACTGAACTCAAATCAAAAATTCTGGCAAACCAGCGGATTCCTCTGACAACAGGCAATTTGAAAGCCAATTAACATATGAATTGCAAACAGGACATGCAATAAAATCTCACTGTGCTATTGAAAAATAATAAAACTAGAAAAGTTTGCAATAAAATTTAAAATGGGATGGAGGTGCTGTTCTGCTAGTCTAGTGATGATCTGGCTATACAGACGATGAGACAGAGCTTTCCCTGTTCTTAAGGTTGCAAAAGCTAATCTGATATCAAAGACAAGGTGGAACTCTATTAACCAATAGGTGCAGGAAGAGCCAAGAATTGGAATGTATCTAAACACTGCCACCTCCAGCTAGAGTGACTTTAACATAACTGCTGCTTCAGGGCCTCTAGAGTAAGAAAGAAAATATATATAGGCGCTGTGAGGAAGCAAGAGTATCCAAGGAGGAGTCATCACTTGCAGTCATATTAATGTTGCTCTGTGAATGTAAGATGGCTGAAGGGTAACTCCACATGTGCGTGAAGGCAAATATTCACATCCAAGTTCCCAGGCAATTTAACACTTAAAAGATGGGGCATGTATTTTGAGCAGATCAAACATGACAGTTGAAGTGGCTATAGTTGCAGGGCTCAATCAACTGATGATGTAAACACTGAAATTCCTCACCACTTAAGCAGTCTAAAGCTTTTAACTCAATTATGTGCAATGTCATTTCCACTGTTGCATCAGGCTGATGCTTTAGTAAATTATTTTCAGAGTAGAAAAATGAAGGCAGCCTGTATCAGAGGGATTAATTCTGGCTGCAAGCACATATTTATGCTATGCTTTCCAAGGGATGATTTAGTAGTGTACTTTGTTTATGTCAGCAAATATTAACGCACCACTATCAATACAGCCATTTGCTATAAGGTACAATCTTGCCTGTAAAAATAATGCCTTTTTATTATCTAACAGAGCATTGTATTAAACCAACTCTTAGTTATTATACCAGTGATATGAAAGAACATCAAGTTAGTTCTTTCTTCCATCTTTATTGTTGGGCTTTCTACCATGCTGTGGTGATGTCTCTCATGCCGAGAGACAGCATCCGTGATTAAAGCCCTGTGGTCATAGTACACTGTCAGTTTCAGCCACACTTCAGATATGCAATAATTAATATTCGTGTTTGTGCTTAATGTGAATTAATAAAACAGATAAACATACACAATCTTTTGGCTTTGTTTAAGAACAGTGATTTCATACAAAAGTCATGAGGTTTTCATTTCAATATGTGATACTTGTATGACAGACAATGGTTGGTAACAAAACGCTTACTATTCCCATGAATTTTTCTGTTTAATATGCATAAGCATGGCACTGTGAATATTTGGATTATTCCATGACAGAAGATCAACATTTTGTTATGGGATTACAAAGGTTATCAGTTCTTCAAGCAAATATAAAACATATTACCGTCATGTTAAAATGCATAATATTTGTTGTATGCATGGAGTAGTAGTTTAGTTATTTTTTTCTTCTGTTTTCAAAAAACTGGTTATTGATTAGTGAATTTGCTCATAGGTAAGAATTTCCAAGACAGTGTTTCAGAATAGGAGTAAGCAAATCTAGAAAATACACCAATCAGTTCATGACGTTGTAAGGCTGGCACCTCATCTATATGCTAAGGTTTTGACATTGCAGGCTGTAAGGTAAGTTTCAAGATGAATGTCTAAACAAGCTAGTTCAGGTACTGGCAGTAGTCAAATTCTCAAGGAGCAAAGATTTTCTTCAGATTTCTTTACATATAGGTATTGATAGCCTGTTGTCTGAGGATAATATACACCATGTGTTTATTTTGTAGGTAGATTTTGCTACCTAAACACACTGGGGATCAATTTTTCAAAGTACATGCATTAAATGATAATCTTCCCATTTACTGCAAGTTTGAAGGTACCTGCACAACACTTCCATATATATACTAAATTGCTTTTGAAACTGCTCAGCATTAGGCATCAAAATGCCTGGACCGTCTTGTGCTTTATTACTCACTCTTAGATTAAATTTATTCATTAATGGTACTTCAAAATTATTTTTCAAAACCTGTAGACTTCCTTGGTGAAAGAACGGCCCTTGCAAATCTTCTGATGAAGGTCAGCATAGAAAAGGATTTTTGACGTAGGACTTATTAGTGCAAAACTTACTGAATGTGGTGAGGAAGTCTGCAGGTAATACCATTGGCCTGGGTAACTTTCTTATTGATTTTTTGAGTCATTTTTCTGTACTTAATTTACCCACTTTTACTGGAAACCTTTAGAAGTAATCACAGCTCAAGGCTAGCTGCCAAATGGATTGAAAACTGAGTTTATATCACTGCACTCCTTCTGTAAACAGATTGCTCTTCTGCTATACACCCACCTTTGTATTAAATAGTCCAGAATAGCTCCTCAAGTTCTAGTGTCTATTATACACTCTGCTCTCCTAGATATCCTATGTGTAACCTCAGTCTTTTTTTTTAAGGCATCTTATAATAGCTCTTTTAATAGGTTTTTTTCCTCATACAGCACCACTGAACTATGACAAACTCTTCATAAAACAACCTGCAAGTTCCTACATGGTTCAATGGAGTCTACTTATTTTCAATACTTCCAAAGCTATATATGGAGACTTATTACACTGAATAACATTTCCCTGGCAGTGCCTAACAAATACAGTATGGTTTTACTTGCTCCTGCACTACTATAGCATTGAATATTTTTATTTTAGCCTCTGGAGGGAAGCACAAGTGACAACACTTCATTGCAGCTTCTCCTCTTTGTTGGATTTTTAATAATTTCAAGTCTGTCAACACTCAGTGAGGCTGGATTTAACAGATATCTTGACAGTTGATCTTCCTAGATCACTAATATTTGATCTCTAGAAGCTTCATCTTCTAGCCAAATGCCACACTGTATGGTATGGAGTACATATGAATATAATGTACAGTATCTTTTCTAACAAGCTACTAAGAATTGAATGAGTTAGCTTAAAGAGTCCTTAATATACAATTCTGGACAATACCAGAAATCAGTGTATCATTTCTCAGTAGATGATTCAGGTATTGCATTTTTTTTTAAAAATGTACTGGCAGCAAAGGAAGCTTTCAGGAAAAAAAAGCTTTTTTTGAATTTCCTTCATCTGATTCTGTTATCCAATTCCTAGTATATGTAATCCATTTCGTCCTGCTGCCTACTTACTGCCATGTAAACTAAATAATCTTAAACACTATTATAACAGCCTTAGAGCCGAACATTGTTGTGTACTATATGATTGGTGTAATCTTTCTTTTTTATTTATTTTTGCTAAGATCACAAATTTCTTTCAGCTGTAGGCAGGTTCAGTGATTTTAGTATAGATTTCAGGGAGATGCTTAAGAGTATAAGGAATAGTCTCTCAGTAGATATCTAATACAGAGATACACTAGTTTCTCATATTTTTAGATCTCAAGGTGCTCTTTATATAGTATTTGTTCTCTTTTATTGAAAATATTACATATAATCCCCGCCTAGGCATATAATTTAAAATACATATTTAGCAGAAGGTTCTTCCTCTCAAACTGAAAATCTTCATATCAGGTGTCTCAAGTGTCTGATACATTATAGACCATGTGATAGGACAGGCATCAAGTGCGTCAGGCACTTTATATACTAGTAAATTCTTAGGATTAGTCAAACGAATTCCAAATTTCCACCCAGTTCTAAGTCAGAAACTGTTAAACTTTACAGTGTACACCACAAGAGTACTTTGAAAATAATGTTCCTACATTAAAATACTTCAACATTCTTAACTTATGCAACTTTATATGCAAGTTATTTTCTTGTCTCATTTTTAGTTAAAGTGCTTTAAAAAAAAAGAGAAGCAGATATAACATGCTGAACACATGGTAGAATATTAGCACATATTATGTACAAAACATTTTGTCAAAATGGTTTTGTAAATAATGACACATGCACAGACAGATCTATCAGACACTTTGTGGCTGTCTGCAATCAAAAGTTCCACACATGCATTAGTCCCTACTCCTTTCTAGGTTGTATAAGAAAGGTAAACAACACCTCAGTCTGTTCTTCCCAACTCTAATTCCTCTCCTAAACTCAACCCCTGTTGCCCAGAACTTTGGCCAAAGAGGTCTAACTATATGTTTCAGCCAGTTTACATTTACTTACATCACTTCACAGAGGAAAAAAAAATAAAGAAGGAATTCATGCCCTAATTCTCAAAGTCTTTGGAATTATTTTCCTATATCACACTATGGTATGCTAATACATAGAAATAGATGTGCTAAAGCAGGCATTCTCATTTGTGGTATGCAAAATAAGGCTTTGTTTAATTACTCAAAAGACTGAGTTTCGAGGGGAAGATTCCAATAACGGGCTACTGGAAAGCAGTCTTAAGAAGAAAGGACAATCAAGTCACTGAAGCGTACTTGCCAACTAGTGAAAATCATTTTTGCAGGTCCAGCATAAGATGTTGGTATTGCATCTGTTCCAGAGTTAATCCTGTTAGTGTGTTTTGCAGAAAAGAATAATAGACATACAAAAGCATAATAAGAACTTGTTAACAGAAACATATCATGTTAAGAATTATGGGAAAAGAAAAAAAAAGAGAGAGGAGATGAGAATAGGAGACATCTGGAAGAAATTAAACCAAAACCCAGTAGGTTGTACAGAATACTACCTGTCAAATTCTTAACACTTCGTAATGTGACAAAATATAAGGTAGTTCTAGGTATGTAGTTTCTTCTGCCAATAAATGCAGAGAAAATATTTAGATCCTAAAGCTGGAAAGTTATAATAAAAGAGGAGCGTATATAGAAAAGTATAAAGAAGAGTATGTAGGAGTATATATAGTGTATATATATAATATATATACTATGTAAAGTGTATATATAGTTAGAAAGTCAAAATAAAAGAGGAGAGTATATATGAGAGTATATACAAGAGTATATAGGAGTTTATATATATATATACACACACACATATATATGCATATCCTTATCAGAATAAGAATTTTTCTAAACACCATTTCACAGATAGAGAAAAGGCATGCAGAAGAAGGATGAAAATTAATAGAAAGAGAATTGAGTGTTTCTTGATCTGAAGGTAGTACCCAGATTAGTATCGAAGCTTCAGTGTTTTCTCAGTACTAAGCATCCAATTATTTTAGTGTGAATAAAAATAAGTAACATTTTACTGCACTTAAAAGTATAAAGATAAACCTGTACAGTATACCTTTACGGATTTGTATAGATTACTGCAGGTTATCTGAGTTGACTGGGTATGAGACAGCATCTGTAAAGCTGCCTAATTATCTTCGTCCTTTCTAGTAGGCCAAGTTCTTGTCTGTGGTACAAAATATGTGCCAGAGTGATGCAATGAGATTACACACATGTACATCTGTCACATCCTCAAAAGCAGCAGTCTTAGTGCGCAGTTACTGAGCACTCCATTCCAGCTTCAGGACCTGGAATTGAATCATAGACTCACAGAATCATAAAATCATTTAGATTGGAAAAGGCCTTTAAGATCTTTGGTTTTGACCATGTCTAATTAGACTAAAGCACATGCTAATGGAATGCAACACCGTCTACACATTTATATCCAGATATAAAGTTTAATGTACTTCAGCTATGAACTTCAGTGAAGGCAGACAACTCCTGAAATTCCATCTTCAGTAGTTTCTGATATATGTATTAAGATGGACTGTAGCAAAAATATTAAAATGTCAATGATGTAATTTAAATTTAAAGTACATCATTTACTGGCCATTTAGGATGGCTTGTACAGCAGAATTTTCTAATAGACACCTTAAGATAAAGAAAAAAAATTTTTTTTTTCATAAAAAATACAATTACTTTCACTGCCACAGCAGGTTCCCAGCAAACAATTAAATTTGATCCTATTTGATCCTATCCTAAAAGATACCACATAATCAAATTCAAGAATGGCAGCAATAACATTACTTAATAGATGCAATAGTAGGACTCAGGAAATCCCCCAACTGCTAAATCTCAGAAGAAAACATCTCCAAACTTGCCTTTTCCCACAAGCAGTTGTTGTCAGGCAGTCACACACAGGAATCCTAATTAGACCTTTGTTCTGTCTTAATATATGCCTTCTGTGCTAGAAAGGCTTGGTATAAGTGTTCTAGGTTAAATTCTGTTCTTTTTCTCTAAGTTTCCAGTTCTTCTCATTCTTTTAACATCCTCAGGAAAAAGGCAGAGGAGGAAGGATTGGGAGCAGCAAGTACTCTGGTGCACCCGTTCTTACTCTTTCCTTGCTGTATGTCTTGCAAACATTGTCCTTGTGCCCACTCCTAGACACACCCCCAACTTTCCTCGTGTGCCAGCCATGCTTTGGCTACCCAGACAGAGATCTGACAGTAGACTGAAGAATGCTGTCAGGACATGGAAGGATCCTGTCTTCAACAATGTAATCTATGACTAGTAGTCGGTTTTTGCTGGTTGGAGCTGCTGCCTACACGAGTATGGCATAGGAGCCATCTAGTTCTCTGATACCAGGGACCACTATAGTGCTCTGATAACAGGGACCGCTGTAGGGCTGCTGAGAGAAAGGTGTACAGTATCAAAAGGGAGATATGCCCATGCCTGGCTGTGTATAAATGCTTACGGCAGCCTTTGCAGATGAGAGATGCTTCTTCCTAATACACAGTCACTTTCTGGGCTCTTGTGGGGTACAGATTTCAGCTATGACAGTATGAAATCACCATGGGAGCAAGCAGTGCTCTGCTACTGCAGCCATAACAAGCTGCAGGTGACACAGATGATGACTCAGGCAGCACAATCTATTTTCAGTTCTGTCTAAGGTGAACCATTTAAGTAACACTTGTCTCCTGGTTGTGCTGCAAGGACTGCTGGGATGGGCAGAAAAATTTGCCACTTTCTTGAGTTAGCCTTGGACTCTGCTCCTATGGCAGCTGTGCTGAATCCCTGAGGGACCACAACTGGGAGAGGCTTAGGAGGCAGCTTCCTTTTCTAGCAGCCAAGGCAAAAGCTAACGACAGGTGCAGCTGAAGTCTAGAATTGATGGCTGTCATCATTCCGGTGGGAGTGTGGGCCAAGACTCAGCTGTACCGGGTTGTCTGAGGCAATGAAGCTCAAGTAGGAAGACTACAGACTTTGTATGTGTGTGCACTTTGCACGGAAAGCTGCAGATAATCTCTCTCTTTTCTGTATCAATTACTCCCTGATGCCTTTTGCTGATACTAGGTCAGATCAGATTTGATAAAAGATTCTATTTTGGGCTACAAATGCCAGCTTTTTTCACAGTTAGTAATCCTGGTAGGATCTCAGACTGAGGGGGAACTGCACAAGATGAAAAAGTATCAGAAAGTGGTTACCCTAAAAAGCAGCTTCTCAGGAGAGCTAAGCTGACAGCATCTTTCTTTCACATCCAATCAAAAAGGCAAGCAACATAGGATTTGCTTACTTCCTCCTGCCTGGTACAAAAACCAGACAACTTTATTTAATTTCTTAAGCCATCTACTCTGCCCCTACAGAGCTGTGATCAGTTAAAATTACCAAAACATGCATTAATATTTAGAACTTTTTCATCTTGCATTTTTTACTCAGTTTTATTGTTTCTCAAGTGATCAATAGGCATAAACTTTATTCGTATGAGTAGAATAGTCAAAGGTCTTTGAGATAGGAAAAACTGTGAAAACACCTCTTTGGTAAGATATCATGAACACACCAAACGTCTTAGAAATATATGTGGAATGGCAAACAAACAATTCTTTCAGCAAGCAAATATTGGCAATATGAGCATTAACTCCTGAATATGGCCTTTCTGCACCTTCCTAGTTGCTTCTGGAAGGAAAATGAATAGAACACGACAAGAATTCTTGCTGATGAGAATGTGAACACTGAGTGCATATAAAATAGTAATCTAAATGAACATTCATCAAGGAAGACATAGATCAGTTCATCTCACTTTTAAGAGCGAGCAGGATACAGATACGGTGGGCTCCTGTTATCCAAATAATTCTTTCCCTACATCTAACTTGCACTTAATTTTTATTTTTAATGCCAAAAGTATGCTGACAACATATTTCAAAAGCATTTATTCATTGCAGATTTCATTGTAGTGAAAGATATACTCTTAATAGGTTCTAGAGTCAAGTATCATCTTGCTTTTAAGATGTATAAAGATTCTTCTTATGGTAAAAAAGTTCAGATGGCTTCAGATGAATTTTTCTGAAATATATGTTCATGTTTGCTACATCTTCTCTAGGAAATAAAATTTCTTATCTTGTTATGACTTGTGTTGTACTTCGCTTTATTAATGACAATGCTGATAATGCGGGTGCTATTAGATGTTTCATTTAAAATGACACAACTATTATGTTTCAATCAAAATGAAGATTAATCATGAGAACGAGTAACCAGTTATTTCAACTTTATTTTATATTGTATTTGACTATGTTGTAATCAATTCAGTTCTGATAAGCTGAGAAAAGCACATGATTTTATCCATAATTTTATATTCCTCAATAATCTATTTATATTAAAATGATTGAAAGATTTACAACCTAATTATAATAAATTTCATGCAAGCCAGTGGGCACATGCTGTTCATACAATGAGAGCATTGAGAGGCAAGTCTGTTCTGCAGATACCATTAATTGTAAGAGATATATTTTCTTGTTAGATTGTTCAATAAAGCAAACTGTTTTCTTCCTGATAACAGTTATGCCAGAGGAAAAAAGGAAAAAAAAAAGAGAAGAGAAGAGAAGAGAAGAGAAGAGAAGAGAAGAGAAGAGAAGAGAAGAGAAGAGAAGAGAAGAGAAGAAGAAAAAGAAAAGAAAAGAAAAGAGAAAAGAAAAGAAAAGAAAAGAAAAGAAAAGAAAAGAAAAGAAAAGAAAAGAAAAGAAAAGAAAAGAAAAGAAAAGAAAAGAAAAGAAAAAAGTCAAACAAAATATACTAATATTTCTGAAAGTTCACCCTTTGTTTTAACTTATCATACAAAGCACCATCCATGTCTGGATATCTAACTTTTAGGAATGGAACTGCCAGCTAACCTCAGCCTGCATCCCTTGGAAAGGAGTTTAGACAGAACATTACACATAATTTGACAGATATTTCCTGAACCGTTCAGGTTGAACCCAACGACCATTGCATGCTATAGTAATAATGCTCCTATCTGACATTTCTAGTCTGGACAATCATTTAATCCGGGAAGACTGATGAAGAGCTGTCTGTTTAGACACACACTTAACAAAACAAACACACTTCCTGATCCTGTATCTTCATCATTATGTGAGCACCATAAAAATATTGGCTAGGTGCACTGTCTTTATATATGTAATCTATACAGATAAAAGCCTATGGAAGTGAGATTAAATCAGACAAGAAACTGATGAGGTTCATCAGGTTTTCTAGTTTAGTATAAAGACTCTAAGCAAGATTTGTAACTTCTACATAAATATCCACCAACTCTAATTTTTTTTAAATAATATGAAGATGTTGCAATGAGAACCATGTTATTAAAAAAAGAACACATCATACATATGGAATTTCAACAAATAGAAATGTAATAAATAAGAAATTACTGTTGGTCAACCTTATCTAATTAATAGAAAAGCCTTACAAGGAAGTTAGAAGTGTTGTACAAAAACTTCTTAGTATCTACCTCTTTTCTCTAATGTTGTGTTCCTCTGGGTTCTATGAGGACTTTTCAGTGCAGCAGAAACAAATACCACCATGGTAAGAGGTGCTGGTAATTAATAGTAGCTACTCCATTTAAATACTTTTTTATCTTGGAACAAACTCAAGTAATCAAGTATATTTGGGATTAGATACATAAAGTTCAGTAACTAGGGGTACATTTGTGGTCACCGTAATAGCAAAGGAGATGAGAAGTTATTTTGACTTGCACAAAAATGAGGTATTTTCTGTAAAATTAAGTAGGAAATTTCTTTTTTTTCCTTTTTTTTTTTTTTTGTACATAGTGAAAACACATACCAGTTCTATTGGTTGACACAACACAGGGTGTGCTGCCCTGTCACCGTTGTGCATCCTTGGCCAGCAAAAACCAGACACTGGCTACGTTAAGGCTAAATCACTCTTCCATATATTTATCACCTAAGATTAATTTCAGCAAATTTGCCTAACTAACCCTAATTTTAACGAATTGCAAAACCTTTCTATCCAAGAACTACCATACAATAGAGGATATCATCAATTCAATAAACTTGAGAAAAGAGCTCTAGACTGTTTGATGGAAGCTGGTGATAAAAGCCCCCCACTAAGTATAACACAATTCTTATTTACTCAAAGATGCTGAAAATTGATTGCTTCATTCTACTGATGGAAGAGGGTAAAGGAAGAAAAATTATCTGTATTGTCTAAAAATCAGAGTATAAGACATAGGCAGAACTTGAAGTTCTACAATTTGCACAGAGCTGCAATGTCACTGGCACCACAAACATTCATGACAAGTCACGGATTGGAATTTAAGAGGACAAATACAGACCTAAAAATGGAGGAAATGTAAAATATTAAGTAATATATATATTTGTTCTAAAAACATAGTTATAGACTAAATTTGCTGTCTTTTTTTTTTTTTCAGGGGGGGGAGAGAGTTGGGGTGAATATAGAAAGGAAAGAACAAATACTTGTAATGATGAGAGACCAAAAGACTCTTTTAAACCGTTGTACCACAGGTAGGAAATTAGATGTTTCTGGCAACAGAAAAAGTGAGAGCTAGTGATAAGGGGAAACATTAATTATTGAATACCTGTTAGAAAGCGATGCAGTTAGACACAATTTGTAACAGAAGGCAGAGAATACACTGGGGACAATGTGAAGTGGGAGGTAGTTTAGGAAACAACTATCTCCAGTCTTGATTGACAGGAGGTGGCTGAGGATTAGAAAATGGAAGGTACTGGGCATGGTCACAGGAGATTTAGATTTAAAATTCTAAGGAAAAAGAAAGGAAGAAAGGGCCTGAAATAGTAACAATACTTTTATTTTGGTTTTTTTTTTTTTTTAAAAACATGGAGTTTTTTTTCAGAAGTTTCCATCTGTTTTGGAACCAGATGAGTAACATAGCAAGATTTGACTCACCTTGGAAAAAACCTGAAACAAATAATTCACAGATATTGAGAACAGAGGTTCTCAGAAACATAGAAACAGCAGAAAACTGTACAAAAATACAATATAGCTAAAATACGATTTCTGTTAGACTGGGAAGGGGAAAAAGGATGTGATTTCAAGAACAATATGGTTTTCACTGACATATTATCTTTCTCTTTCTGATCAGACAGCAACTGTAGGTAATTCTAATACTGAAACTCAAATTAAAATGACACAGTAAAAGGTATTTAAATGTAATTGATGCAATTAGATGGTCCAGGACAAGTGTGGAGAAAAGGAATCACTTAATGAAATAGCCAGAGTAGTATCTAAATCACAAGACATTATCTTTGAGATCTCATAGAAGAGAGAAGTCTCAGGGGACTGAAGAAGGGCAAGGTTAGGAAAGGTAAGACTTGAGAAACCACTGACAAGTCACAGTACATTAAATATGTGGAAAGATACTGGGAGAAGTTATTAAACAACCAATTTAAAACCATTCTACAGGAAAATAAAATGGTGACAAAAAACAGCCAACGTAGCTCTCTCAAGAGTAAATTATGTCAAAACAATCTAATTTCCTCCTTTGACATAGTAACTTTCAGTAGAGTGGATAAGAAGGAAGTAGAAGATGAGATCACTTTACTTTAATAAAGCTTTTTTGCACATTGCCACATGAGACCTCATAGAAAACCCAGAAAAATACAGGCTTATGGGCCCAGGCTGACTTTCAACAATATTGAGGATGTGTAATGCATGCTAATATAAGGGATGAAATTACTGCACAACATAATATAAAAGTAAAAACTAAGCCTAGGTTTTCCTAAGCTCAACCACTAATCTATTTTCTGTTTATGTCTGCTGGTTTCAGTGAAGGTATTTGTTTATTGAAGGTTTTAAGCTGAACTGAAGATAAGCTGTGATTAGCAAATGCGTTTTACTTGTAATTACAAGGAGGCTGAGTAGATTTTTTAAAGTATCATGAGAAATAACACCTAAATTTTTTGCATTAATTGTTAGGCAAAGTGACTCTTGCATAACCTCAGCCAAGATTAGCAAAAGAAAACAGCCAGAATGTGGTAAAATCCAGTCTGAACTTGCCATGTCACTAATAGGATCATAAGGGTCACAATTTGAAGGAACTGTGATCTTCCCAGTGGCCAACCATTTATGCAACTTCAGAACAATAATCCAGAAGGGAAGATTCCTTCATGGACATGTACAATTTACAGATCCTTCTGAATATTGAAAAGCTGTAGAACACTGGCTCACATAAGACTACCCAACTGGCCAATTTAGTGCTATAGGACTTTGTAGGTTTTATAATTATTTGATGGCAGGTGAATAATTAATGTAAATAGTGATCTAACCTGTAGGCTTCAACAGCCCTATGGGTTATACTGTAAACTTAATAGTTTACAGCATCTGATAATAACAATTTTGACCAACAATCATACAGAGCAGAACTTTACAAGCCATAGCCTATTTCAAAAAAATAGGCCAAGTGTACTTGGGTAAGTCAATAATTAGAGTTACTTAAAGTCAAGCATAATTAACTGTACTGGGTCCAGCTGAGATGGAGTGCATTTCTCCATAACAGCTCTCACAGTGAAACAAGAATCAGGCCTAAAAGA
>VZRE01005415.1:0-36050 GCA_013396775.1 Cephalopterus ornatus | reverse complement strand
TCTTCGTTCACGAAGCCTAGCCGTGATGACCTGATCTGACCCTATTGAGAAATTTGAGCGCTGACAGATCTCAATGCATTTTAACATTTTGATTTCAAATGGTCTTGTTTAGTACTAAATGGTACTGGAAAACTTCCAGAACTTCTTGCAGAAGTTTGGTTAATATTCTTTGAATTAATATCACATATCCTTAGATATTTGCATTCTAGGTGTTTCTCTCTAAGCTTAGAGTATGGGCTCTCTAAAATCAGTGGTAAGAAATAAATACTTCAGGTGATAACATTACATGCATTTTAAACTTCTACTTCGGATATCACTCATACCTTGGACTTACCTGTTTATCTCCACTGACTGTAGAAGGAATACATGTAAATATATGCAAATGGGTGCAACAGAGGTGTTTACACTATTGACATTTGCATTCAGCCAGGTGGACCAGAATCATTTTGTCTCTCTGGACTTGACGAGATTCTGTTTTGCACTTTTTCTTACGGTATGCTATACTTCTATGATCCTGAGAATGCACTCAGGTTACTCACAGAAAAAGGAGATCAAGGAATCATAGGACATATAGTAAACTTACCTTATCACTGGAAATTTAGAAAGCTCCCTTCATGACACTTTTCCCACTCCTTCTTTCCAGTAAATGACAATTTCAAATGAAGGATGAAAGGAATTATCCTGATAACAACTCTGATTAATCTCCCAGGAATCAGTCGGGTGAAGAGTTTTTCACTATCCTATGTAAAAAATTGCAAGGTTTTAATCCACAGCATTAAAAATACTATGGTAAAGCACTGTAATTCTCCTGAGATGTAGCCTTTGGGAGACAGCAGATGTAAACTTTGCTGCTCCAGAAAGTTTGATCAGTCAGTTGTCACTCTCTGTTCTTTGCAAACAACTGAATTCTTTCTCCTAAGGCTTATATATTCAAGAACTGATCTCAAACCTTGAATAAATTAAAAAGTACTGTAAATGCAATATTAAAGATCACAGTTTTAATGTATTCATTTTTATGTAGATTCTCTGGAGATACTCTACATACAATTAAGGAATTAAGCAGAGAATTTTTTGCTTCCATCCTTTATATCCCTAAGCCTATTTTTCTGTACATGGTGAAATTTCTTTTAATATTTTTATTACACACATGCATAACCCACATTATATTGCAGAAACATTTTATTTTAAACTTAGATGAATGAATAACAAACATCTCCCTCATGGTATTTCTACATTTCCCAGCAAATCAGGGGAGGATAGAGTTCAAGCATGACTGCCAGTACATCTAATTCTTACCATTCAGATGAGCACTCTGATGCTATGATGTCTGTGTGATCATTTACAAATTATCTTCTCAAGTTTAAAAGTTCCAAACACCAACTTTAAATCATTAGCTTAAAGCAGGCAAATTGACCAATAAATAAACAAATAAATCCTAGGACATATCTTCTTTGAAGTACATTATTTATCAGTACATAATGTCATGCTGGTTTTAGACATAAAACTATAATCTTCAATAGCACATTAGTAAGAAATGAAACCATCCCTCTCTCAAGAAGTCAAACTAAGGTCTGTGCCACTATAAAGACTTCAACTAGAAGATTCTAACATTAATTTTTCATGTGTTTTTTTTTTTAACCAATAATTTGGTGTAATCGGTGTATTTTGAAAATCTGCTACATGAGTTTCTATATCCTTTTTATCTGTAGTTCTGATGCAGCAGAGTAACTGAGGATATCTAAGTTAGAAGAAACATAGCTTTCCATCTCCAAAACAGTTTGCAAAATGCATCGCTCCAGAGAGAGCAGTGGGGACCCTCACTGCATGATGTTCTATTTGACAGAAGGTCGAGGGATTCTTTGAAGAAACTGTCACGAAACTGAGTTAACCTTCCAGATGAGCTGCAGAACAGTGGTTTGAAGGTTTCACAAAAACTGAGGAATTTTGCAAAGGATTTTGCTCTGAGAAAATTATTTGGTATTTGTTTTTTGGGTTTTTTTCCTGGTGCTGTAAACATCATAATGAAACTTCTAAACAATCCTGAGGTGGTTAGGTGGTGTTTGTAAGACAGTCTGGGCACATCAGTAATACGAAAATTTTCCCTGGTCTAACTGATTTACTAGCACAGTTCCCATTCCCCATTAGGCATGTAGAAAACATCTCTAGCTAATTATGTTTCTCCTTTATACATGTATTTTGTAAATAAGTGGTGAACATTTAGATGCAAGTAGGAACTCATGATCAGGTGAACAGCTACCAAACAGTTACTTGTTAAACTCCTGCAAATATACAGCACAGGTGAAGAGATGGAAGTAACACAGTAACCTTGGTTTATGTAAAAGAATGTAGTAGAGATAGTTCATCTTGTTCAGATGACTTTCAAGCAAAATATACTTTTGACCAGTATTTTGTAAATTATCATCTGGATATGGATTCTTTTTTTCTTTGGGTAACCCTGAATGTTGAAAACTAGGGTGTTATAACTGAGAACTTACGTATGATCTTACTGAAAGTATACCCTGGCCTCCTTTATTTCTTTTTTTCTGGCTAAACCCAGACATTTTTATTCATTTAATTTTATATTAGAATACACTGGAAGGGGCTCACTTAGTTTTTTGTTTGTTTTTGCTTTTGTTTTCCCTGTAAAGTTCTCCTGTTTAAGAAGACTTGTACCATAAGCATTTTTAGTCATGAGCATACTTAAGGTGTATTCGGTTATGACTGACTTTCATTTTGCTTTGGATCTTTTGACATTTTCGCTCAAATCTCAGTGTAGACTATTAAAATCGAATGGTCTGGGAAAATTGTAACCAGAGAGGAAACAGCTTCCTTTGTGTAGAAAACAAATAGTATATTAACATTCACTATAAAATGTTTCATGGTTTTTTATACATATACTTTGGCACATATGTTTATTTTTTAAAAAGTGCACCTTGCCACCTCGAAAGTTTTACTGTAGGTGCTGTATCAAGAAATTTTTTCATATATATAACAGTTATCTTAGAAGTTTGGTTTTTTTCTCTGATGACAAGAACATTTATTTGAAATCTTATCAGTGAACTCAAAGATACAGATTATTTAAAAATAAATTTTGCAAAACCTGTCTTTGCATGCAATGTATTTTAAACTCATGCAATATTTAGAGTTTTTTGGCTTTGGGTTTCTTTTCTTTTTTTTTTTCTCTTTCTATCCAGGCACATGTAACTCCATTATTTTCTACAGCATTTACTTCTTAAAGGTAAGCGTCTCATTTCTCCCTGTACATTAAGACATTTCTCCATAGTTATATGAAATAGTAATAACACCAAACTAACTTTACAGGCCTTTGGATTAATTTGATTTTCTTTTTTCCTTTCTTGAGAGATTTGCATTTAACCCATCAGTTTATGACACATGAAAAAAACAAGCCTTGAAGACCTTCTGAGGTGTGAAAAAATTGCTTGTAATTCTGTGGGTACATTGTTGAGTTGAGTCATGTGCATCCATCAGTGCACCATAATCCTTGTAATTCCATAACGCAACATATCATGTACTTCGGGTTCGCTTGCTTGTTCACAGAGTTAAGTGCTGAACCCTTTGTTTTGTGTCTATTATTTTACATCCTTCCTTTTCCTTACCCTTTCCATTTTTCTTTCCCTCTTCTCTTATTTGAAATCCTGACCAATTTCAATTTTTTAATTCCTCCAGAGACTGTTTTTAAATGTTTTCCTACACTGTAAAATATCATGAACAGTTCTCTGCAAAGTAATTTTCTTGAGTTTTATCATTTCAAACACACTTGAAAAGGCTTTAGTGTTCCCCAATTTTTATGAAATTAAAGTTGTGAATGAGGTGTTAGTACTCTCTTTCTCCATCCCCAAATTGGAAGGGCGTCAGGCTTTGCTTTTAACTCTGACACTCTATTTGAGTGACAACACTGTTTGCTCTCTGTCTTTGTGCTTTATGTTTTCTTCTTGCAATATGAGAATAATGATGCAGATTTTACCTAGAAATTGCTCATTGCCCTTAAGTGGTCACACAGTCACACACGTGAGCACTATAAATAGGCTTCAAGCCTACACAGTTATTTCCTTGTTTTCTTTGCCAAACAACACCACATATTAATGTAATTACCTTTGTCCTGGCCTACCTTAATAACTGTTATTGTTCAACAATGTTAAATGTCATGCCCATTTACATCTTTCTTAAATGTAATAAATGAAAATCTGTTCTATCATGCTGTCTTGTGTTTGTGCTTTTAATGATTTTACTTTTTTATTTTTGCAAGATTTTACCACTTAGAGCTGTAACCATGGACAATTCTAGATTCCAAATGATTACAGATTTTATATTTACTATAAATGTCATGCTTTGTACATTACTATTTCCTAATGGGTGGATAACAGCTCCCTTCATTCATGCTGAAATGTCAGAGAGAATTACATTATTCAGAATTTTGTTTCCTTTATTTTAAGGGGGAGGGGGAGAACAATCCCATTTTCTATTTAATTAAAGAGAAGCTCTACTGCCACTGACAAGAGACTGGCAGTTTTGTTGCATCCTTTAGAAGTTATAAGACCCAAATAGACATGACCATGGGACTTTTGTTTGTTTTCATGATGTACATTAAGGAAACAAGAGAGATCTCGAAAGAAGGAGGAGAGGTAGAACAAGATATGTGGCAACGGCCATTAAGGTAAATTGACTGATAAGAAAAGATATGAAATTACACAGAACATACACAGAACAAAAATGCTCCTTGTCTTCAAATGATAGATAAAATAGATATCTTACTGGTGAAAATCCCCATATTAAAAAAAAAAGTCCCACTGGTTCTGTAACTAGCATAGTAAATGCAGTGGTTTTACTATGCTACAAACACAAATTGGCTGGAAATGCATTTCTAATTTTAAAACTTTATAAAAAGGGAAGTATATGAATGCAAAATTCCCTAGAGAACAACTACCTGTGACTGATTCAACACAGGGGATAAAAGATATGAAGGGTCTGAGCCTACTTCAACTCTTTTGAGTTCCTTGGTCCAATTCTACTGGTGCTTCAGAACTTTGGTAGAGTTTTTATATGACTAGAGAAAGAGTATAGCAAGACTGTACCATGAACTTTCTTACTCTTGAGATATGTCTTTTCACACTGAAGTGATAAAACTATACTGCCTGGGAATGATATATATATGTCAGAGGAGAATTCACTGAAGACAGGAAATCCTCTGCCAGCAATTTTCAGCTGGGTTATGGTTCATTTGTAGCAGCTGAGTGGCACAATGGGATCATAGCTGTATTTGAGAATCTGGCACAATAGTTCCCCGGGGTGTTTCCCTTACTGAAATAGCTGAACTGCTATACATTTACCCTAATATTTCATGATTCATTGTAGCCCTAGAAAACAAAACAAAAAAATGTGGAATGATATTTTGTCTATAGATATTATTTATATTTCCTGTACATACAAATTGTTTTTACAAAATTTTCTGATAATTCTTTGCTGCATTTTTTATGCAAACTATGCTTTCTATAAATAGCTCTTTGAATTCATACCATCTAGCTATAAATGTTCAAGTTTTTGAAGTCACAGTCCTAATATATAGATTAGAGACATGCTCTGGCATTATACCCATTATATTTCTGGAAAGATTAGATTTTTACTACCTCCATCCTCCCAGGCTTAAGAACTAATGGATATTTATGTTAGTGATCAACAAGATTGCAATGTTGTTCTTTCCTATTTTGAATAAAGATTTACAGTGCCGATTTGTCACTTCAACACACCAGCATGTGTGGCAGAAACTCTCTACAGCGCATATTTTTCTTGGATTATTAATATTGGCTCTCACAAACTAACATAGAAGGAAAAAAAAAGAAAACCAAACAATGTTCAAAAACCAGAAAAATTATATGAAAGATATGAAAGAACTTTCCATTTTTATTTCTTCCTAAGGTTGGTTGCTACAGTCCTGCAATGTATATCTCAGAAAAGTGCATCTAACTACCTAGTTTACAGATTCACAGGCTTGACCAAAAGCTTGCTGAGATTTAATTAAAATCAAACCAAAATCAAACAAAAAACAACCAACCAATCAACCAAACCGAAAAAACTCCATATTTTTTTGCATTCATCACAGTGGTATGGTAATGATTAAAACTTTGTAAGATTATCTGGATATAATATGTTCCTATTTTTAAGACTATCTGAATATATTCATATTCCTTCAGGTACACATAAAACAGCTGCAAAGATGTGAAAACTTGTTTTACAGCAACGTAAAACATCTTATGAAATACTTTGGCTATTAAAAAGTGCAGCAATCATGATATTACTTTTACGTATTCCTATTCACAGATTTCTGTTTGCATTTCTAACATCTATCTTCCTTAAAGTAGAGATTTGGGTTTGGTTGTGATTTGTGGCAGCATAAGGGAAAAAACTGCCAGAAGTGATTTTAATCCATTAAAAGAAGCTTTATAAAATGATGAAATCACAAATTACAGATGCCTTCTGCCAAGTATAACTTTTTTCTTATAATTAAATCCTAACATACAGTTGTCCTTCTGTTATTTACTAAAAAGTCTAACTTTTATTTGTTTACTTTGCAAAATAGTTTTGCTAATTACTATTTAAAGCTGTTAGGAGATATCAAATTAAGGCAATAAGTATCTTATGAGCAACATGCCATCCTAAGAAAGAAAACAGAAAGAGAGGAACTTTTTTAGAATGTAGTTCTAATCTGCTGTAAGTTGCCAACCTCTTTCTGAGATTTGCTAAGCACCCTCAGCTGCCCTTGAAGTCAATGGGAGCTGTAAGTACTCATGACCTCTTTAGCATCCTAGCCCTGAGCGCCTGGTACTCTTATGCATTGTATTTGTCTAGGGCTTGAAAGAAGCATCTGGAAGCTGTTTAGAGCAGGGTATTGGGAATTTAATCCCCTGAGGTACCTCTTTGTGTGTATCCTGCTTGCCACCAGCTGATTCTATGATGCTTCTATTAAAGCAAAAGGGAAAGTGATAACAGGTTCAGAGGCAAATGACTCCACTAGCAAGATTTCCCCATGAGGCAGGTAAGATATTACAGTTAATGTCAGAGATGTGAAAGGGGTCTCACCTTACTGCTCAAGAGCTACCCAAAGCAGTTCACTGAGAACTACTCTTGCTCATTCTTTCACCTTGAGAGATGACTGTTGGGAATGTTCACTTCCAGTGTAGTGACAACCACCAGGAGGAAGCTCTCGTGTCATATGGTAAGCATATACCCAGTGACTTATTGGGGAACAGAAGAAAAATTAGGGAAAGCCTAGAACCTACTGCTAATAGTAAAACAACTCGTGGTCTGCAGCTTACATTCTCTCACTTTTCTGAGGACAGGTAAATAACCATCCCAGAGAATCCTACACTACCTTATCAACAGAAGCTTATTTAAACCTATTCCTCTACAAGACAAAAAAAAAGCATTTGTAAGCACAGACTTACCTGTTAGTCTAGAGGGAAATGCATTAACCCTACTGCCTTCAGGGAGACCTTAGGTAAAACTAAACTAAGTAGCAAATTCTGCCACACAAAATTTCTGGAGCTGTCATGTGTGGCTTTTGCTTACCAATGTCACCTGGCTACAGCTCTTTAGTCCAAGTCACTATCCATATTTTTAGAACTTTGTTTTAAGGTTTACTTGTATTTACCAACACAAGAATATAAAACAAGTCCAATCATAAAGAGAGAGAATAAAAAACAATGGACCAACCATGAAGAATTCTCATTTTGCATTTTCTGTTTTCTGTCTTTAAAATTGCCTTAAAAAGCAATACATTTTCTTATTAATGCTAATCAGAAAAGTACTTGTTTCTTCAATAGAAGATAGTGAGAATTTTTCCAGGCAGTTTTCTTAAGAGAAACCCATGTTTTCACTGTTTCTTTTATTTTTGGAGGAGAAAAACCAGAAAGCTGTTATCTTACTAAAGCAGGTGATTTCAATCAAAAAGGTCTGATGCATTTTTGAAGGACTAGAACCCAATAAAAATTCTTTTCCTGTGTCTCTGGCTTATGGATTTGATCTGGGAAAAGAAGAAGTGAAATGATATTGCATCTGAGACACCTTACTGGGAAGAAATCTATTCTTTCATCTGGAAAAATTGCACTATCAGTTCTCCATTTTTGTTTGTCATTAGGCCCAATGAGAACAAAAGCCCAGGCAAGAATTATGACATTCATGACAATAAAATGTGCCTCACAAGAAAAAAAGTGAGCTACAGATTTGTTTTCTCTATGACTTTTCTATAAACAGTTTTATATCATGTTAAACAGTATTTCCTTGTGATTACTGAGAAATAGTTCCTTCTTTAAATATTGGATAGATGCAGTTTTTATGTGATATTTGTAATTGTTATGAAAATTATAAATTTATTTTACTGCTCTATTCAATTCTCTTATATATCCACGAAGTTTCACAATTTTATCTAGATTTTGTAATATACTCAGTTTCAGAAAACTGAAAGGTGTGGTGAAATTTAACTTGTTCTAATTTTCTTTTGAATAACTTAATTACTGCTAGAGGTAATGTAGTAGTTTTGAAATGCTATGAATCTTCACTGAGCTTTCCTGTTCTCCACATAGATATTTTGATAAGCTTTTACTATGCTTTTCAGTCATATGCAATGTGTTTTGTCTTTTTGAATTTGTTATCAGACTGGAAGATGATACGGATCTGACTGGTGATATCAGTGGTATAAAATCATGTTGCAGTCAAGTTGGGAATTTTACTAATTCTTCTTCTTCTTATATATTTATTTTATATCATGCTTAGGGAAGCAAGCAAACAACAAAGTGTGTGAAAAGGTAAATTACCTTGAGATCACAGAGGTTGTACCTCAAAGAGGTAAAAAGTCTGTGCTGATTCTGAAACTTATATTGCTAGAGCAGTTAATTAGGATGAGTTCCAAAACAGTATTCTCTCAAATAACAGTAATACAACAGTGGATGTGTCTTAGAAAACATTAAACTGACAGGGACTAAATTGGTGATGATTTTCATGAGAAAACAGATTAAAAATATGTAACTCATTATTGTATTGTTATTATTATTATTTTTCCTTAGCTTCTAATGCCAGTGTTTAAAAGAGTTTTATCAAACATAATGTCCTTGCTCTGTGTTGGCACAGAGCTGACCTTATAGTATTCCACTGCTTGGATGTAAATATTAGGAAGAAAAAAAGCTACTATTACTAACAATCACTCTTGTCTCAAAAGCCAGGCCAGAAGCTTGAAAAAGTTTTCTAACAGTCAAATTAGAAATTGGAGTTTAAAATAGCACTTCTTAAGGACTAAAAAGGATAAAGCAGTATTACAGCAAACATGACTGCCCCCCACAATAATTAAAACCATAAGTCCAAAAGTCACAATATTTTTCTAGCACTATTTTTTGATTCCTAGAGTTCTAGCACATGTAGTATTTATGGATAAAATCATTTAACAAGCAATGATTTAAAAGCAGGATATACTGTGTTTCATAATATTAATGATATAATTCATAATTTCATAAATTTAGTTGTCTTATAAAAAAACTTGAGAATTATAGCAGTAAAATCCCCCATTCAGTGAGTCACAATGGAAAGTATTTATTTGTTATATTTTTTCATAATTCTTTTGCTTTAACATTATATTAAGTTTTAATTAATTCTGAAGTTGATTAATTCAAGTCCCAGTTCATAATAAGTGTTCCTTAAATTTTAAAGCAGATCTTAAATTGTTGGTACTTTGTTCTGTGGGAACTTCTAGGTACCTGAACTTATATACTTGAAAGAAATGAGGGTTAATCATAATGATATTCCTGTTCTTGCCTGTGAGTAGCTCCTGGTTAATTTAGATTACTCTGGGACACTGGGGTATAATGAATGAAAATGACGTCCAAAAAACACAGCACCATACAAGCTCATAAGGCTTTCATAAATAGCATAAGCAAGTACTGCAGACTTACCTAATTAATGGGCTATGTATGCCTGGAATGATTAGCCTTTCACATTTTCTTTCTCTAAATTTTCTAGTATGACATAAGAGATGAAAATATATTACACATTTTATTATGACTGGTTTGCCTTTAGGGATAAAAAGTAATTGCATGCATTTTGATCAAACTTATCAAGTAGAAATGAAAGACATTCGTGCGTAGCAAGAAAACTCTATTCCAAAACTAAGCAACCATTATAACTTCATGCATTTCTTGTGTTCTTGTCTTTAAGAGCAACCAGTAGTAGCAAAAGAAATGTCTTTCATTCATTTTAAGTCAGCAAAAGACAGAGTATTCTAGTGGCTCAGTCTATAACTTGCTGAGCAGATAATCTTAGTTTAAATATTTGCTGTGCTATGGATTCTCCATTATCTGGTGTAAATTGACTAGACATTCAAGAGTAAATGCTTAATAAATCTGCTTAATAATGCAGATTTTAGCCATTGATAACTGCTTTGGGAATAAGATGCATGACAATTATCTAGTCTGTTCAGTGACACTGTTTCCCCAAGTTTTGGACTTAAAAGGATGTTGCTCAGCTCAGCCCCTTTCCCAGCCTTGCTGTGTGGGAATGCACACTGCAAAGTCTGTATAATCCCCCACAGGCAATAAACGCCTGTTCTGCATTCACCCAGAGATAACTAGAAGTGTTGCTAATTTTTGTATGCATAGTGTTTAGAGTCCACGACAAGGAAGGATTTGCTAGCATCAGCTAAGTACTGCAGCAATTACTCTTAAGTAGTTGCTGGAGAGATTGGTGCATATGGTTATCTTATGTCTGCCCTCAAAAGGATCTTATCAAATGTATGAGCCACAGTACCTCACATTTTCACAGCCCCAAAGCTTTTTTTTTCTTTATCAGTCTATACACGTATTGGGGTGTGTATGTATATATATATATGTCTGTGTCTATGTATGACAAAATTTCAAAGCTTAAAACCAACCTGCAAACTTATAGTGCACTGTTGAAATAAATTCAAATCCCTTCTTTCTTAGGATTAGAGTTGTTCACTGAAATACAGTCCTATTGTTGTAAGTTCATTCATTTCAGAGGCAATTTATAATTATTACCTGGCACATTCTCAGGCAAACTATTTCCAGAATTTCTATCTCTTTTACTAGCAAAGGAGTTATCTTCTAATCTGAAATTTATGTTCTTCAAAGAGGAAAGTAGACTGGGAAGAGGACAACTCTATGTGACAGCAATTAGATTGGCAATTTCATTTGACATCAGTGTTGTTCCATCTACACAGCTGTTTGTGATCACTGATATATAGAATAAAGTACTTATGACTGTTCTGCAGTGCTTAATTGGTTTGTTTTACCAGCTGGTTTATATCTGTCCTATTATGGTTTGAATATCACACATTCTTTCAGCCTTTTTGTTTGCTATTACAAGCAAGCTACTGCATTTGTAAAATCCAGCAATTTAATAACTCAGTATGAATCAGACGACAACTCCATAGTCTTTTTTCAGAAGCTTTTGTAACACTTTCACTATTTTCTCAGGGGAGGTGGATGCTTTGGATTGTAATAATAGGATCAGAAATGATGAGCACCTCAGTTTAAACTTGTATGAATAGGCATTTGAGATCAGAATGAGTTTAATTTGATTTTTTTATAGGTCCTTATATGAGAATGAGATTATTCTTTCTCAGGAAATACTTCATCTCCAAAGAAAAAGATGTTTAATCAGCTTGTAGATGTGTAAATTATTACACTTGTGTATCAGCTTCACCTGGTATGTCTAAATTGAAACTGAATTACAAATTTCTTGCACTCCTGTTCCCCAGATTGAACTTTTTTAACGTCAGTATGGTACTAGAGGTGTAGCAACCTTTCAAAAACTGATTTGATGTGCATCACCATCTAGCTAGATGTAATATTTTCTTCTAAAAACATCTCACTGGAGGAAATGCTATTGGTTAGAATAAGTAAATTAGAATCAAAATTTTTCCTCTTTTCTGTGTAATCATCAGGGCTTCTCTTGTCTTGACTGCTCAATTATTCTATCAGATACCAGATATATTGATTGATTCTTAATCTTCAGGTTTATGCTCATATTTAGCATTTGCTTAAGATTTTAAATCTCTCAAAGGCTTTTCTGTTGTTTCTCCCCTTCCCTCTTTCCTAAGAGATGTAGTTTAGTCCTACAACCTTGCAATAAACATATTGGAAATTACTCAGGGTACATATATTTTGGTAATACCTTAACAAATTTTTGTGTAATTTTATTTTTTCATGAAAAAACATAAAGTAGATACTGAAAAAGCTTTATAAATCAAGTCGCTTAATTACAAATATTCATTCTATAAGCAACTTTGATAGTCAAATCGCATCAAGACTCAGATTTAGAGTTGCTTTGTATCAGTATGATTTTATTGCTGTTAGTTTGTTTTGAATATTAGAAATATTTCTAAAAATTAAGAATATTGATTTTCAAAGCAAGTATATCTTATGATAATTGGAATCAATAAAAATAAATTCGCTTTGATGAATTTTTTGTGACATTAAATTCTTTGATGTCCTTCATTGCTATGGTATTGCAAGTCTGAATTCTTGTGATAGAAGTGAAGGTTGATCTATGATACATCTTATTGAGTTCAAAGTACTCTCCATGACCGCTTATTTAACAAAATAAATACTAGTATAATTTTGTTAACATGAGGTTAATTCAAAAAGTAAAGGTCTAGAGGAGCAAAACCCATGACACTTATGCATTCCTAGAAATTAGTTTTAGATATATACTTGCTATTGTTTATTGATTATCACTCTTAACTAATTCTGCTCAAAATTTTCATTTCCACTTTCTTACAAACAAGCATTAATCTGACCTTTAAGTTTCTGAAGATATTTTATTTGCCTATATGTATTTCCAGTAACATGTAAAAATACTTTTTTCCTAACAGTATAGAATCTATGGTTTCTATTTGATAGAGATTTAAGCAAACTAAAATTAAACAGGTTATGTGGGCTATTTTATTTTGCTCTTCTTTGGTTGGTTGGTTTTGTCTTTTTTTTTTTTTTTTTTCATTTTAAAATTACTAGATATAAAGATTTGCTTCCTTAGGAAGAGAAATATGTTTGGAAATTATTTCCTAAAGGTACTTTCCATTTCCTGGTAAGTTTAATAGCCAGATTTCCTTGTAGTTTATGATAATAGGTCATGTCTAATAACAATTTTGATGAACGTATGCCCAAGGAACCAAGTTAGTTAAAACTGATCTACTGTCTTTTAATGTCTCAATTTTTTGGAATATCCCTAGAAAATGATCTCATGCCCTTCAAAGGCTTAGTTTCCAGGAGGAGCCATGTGTGTTTTTATCAGATTTAAATGCTAGACAGTTTGAACTGTTTTATTTTTAAGACTGAATTGAATTAGCAGAATAATGTACCTGTGCAATATCTAACAAATTTCCTTAAGTTTAAAACCAAACAGAATATATACCTATGCAGAAAAAAAAAATATTCAGTGATATATTCTGAAAATAACCTCTATAGTGTACCTAAAGTGGACTTTCAAGAAGGCTGGAGTGCGACTTTTTACCAGGGCATGTAGTAATAGGACAAGGGAGAGTGTTTACAAACTGAAAGAGGGAAGATTTAGCTATAAGGAAGAAATTCTTCATGATGAGAGACTTGAGGCACTGGAACTGGTTTCCCCGAGAAGTTGTGGATACCCTATCCCCAGAAGTGTTTAAGGCCAGATGGGATGGGGATTTAAGTAATCTGCTCCACTGGGTGGCATCCCTGCATGTGGTAAGGAGATTGGATCTAGATGATCTTTTCAGCTCCTTCTAGCCCTAACTCATTCTATAATTCTATAAATTAAAATAAGATAAATCAATATTTTTTACTCTTTAGTTTCATAGAACCAATCAAAGGAACTTATGTCACTGCTTAAAAAAAGCAGCTGAGGTGATGGAGGGGTGTGTGCAGAGGGACAAGTGGAGGGGATAGAAAATAATACATGAAAACCTCAATAACCATTTAGTGGAGATGTCTGAATTTATAGCAAGAGTCTGAGTCCTGAACCTAATTTCCTACACTGGGGAAGAATCTCAAAATACAGGCTTTAGTCAATGTCATTCTGAAGGACAGCACCTCATAACCATCCTAGAAATTAAGTTTCAAAATGTGATCAAACTGTATTTTCCTTGTCAACTCCAACTCATTCAAATGACTATTCACTTTTCAGGTCATATTCCTATTTACATAATTGGCTGAAGCTAATATATACTAGTCAGAAATATTTTGATACCCTGTATTTTCTTCCTTTATGACTCATGCTTCGTGCCTAGATATTTATCACAGATTCAGCTGCACACTCCAACTGTTGAGTTTGTGCCTATTTTACTGATTAAACTGAATATTTTAGTAACAGAATTTACATATACACTGATTGCCCTGTGCACTTGCATTTTTTTATGAGGGGGAAAAATGTAAGGAGTGTTACTTTCATGTCTTTCTATAATGTATGCTCTGTCTGTCTCCCTGATTTGCATGTGGTTAAAGCTTGTTCAAATTATTTACTGACTTTCTCGGTTTCCAGGACTCAGATATAGAGTATATAATTTCAAAATTTAGATCCTTGAGGAAAGTGCAGAAATTAAAATAGTTCTCTTAAATGTAAACAGTTGAATTCCCTACTATGACAAAAGAAGAGTTGTGTTTGAAAACCTTTCCAGGCAAACACAAGACCTACAGAGCCAGGGATCATATTCTCTGTAATTTGGGAAGACTAAAGACAACACTGTGTATGTAATAGAAATGTGGTTTTGGTTATGTAAAGCAAGCATCACATTCCTCAGTTGTAAATCTATACTTTGATGTTCGTTCCTGATTTTACAGTGAAGACTATGAAAGCAGGTCACTGTTTAGAATGCAAAACTATTTTTTATTTTTTTTAACTTTGAATTAATTTCTGTTTTTGCTTACACTCTTTATGTTTTCCTGTGTGTCTGTGAACATGCACATGGTTTTGATCTTATTTATACCATCATAACATAAATACTCAAATTAGGATTTTTTTCTTGCTTGGCTGTATTTATACCCATATGATAATGCAAATGAGCCACAAAAGATAGTCCTGCATCTTTGCCTGGGTATATACAGTGTGCTGAGTAGTCCTAGGGCACAAGGCAGAATAACTTTTGGGAATGTAAGATTTGGAATCTGTTGGAGTTGAGAATTCTCCAGAACTACAACCTGTTTGCTGTGATATGACATGTTATCGCTCCCACAGGAAGTCCCTGGTCCTGATTTTTATTTCACAGAAGAGGCATAACCTCAGTGGACTCATAGATGAAATTGTCAAACCTAAAACAAAAATGGCCTTAAAGTGTAAGTGCTTACATGTTACATTTAGCCAAGATGGTAGTATTACTGAGCATTTATTTAACATGTTTATTAGCATTAATTTATCAGCATTTATTAACATTGTTTATTAGCATCTTTTCTATGAGGAAAGGCTGAGAGAGCTGCTATTTTTCAGCATGGAGAAAAGAAGGCATTATCGATGTACATAAATACTTGAAGGGAGGTTGCAAAGAAGTTGGAGCCAGGTTCTTTCAGTGCTTCCCAGTGACAGAACCAGAGGCAATGGCAACAATGGAAACACAGGAGGTGGTTTTTTTAATAGTTTATTTATTTAGTTAGTTATTTAGTTAGTTTATTTGTTTTATTTTTACTGGAGAGTGACCAAGCACTGCAATAGGTTTTGCAGGGTTGTAGTGGAGTCTCAGTCTTAGGAGATAGTGTCTAGATGTTTGGGGTTTTTTTTCTATCCTGGACAACTTTCTATTAGTGGCCCTGTCTGAGCAAAGGGGCTGGAGAGGTTCCTTGCTAACTTCAACCATTTAGGGATACTGTCAAACTCATTCACTAATAAAATCGTGTTCTGATTTTTACTATTGACATTATAAATGGCTAAACTGACAGCAAATTAGATTAACAAAAAGAAATCATGTGTACTTTGGATAGATATTAATGATAACTCATTCCTTTATAATTGCTTAACTTCATATTTAGGTGAAGGGCACTAGCAAAATTACATTATTACTGAAGTTTAATTTCTTAAGAAATAAATTTTTTTTTTTTTTTTTTTTTTTTTTTTTTTTTTTTTTACAAAGAGGAGGGATTTAACAGTAAAGCAGGAAGAAGAATTTAGTTTTGGTAGCCTTGTGAATTCATTATGACTATGGTATTTTTATGGGTTTTAAAACATTAGTTTTCGTACTACAGGATGGTCCTCAAATGACCTTAAAGGAAATCACTTATGCTGAAGTAATTTCTGAAGTGTTTGATCATGCTAACTTCTGAGTCATACAGCAGTACATCTCAAGACCCTAGCCACCTTATCTTTTCATGTTGAAGGTCCTAACTGAGAGATTAAGTTTTTGATCAGTAGGAAAAATCACAGGAGGAGAAGGCAGTTTAGGGAAGACCAGATACACAGAGAAAGGGCTTTTTTTGAGTTCGCAATCCACCTGGAGATCAAAGCTACACAAACCTAGATTTGAAAGCCTCGAAGATCTTGCAAAGTTCTGCTTTCCACATACAGTGGCAGATATTCAATCAACAGGGCTTTCAGTTGTTATTTGAGCATGCTGTGCACATAATGACATGACAAATCAGTGAGATATAGGTAGTGCAGAGGGTATTAAGAGGTTCTGCATTATTTTCATTAAGAGCTGAGTAGATCTCATTTTTCTATATCTGATTTTTAAATTCTATTTTCTTGTTATTTTTCATGGCTAAGGAGATAATTCCATGCCTAAAAAAAGGACTGGCATTATGCAAATGAACCTGTCTGTATTGGCACAAAAGAACTACAAAAATCTTAACGGTGGATTGGAGTTGCTTTAACAGTAGAATGAAAGATGAATGACTATATATCAATTTTTAATGAACACCTGACTGAGGAAGCATATGAAAACAGCGTGAGCAGAATTTAGAACAAAGAATTGTCTCATAGGATATTAGTGATAAAAACTCAGCTGCTCAGAAATGAGACAGAGATGAAGCCTCATACTCATCAGAAGACAATATTGCCAATGTGGACATCAAATCTTTTGTTTTTCAATTCCAACCCATCAAACTTAACGTTCCACTTGAGTAATAAAACCAGACTTGTTTTGAAAAGCTGTCCTATGTCTTATCATAAATCTGTTGCTTGTATAGGTCCCAAAGTAACAAAGTTTGTAATAAAAGTTTTAAGTACTTTTAGGATTGCTATTGCAACCATAATGAGAAACACTGATGTACAGAAGAAAACCCACTCTCTGAACAACGGGGATGGGTTTGTTTCCATTGTGCAGACACAGAGTTAAGTTTAATTAACTTGAGGCAGAGTTTTACCCCCAAAATATTGAATAATCTGCTTAGCAGTGTGGAGATCATAGTCATTTTAGTCAGAGCATTGGTTATCTCTATGCTTTCAGGAAAATTATTTAGTTGTGTTCTTGGTCCAACTAATGTGAAATTACCTATGCTCCAGATTTTAAATTACTCATACCCATCCAGTTAGGACTGATATTTGCCAATTGGAAAAAGATGATGGATTATGCCAAGTTTTGGGCTAAGACCAGAATTTGTTTCAGAAAGTGTTAAATGACAGATGACCTTTTTACCTGAGTAACTAATATTTTAACTGCATAAATGAACAGTTCCAGTGACAATCTCAGTGTGAACATACTCTATTACTTTCAATTAATTGATGCAGAGGCAGACCCTGCATAAGTACAGACATGAAGTATCAGAGATCTGGAAACATATCTGAAATGGCAGAGGTCAGATATAACAAACTGTGTCAATCTACTTTGCTCTGGTGTGGCTTCACCTTGAATACTGTGTGCAGTTTTGAGCACCACAAAACAAAAAAGATTTTAAGCTATTAGCATCCAAAGGAGGGCTACAAGGATGATGAGGGATCTGGAGGGGAAGCCGTACAAGGAGCTGGTGAGGTCACTTGGTTTGTTCAGCCTGGAGAAGAGGAGACTGAGGGTAGACCTTATTGTGGTCTTTAACATCCTACTAAGGAAGAGCCAGGTACTGATCTCTTCACTCTTGTGGCCAGTGACAGGACTCGAGAAAATGGCAGGGGAGGTTTAGTTTAGGTATCAGGAAAAAGTTTTTCATCCAGGGGATGGTTGGGCACTGGAACAGGCTCCTGTTTGAGTTCAAGAAGCATTTGGACAATGCTCTCAGGCATGTAATGTGACTCTTGAGGATGGTCCTGTGCAGGGCTAAGGCTTGGACTCGATGATCCTTGGGAGTCCCTTCCAACTCAGCATATGCTATGATTCTATGAATTGTTTGAAAGGAAATTCATTCTAGATGACCTTCTCAGAGTCAGTCGAGAATAAAAGACAGAGAGCTGAAGAGCTCTTCAACTCATAATACAAGCTAATACTTAATATTTTAGCTTTACCTACAAATGAAAACCCTTCATGAAATATTTAATCCACCACCATGGATTTACAGACTCAGAGTTAAATCAGTTCTCAGCTCTAGTTCTCTTACTGTATGAAAAAAACAATTATGATTCCTGTCTTATTTGAAGGTAAATTTGGTGGGGTTTATTTTTGTTACAGCTATTATGAAGTAGATCTGAGCTTGCTACTTCCAGCAGAGATAGGCTTGATAAGAGAGAATTCTTTAAAGATCACTCCTTTAAAGATCAGACTGTTCATCAAGCTCAATGATTCTGCTATAGGCTTCAGCTTCCCTTTCTACCAGACACTGATGAAACTACTTAGATACTATTCCAATGCCTGAATTGTATTTTTTTTTCCAGCAGACATTAAATATCAGTTTACGGTTATATTCTATAATTATTATAAACAAACTGAAAACGCTCATCTGCAATGAGAATGTAGTGTTTCAACAGTGAAGAGACTGGGTCTTACAGATAGCATGCTATGGTTATGCTCTAGATACTGAGACATCAGTTCTGAATGAAGGAGAGAGGGGAATCTGTGAGGTAAATATTACACTTATAAAATTTCTGAATTAAAAAAACCCCACAATAATAACAAAGAGAAGTCTGCTTGAGAAATCACAGAGCTTTTCCTCTCCACATCTTTTGAGCTTTTCCACAATACCCAAGATGTTATTTATGTTGTCTGTATCATGTTTAATTTCATAGGAAACAGTGTGATGGACTTTACTTGGAAGTTTTCTTGAAGATTCATAAAAGTAAAATAAAAATCTGATTTATCCTTCAGCAAGGACTTAAGCTAAAATGCATCATGAAATACAGTGCTATTGTTTCACGTAATATCGTCTCAGCATCTTTCTTTCCTCCTACATCCCTTGCACCTGTTTCTCCTGTGTATTCATGAATTTGCTGCTCCAGCACAGTATTGTTTATCCTTTAAAAATCTGTTGAGATTGCTGGTTTATCAAGCTGAGGAAATAATAATAGAAAAATAGATGTTTAAAAAATATTTTGATTCATTAGATACTGTACCTCAGCTTGATTGTTTATGTGAGAGGAGAATAGGATAGAAATTCACAGATTCTTTTTTTCCTCAAAATCCTCATTCATAGACTAGTTGCAGTTGAAACTGTCTTCCTCCTCAGAATTACCCATTAGTGTCTCTTGAGGAATATTCAGTCCCCAAGGACTGAAGGGCCCTTGGGTACTAAAGGACCTTTGTCCTGAAGTCCCCATGGGAGGAAACCCTGGAGGCATAAAGCTTCCTAAAGATCTGAATAAAGGGCAGGGTCATTCTGTAATCTGAGCACTGCAGTGTAGTGCTTGATCAGCCTTTCACACTTGGACAAGCTGCAGGAGCAAGTGCTTCAGGGTCTCAGATCTGCAAAATCCAGATTTGTTAAAACCTCATTTGCTGAATCTGTCTTTTCTGTCATAAGATTAATTACTTTAACTAAACAGAGAGAAACAGTGCACCGTGCGTCATGAACCATGTTACAACTTGTTTGAAAGTTAATATGTGCAGATTTTAAACTAAACAGAATAGTTATGCTGATAATTCATTTATATATTTCCAGTGTCAGTAAAATGAGGAAACAGAGACTATAATTTTTTACCCTGAAAATCAGAGTGAAAGCATTTAATTCCTACTTTGCACCCCAGTGAGATGCAGTACAAGGTATAGAACAGCACAAACTAGTCCAAAGTGTATATATCCCCTTTGTCCCATGAGACTTTATCAGACTATGTACTTTCAGCTCTCTATACTCTCTGCTATAATGAGCATGGTATATTGTTATCAAGTTATTTTCCTCCTGTGAGCAAAAGTAGCATTCCCTTTCCCCCACCTCCTTTGTGGACTACATAGCAGTTAAAGACCTCCAGTGAAACCTAGGTAGGGATTCAATTTCAGATTAAGCTGTCTAAATGTCAGTGGCTGCATATCAGTCACGTGGACCCTGGAATCTTGGCCACATTGTAGTCAAAATACAGTACAGCAAAGGAGCCTATGGAATAATTATGGTGACTGATACACAAGGTGTATGACTCAGCAACTTAAATATACTGCAGTGGGATAAAGTGTCCAAGATATCTTTATGGTGTTGGCAGGCATGACACAAGATGCAGGGAGGACTTGCATACTTTTGGAGTGTCAGCTAGATGCCAGGCAAGATCAGAGAACAACTTGAACAACACCAGATGACAGCCTTCACACAGCTGAATTGAGCCCCATTGAATATGATACCAAATGAGAAAAACTGTTCTCACATAGGTATCATTGTGTGAGAACCCCACCTGTCAGTGTCTTGATCTAAGCCTTGGTAGGATGTGTCATAAAACTTCATCTCCACAACCACCAGGGAGCACAGAGAGACAATGGTAGATGGAGGAACCCAAATAGCCTTCCTGGTTGTTCCTATATCCATCAACAATCAGCTCATACAATTCCATCTCAACAGGATCTGAGAAGCACAAGCGTATACTGACGGGCAGGAAGACAAATTAGGAACTCAGAGGAAAGGACATCATCAAAGGAAGAAACAAAGGCAGGGAAAGGGATGAATTTAGCTGATTTAGTGAGAAACAACTTATGGGAGAACAGAGGGTATTAAAGGGTCTAACCACATGTAAATAACTGCTGATCTGTGCACTTGTTTGGCCATGTTCTATGACTGATCAGCACAGTCCATCCTAACTTCTTACTAAATTCCTAACTCTTTTCCTGTGTAAGGGACTAATTTCCTAACTCTTTTCCCGTATAAGAGACACACACACTGTGTGTGTGAACAAATGTATGAGGATCTGAGTGCGAGCAACTGGAGTCAGACCATGGGTTGGAGAGCTCAGATGTCTGTGGTGCAAGCAACCAAAAGGAGTGTAGATCTGGGTGCCAGCAGTTGGGCTGGAACTGTGGGCTAATGGGACCTTACGCCTGGGTGACAGAGACTGGAGTGACCAAAGTGAAAACAAGTGCCAGCCACTAGAGTTGGACATGAATTCAGAGGCCCATGCATCCACGGTGACAGCAGCAGAAGAGGGTGTGGGTGAGGGAGTGTCTATTATCATTAGCAAAAAACAATCCAAACTGTCCTATGAGTAGATGTTGTGCTCTGGGAGCCCAGAGTGTCTAAAAGTAGGACCATGGGCTATTTGCTTCAGGGAACCAGGAAATTTCCAGAGAATTCTGGATGCACGTGTACACATAAATACATATTCTTCCCAAGACACATCTATCCATCTTGGCCAGAAGGGAGTAGGATGAGCCTGTTGGTGGTGCTTGTTCTTGTGAGTGCTCTGAGTGCCTGTGATCTGTGTGGCTGGCCATGTCTGTATGTATATTTATGGTCTATATGCATTCTCTGTGTGCCTCTGCATACAGGGTCTACATCTTCAACCTTGCTACTGGATGAATCTGGGGGCATGGATGTGCAGCAGCCTCACCTCTTCTGGGATGTCAAATCCTGCAGCATGTGGGTTAGATTCTCATTATTTAAACTGTGAAGTTGGGTATTTTATTTTGGGATGGGATTTTTGGGAGGTGCTTTTTGTTTGTTTTTTTAACTGTTTGTTTTGTTTTGTTTTGTTTTCCCACTAGGCTTGCAGTCTGTCTTGCAGGTGTGTGTATTAGTAGGTTGTAGGCAGCTGGATGAATGTAGAGAAAGAACACCACTATCTCTCCCTAAAAAAGTGTAAGTAAGTAGGAGAATCCCCATTCAAAGGAAGAGGGATGTGCATCCACATGCCCTGTGGAGAGTGTGTGTGTACATGAAACTGTGGATATATGTGGGAATTAGAATGCTTTGGTATTAGTTATAAAAAAGTTCTTAGAAATGTATGGGAGTATACTGACGTTTTTTAAGTGCCTGATATCTAGTTTATGGCTGACATTGATCTTGAATGTAGGGTTTACTGTTCAACAGTTGAATGTCATTAATAAATCAATAAACTACTTTAATTCCTGATTTGATTTAAACCATGTGCAAGAAATGGTTTGCCCCTGTGACACACTCCAGCAAGCTTTCTATGGATCACCAAAACTCTTGGCCAAGTCAGAAGAGTGCCACAATTCGGCAGATACTATTATGAACAGGTCACATTGGCAAATTTTTTGTGAAAGAACTTCAGGTTATCCCAAGATAATATGAGCAGCTTGCAGAGATTAAATCATTGCAATTGGAACACAGAGGTTTCTTTTTCATCTGTCTGGAAAGCAATCTTCCACAAAACAAGTCTACCACAAATATAGCTGGCACCCTATCGCAGGTCTGAAAAGTCCACCTCGGTTTCTATCTGACTCTTAAATCAGTAGTGAGAGACCTCATTGCAGCCTTTCAGTATTAAGGAGGCCTATAAGAAAGATGGAGACAGACTTAACAGGGCCTGTTACCATAGGATAAGGAGTAGTTGTTTTAAACTGAAATAGAGTAGATTTAGTCTAGATACAAGGAAGAAATATTTTATGATGAGAGTGGTGAAACACTGAAACAGGTTGCCCAGAGAAGTGGTGAATGCACCATCCCTGGAAACATTCGAGGTAAGGTTGGATGGGGCTCTGAGAAAACCTGATTTAGTTGAGGATGTCCCTGCTTATTGCAAGGGAGTTAGACTAGATAGCCTTTAAAAGTCCCTTCCAACTCAAACCATTCTATGATTTTGTGATTCTATGATACAATATTTCCTCCCCTTCCCTCCCCTCTCTCTCTCTCCTCTCCCCTCCCCTAACTTCCCCTAGATTCCAGTGCTATATTCATTATTTCAACAGAGCTATTAGTATAAATTCTTGCATAAGGCTCTCTCCCTTTTGTACAAAGTACTGTGAAGTAGTTTAACAATCTGACTTTAATTCAAATACAAAAAGGGATTTGACCCCTACAAAGGCTAAGAACTACAAAGGATGAACTATTTGACTTTTGAGTGAAGGTATTTAGCAATATGTTATAGTATGTTGAAAAGAAGAATCAGAAAGCTAAAAGGTCTGCTTCAAAAACCAATTACTTTCCTTACTGTTTTAAAGTCAAAGGTAATATGATTTCTGTATATTAAAGTGTTTTATTTTTAGTGAATGTATTCTTTTATTAAAGAATTTTAAAAATTAGAAGATAAAACTAACTTTTTTTTTTAATTAAAGTGCCATTTTTTCACAAAAGAGTACAAACCTCAGAAAATGTATTCAAACAAAAGGTATTATATTAGGGAAAAATAATGGTAGCTCTCCCTGTCTCTTTCAACAACACTAGAACATTATGTTTCCTTTTAGAAATGTCCATCTATAATTTTGTAGGGGCCATTTCTCATAATATGATGTGTTTTCCAAATAAGAATGACCCTCTGCAGAAAAAGCTCACATTATGTATTGATGCCACATTAGGAGGCCCTGTTGCCAAGCTGTCAGGAAAACTAACAAAACAGCTAACACAGTACACTTTCAGAAATATTGTCTTTGAGTACAAACGTTAAGGAAACTTCTGCTCAGTAAGTAAAGGAATAAACCTTTTTTTAATCCTTTTTTATTGCTAAAATAAGAAATCCAAGGAAGTAATAGTCTTATTAATGTAGATTACAGTAGGAAAAATATTTGTGCTGGAGTAAACTACAACAGCGTTCTTTTCGTTCAAAATTAAATTCAACAAATATGCTAGTTAAAAGTTTTATAACTTAAACAAATATTTTAAACTGTCAACAACTATAATAACATTATAGAATAGCAAAAAGTCCCATACTTGTGATGCACTGAGTAACTTCATTTCTCACTGAAGGTAGAGGAGGTAATGACACTCAAAAATTTATAAATTTCATTTCTAATACAGAGGTAGCAGCAAGAAAAAATTATTTTTATGCCTATAATCACAGAAGTTTCATACAAGTTCCACATAATTTTGTCTTACAGTTTGAATGAATGTTTGTAGATTCTAATTTTAATTTGCTTATTTGGATCTAATTCTAGTTAAAAACCTGCTTTCTTTAATTCTGGATTAAAGCTCAACTCTGCAATAATCATTCTAAGTCAGTCAATAACATTAATTCTTGGATCAGATTCACTGATACTTCACAGCAAATTTGTAATGGTTCAGTGCAAAGAAGTCATAAAGCTGATTCATTAAGTTCCTAAGAATTCCCTATGGAGCTACTGTAATGGTGTATATTTTGGGTTTATGCCCAGAGAAGGTTCCCTCACAAAATGGGGTTAGTCAAAGATCTCTTGTTGCCAGAATAAGCCTAAAGGCTGTGACTAAAAGCATAAATAGAAATAACCTTAAGGTAGGTGACATTATATTTATGGCTAGATTGAACTACAGCCAAATCACACTTCTGAGAAAATGAGGTAGACATCCAGTTACCCCTCAGGCTCAGCAAAACAAGGTTAACAGATCTTGTCACGTAAGTAGATCTGATCATTTCAGCATTCTTTTAAATTATGTGGGAACTTAACAGAACTGAAATGGGCAAAACGTCCTTGCCACAAAGAATTTAAGGTCTAATTTTTAAAATCTTAGTAAGACATTCAAAATGCTTTAAAAGTACAATAACTACTGCTGGTATTTATCCTCAAAAATAAAAGATCAGTAAATTCATTCATTCATGTCTTAAAGAATAATCTTAATATTTTCTTTGAAATTTTAAATATAAGTGTAAAAAATATTATTACTTCTTCTGGCTTCATTGATTGACATTTTCACTTAGTAGATTTCAAAGAGCTTTTTGCCTGCTCACATTTCTTTCCATGTTCATCAATATTTCCATTAACCGATTTGAGACTATTAGCCTGGTGGATTTTATTTTCTTTTATTCCAGTTCTTTAATTTTTGTAATGTTACTTTTTGTTTGTTTATTTGTTTTTTCCTGTCCCAGTTCATTGTCCCAAAGTTTATTGAACAGCTTCCTGTCCAAAAGTTTATTGAACTTTGGCTATATTTTTAACATTTTCTTTTCTAGTTTATGAATCATTCAACTACTGCTTCTAACATTTTGTATATACACACACACATTTACGCACAAATATAAACATAGACATAAATATATACTTATTTCTACAGATTTAATTAGATTCTACTTTTCATACATATAACATGGAAGACTCTATCTTCATTTCTGTGACATACCTAAGCTAAAACTTTAGATTCCATCTATAATAATGGAGAAAGATAAACACTTCCACAAAATTAGTGTTTAATTTATGTTAAATTGTCAAGGAGTAACAGTTAATACAAGCAAAAAATCCAATTGTTAAAGTTTTGTTAACTAGCCTCTCTTGCAAAATTATGTTTATGATTAATTTCCCCAATTTACAAGGAATTTATTTACATATGATAAGAATTTTCCCTTCTGAACTGGAAAACTTTCTCTTGTTTCCTTAATAGAGCAGTTCTTGCAAGCTCCTTCCTCTCAGCTGAGAGACTGGAAATTTCTTGTAACTGAATATTTTATTGTTTTGAAGTGTTACTTGCAATTGGTGACTGATGCTTCTTTTTATGTGTTTTTTTTTAATTTGTTTTTCTCTTCCAGATGTTAAACTGGGTTTTGATTCAGCTCTCACTGGCCTGTACTTTGAATGAAAAGTTCTAATTACTGTGAATTTTAAAAACCCTTCTAGCGTGTCAGTTTCAAAGCCATGAAGCATAGAAAAAGTGTTATCATCTTACTTGTTTCTTTTTCTTGTTCTTTTCTCTTTCAAAAGGGAAATTGTTTAGAAGAGGGAAAACTAGACTATTCAAAGTAGCTTCAGATGGTGGCATAGTCGATATCAACATCCATGTGCAGGGAAGAGATATATTGCCAAGTCAGATGTTTTGTTCTAAGAATACTGATAAAATCTGCTGAAAATGTTGCAATATTATTGATAGTACTCTGGGGAACTGGAAAGTTTCTCCAACTGTGTAAACTTCAGTAGGCATACAGAGATCATGCTACTAGATCAAACCATTGAATCAGCAGCCCAACAGTGACAGGTAGTAGGAAACCTGAAGTGAACTAAAGTCAAGTGACCAAACATGTAAATTTCAAAAATAAATTTATTCTTTAATACTGGATAGCTTATAGCTCTAACTTGTGCACATTAACACAGCCAGTCTTGTTATTTTACTTGTTTAGCAAGAGATCAAGGTTGTATGCTTGAGACAGAAATGCCCTGCCCCAGAGCAGCAAGGGACTCTGGGATCAGTCTCTTTCTTTCCTCATGAAGGACTATGAATAGGTAATTTTCCAGAATTATGGCATGAGATGGGAAAAAAGGAAACAATTTTTCTTCGGGATTAAATAATGATATATATTTTCCTCTGAAAAGACAGAAAGTGTTGAAATATCCCAGATAAATTAGTATTCTGACCAACCTAGTCTATCTGTCCTTTTACTATTTAGAAATATGGAACAAGCTTGGATCTGCAGTGGCATAATTTGTCACATTGCTGTGGCTACTTTGTGCCGTATCTTATTATTGTCACGTGCTTCATTAAGCTACGTTAGTCACCTGTTTCTGAGCCAGTCTTTTAGGTTCTACTAAATAATTTCTCAGTTTCTCCCTAAGAAATTGGACCAAAAAAATATGTTTTCATTACCTTGGAAAAAAATTTGATGTTTAATCAGAAATAACTAACCTTGAATTTTGTAAGACTCTGTACAAATGACAAACCACTCCTTTGGTTCCAAGGTAAACTAGTCTCTACCTGACAATGATGATGGCAGTGACTTTCCCTCTTTATCCTCTCATAGTAGTGAGATACTATGATTAATTGTGAGATACTACTATTAACTGTTACAAGTGGTTTTACTCTGAAATAGATGGGACTCAGAGGTCCCTTCTGCCTTTGGTTTTGTTGTTTCATAATTATTCAACCAAGGATTTTGCAATTGTTGAGGAATACCTTTAGTGCCAGTAGCTTGGTGTGCAGCTGCGATGTGAACTGCAGTTGAGCTCTGGGTGTTAGGAGCCTGATACAAGAGGCCAAGAACTGACACCAACCCTTTGCAGAAAAAAGGGAACTTTGGGTTACTGGACACCCAAAGACAGCTGGAGCCGAGGACTCAGCTGGAAGACACCAGATTTTCACGCACACAGACTGTGAGGGTATAAAAGCAGAAAGGCCTTTGTTCAAGGTTCCTCCTCAGAGGTACCAGCTCATGTTATTGTCTGTGTTACTGTGCCATCCATAAATTGCTTTATGGAACAAGATATCTGAGATTCTGCTATGGGAAACCTGAGGCGAAGCCAGTGAGGAAACCTGGTCTGACTGTGTGAGTGTGGGATGTGTCGGGATTCAAGCAGGGCACCAGTTGGCTCACTGGAGCCGCCCGCTGCAAACGGGACTCGGTCTCAGCAGTAAAAGTCTCTGGTGATGGAAGCGTGGCTGCCAGAGTGGCTCCTGGATGGTCAGACAAAGAAGTTTCCTTAACACAGTGCCATCTAAAATTACAGTGAGCTTTTATGACCCACATCATTTGTGATCTATGTACTTTCTTTGTTGGGAAATTTGTCAAGGAGAAAAGGATCTCCAACCCAAGACAATGAATCTGCTGGTAGAGTCAGTCTGTTCCTATCCTGTATAGGTGCTCTCAGACTGTCCTCATCATTACTAAATATGTGAGCTGGTTTAGGATCATTCTTATTTTCAAATCATGCCATAAATCTTAAGCCAATCTGCAGATCCCCTATTCTCTGAGGTAAAGTGCTTCCTGCTAGTCCTTCTGGTGTTTTTCATTCACTCGGTAGTGAATTTGTTACCATATTTCCCAGGGAACATTTGTAGACTGACAGGCACCCTCTCAACAATTGCAATGATTTTTAGGGAAATTAAACTTTGAGTTGATCTTGCTTTATAGCACCTTTGTTTTAATCTGTCTTCCAAGAAAGGAGGCAATTAAGTCAGGTCACTGTTTTTAATTCACAAAATAGCACTTAGATAATCATCTCCTGTAGATCAAAGAAAAGAAACAGGTATTTTGAAGACAGTGCCTTTGACTTAAGGAGCAGTCAAAGTCTGCTAAATGTGTCTCAATGGTAAGTTCACCAACTGGAAGCCTAGGCTGTCTTGCAAGTGTGAAACTAGCTAACATTTGTCATGCTATGTTTCATTCTAGATTAATTTGTTGTATTTCAGCATTATACATCACCACAGACGATTTTGAGCTATAAAGTAATGTGCAATGATTTGAAATTATTTGGGAAGGGATTTTACAGTAAAAACATGTTTCTTTCTGTCACAAAATGTTACACGATATGAAAATGTGAAGTACATTGATGCTGAAAAACCAACATAGTATTTTCTGCAGCTCAGGCATAGAGTTAGAGCAGAGCCTTAGGCCACCTTCAAGGAATATTTGCCTCAGGCATTTCTCATGTTATTGTCTACTGTTTGACAATGAGCAGTTCAATGCCTGAATGTCATGAAAAATTGTAAGTATTGTAATTACTTAAATTTTTTATATCCTTCCTTTTATGTTTGAAAGACATTACTGAATGTATTGAACTGAAAGGAAAAGACTAAAGCAGATATTAACAAAACCAAAATATAAAGCCAACTTTTTCACCTAAACTGTTTCTCGAATTAAACACTTGACCAATATTACTGTTGAAAGTTTTAACAGTTTGTCTGCTTTAAAAATCATAGGAAGATAAAATTAATGGTTCCTTACCAGTGTTCAAACACACAGGAAAATTTACTGACATCTTTTCATCTTAAGAAAATGTTAATTAGAAAACATGTTTATATATATAAAGCCACTACAAAACAAGTTAGACCCAAATTTATATGACCTGCACATTTTGAATTAGATTTGAAAGTTCATTGCTGCAAAATCAGTATTGCATATGATTCAGATCATGTGATATAGACTATTTTGATCTATTATTTTAAAAAGGGAAGGTATAAGATTTAAAATTTGAAAAAGGAAGAATTTCCTTTACATTTCCAGTCAATGAATGTAAATGGCTTCCTTTGCTGGATGTTATGGTAAAGCTCCCTATTTTTTATAGCTTTTTAAAATAAGCACAATTTTGTACCATTTTGAATATAATTACCAAATTGTGTAATAAAGGTTTGAAAAAATATATTAACCTTAAGGACAAGAGGATTGATTTGCATATTGTGCTGTCAAAGGAACTCAAAATCTAAATAGTTGTATAGAAAACATAAATGTAAATGTGTTTAACTAAAAGATTAATTTGTTAAGATAGTAAAAGAATGTGTATTTTATTTAGGATTATGTAGCATCTTGTTTTTTAGGAAAATAAGAAAACAAAGAGGTGTTTGTTTGTTTCTAAATTGAGAGATAATGAAAACATTAGCTAAGACAGAAAAATACAAACCCACAAGTTAGAAAGGAGAAAACTAGGGAGAAAACGTCCTGAATGATATTGCACCTTTATTTGAAGCACTGGTATTCAATTTAAAGAGAAAATTTGGAGAACATAAAGACTAAAAGAAAAAAAGGGATAATAGTTTGCTGGAAACTTGACTATGAATCTGAAGTCAGTCCTGCACCACATACCCAGTAATGGTCCTCGTAAAACTAACAATGAAAAATTCTTTTACATACACCATTGTGTTATCAGCTAAAATTCACAGATAAAAATACTGCCATGGATCCTATGACTGTTACAAAGAGAATAATAGTGATAAATCAAAAGGAACCAAGAAATAAATTGCAAAATGGTCATGAATTTGTGAAGAGACATAATTGAAGGAGACAGGAATAGCCCAATATTTATAATTAATAAAGGGGTAAATAAGATTACTGATTAATACTTCTTCCATGATTCCATGAAAGTCTATTGCCAATTTTTGCTCTGATATGATATATGAATATTATATTAAACACCTCAATGGAGAAGAGGCTCAGTTATTACACTGAATGGATAGTGGAAGAGAAACTTTCAGAAATGAAAGACACTTACTTAGTATGACAAGATATATTTCTGGAAATAAAGATATTGAAAAAAAGAGGTGGTGAAGAAATCTTTTATGACTGGTTAATGTCTTTGGAGATGGTAAAGACTCTGAAAAAAAACTGCAGCATGTATTTGGAGGATCTCTACACAGACTACTCAAAATTCCAAGAGCAGGAGGTAGGGAAAAAACATGCAATATTATTAGGAAGATGAAATGAATGAATGATTAGATTATTACCATACAAATGGCTAGGTATCTCCATAAGACTTGTAGGTGTTTTTAAAAATCCAATACCTCATACCTAATCAGTATTTCAAACATTAATCAGAGGAAGGACCTGTCACTGATTCCCTTTACTCAAAAAGGCTCATTACAGAGGATGATTGCAATATTAGAACTACCACTGAGATGTACCAGACTAAAATTTGAAGTGTCTTGTCTTCTAGAGCAAGAAATCAAATCCTGTGATTTCATTAATGTATATTATTAACTTTTTGTTCTAATTTCAAGTGGTTTTGTACCAGAAATACAAACATAGTAGGGGAAAATTTTAATGTTAGAAGTAGATTTCATAAAAATGTACTCCCTCTCACACAATTTAAACATTTTAAATAACTTTAACAAGTATTTTAAGATATTAAGTGTTTTCTATGAGGTCCACTTATTCTTTTGAAAACTTGGTAAAGGTGTATCTAACCAACCTTGGCACAAGACCTACAGAAAACTCTGGTGGTTTTATTTTATATTTTATGTGTATTTTTTTCAATGTCCTATACAATACAATATATAAGGATTCCTAGAAATCTGGATGATTCCACTCTCCTTGTCAAATGCCACAACAGTAAGTGAACAGCTAATTTTCTTCTTATCTTATTTGAGCCCAATTTCAACTCCCTTTCACAATTGTGCCTCATCTAAATAAAAAGACTAGACTACAGTTTAAATAAAAAATTCTCTTCATTATAATAGGAATATTGGTGTATAGGGTGTGACTGGCATGGGATGGAATTAACTTTCTCCACAGCAATGCTTATAGTGCTGTGCTTTGTAGCCAGGATGGTATTGATATCACACCTCTGTTTCGGTTATTCCTGAGCAGTGCTCATATAGCAACAAGGTTGTCTCTCCTTCCACTCCTCATGCCTGCTCCAAAGGCCAGTGGGCTGACTGTGAACAAGACCTTGGCAGGAGACATACCCAGGATTGCTGACCCAAACTGACCAAAAGGTTTTTCTATGTCATATGATGTTGTTTTCAGCAACAAAAGGTAAGAGAAAGGAGGAGGAGGGAGGTATTCGTTATTAAAGTTTTCATATTCAGAAATAACTGCTACTAATGCTGAAGTCCTATTTCCCAGGAAGTGACTGGACATCACCTGCTGTTGGGAAGTAGAGAATAAATTTTTTTGTTTTCCTTTACTTCCATATGTGACCTTTGCTCTACTTCATTAAACTGACTTTATTTTGATGCACAAATGTTTCATTTTATTTTCTTCCCCTGTCCTGCTCAGGAGAAGAGTCATAAAGTGACTTCTTGAGCACCTAGTAGCCATTCAAGGTCAGCCCATCACAGTCCTTGACCAAGGTGGAGCAGTTGAAAATTTGAGACAAGGACAGTAATTGGGAGAGATAACAGGCAAAACATGAATTGAACATTCCCAGAGAGCAGAACAGTTGTGGGGACTTTTTTTTCTTTGTGATTATGATGAACAGGCAAGGGGTGAAATGTGGGTAACTTGTCCATCTTTGTTGTTGTTACAATGTTATTTTGACTTTGGTGTAGGAAATTATTTTTGCTAAACTTACATAATTTCCCTGGCAAGGTTTTTGGTAGTGCAGAGACTATAAAGAGTGGCTTTTGTGAGAAGACATCAGAAGCTGCCCCTATATCAGACAAGTTCCATCTGGCTCCAAGACAGCCCTACTGCTAGCAAAGGATGAGCCCATCAATAGTGTTGGTAGTGCCTCTGTGATAACATATTGAGAAAGGGTAAAAAAAAGGAGAAAACAGTGAGAAAATTTGAGAGAAATGGTCCTGCAGACACCAAAGTCATGGAAGAAGGATGGGGAAGAAATGCTACAGGAGTCAGAGCAGATATTCCCCTCCAGCCCATGAAGCAGAATATGGTGAGGCAAGGCTGTTCAGATGTCATCCACTGAGGTCCATGATGGAGCAGATATCTACTTGCAGCCCATGGAAGACCGTGTGCATGTGCCCAAAGGACACTGTGACCCTATGGAGAAACCAGAGCAGGTGTCCTTACACTACCTGGGAACCTTTTGGGCACCCACATTGGACCAGTTTGTTCCTGAAGGACTCTACCACACGGAAAGAACCCATGCTGGAGCGGTTCATGAAGAACTGCAGCTTGTGGGCAGGACTCATGGCGCAGAAGTTCATGGAGGACTGTCTCCCATGGGTGGGATGTCACGCTGGAGCGGGAAAAAAGTATGAAGAGGAAGAAGCAGCAAAAAAAATGTGTGATGAACTGACCATAACCCCCATTCCCAGTCCCCTCTACAATGCCCAGGGGAAAGGGAGGACGTAAATGAGTGAGGAGTGAAGTTGATACTGGGAAGAAGTGGAAGGGAAGGAATTTGTCTTTAGTTTTGCTCTTATTTTTCACTATCTAAAATAAAATCATGCTAATCCTGTCTTAGCTATCTTACCCTATATTTGCTTTCTTTTTATATATATATATATTCTTGGATGAGCTATCATTGGACAAATCATGACTGTGCATATGCAAATACTGACAGCTCACGTTGTAAAGAAGAGGCAAATCTTTGGACTATGACTTATTACTCACATACACCTGTCTTAATCACACCAATGGTTCATGACCAACTGAAAGGCCAAACTGCATGACAAGTAAATCTATTTTTCACACTTATTTTGACAAGTTAGCAAGTATATTCTTATAACTTTAATAGATGGCCAAGAATTTAAAAAACAAACAAGCAAACATGTCCTCAACTTTCTATAGAAAAAAATAACAAGAATACATATATATTACAACAATGCATTTGAGCAAGTTTTTTAAGAGGTAGACTATACAATTACTGTACTGTAAGAGTAACAATTATGTGAAGGCATTAGAAACAATGATCATGACCATAGGGGCCATTATTCACACAGAAATAATTTCTAAGCTATAACTATTGTGCAGAAACAATGAATATTCAGTTTGAACTGCTATTCTATCACCTCTGTCAAAAGACTGGGTATATTAGCCTGATGGCATACATTTTATGTAGCATCACGTCGAACACTGTAACTGATCTAAAACATTTGGAAGTGGATATGAAAGTTCATAAGCGGTTGAAAACACGCCAGTTCTGGCAGATGTAGAGTTGTTCACTGTTTGTCACAGCACTGAGTGAATGTCACACAGAATTAGCAGTACTTATAATTTATGTTATCTGCAATGCAATATTTCTTCATTGTAGCCTGTAATTTTGTTGCAGTGGCTAATGCTGTCTTTCTTTTTATACAATAGTTGGGTAAGGCTCTACCACTAAAAGAATATGGTAGTCTTGAAACAGATGGAAAAAAACACCAAACAACTAAGTAAACAAATGAATAAATAAAATCTTAAGATAAGGTACTGGCTTCATGTTGGCTAATTCCCCCATTGACTTAATTTTCAATGGACTCATGACATTTCAGACTGGAGAAGCACTACAATTTTTGCAGGCAAGTGTAATGTCACACCGATATCAGTAGAATTACATAGATTTACAAAGCTAAGGATTTAGCTCACTTTTCATCATATTTCTGTTGATACAAGCTTAAAACAGCCATAACTTAATGGAAGCTCCTGTATTCCTTAGAAATACTTAAAGTCACCTCACCATGGACTGCTCCTATCGAGTTTTTGTCAATCTATGAGAACGAAGAATCTCTGACAATGTGTTTCAAAACCATGCAAAATGAAATTTACTATTTCTGTTTCCAAATGTGAACACAGAGTTGTCAACTTGTATTCCTATCCTTGCTTCTTTTATCTATTTGTTCGCACTGGGACAGACAAAAACAGTTAAAGAGAGCATAGCAGGGAAAAGCTAGGAGAGAATGAATCACAAATGCAGTTAATATTTGAAAAATTAATTATATTTTCTTAAGAGATGGGCAAACTGAATTAAAAAGAGATATATCTTTCAACATTGAAATTTTACTTTTAGAATTAAAATCAGAATTAACATTTTCCTTCTTGTTCCTGAATGTTTTCCTGTTCAGCTTCTGGAGTCATAAAATCGTAGAATATTCTGACTTCAAAGGGACCCATCAGGTTCATTAAGTCCAACTGCTGACCCTGCACAGGACATTCCAAGTGCCTGTGTCTGAGAGCATTGTCCAAATGCTGCTGTGACCAATTCCCTGGGTTTGAGCCTGTTCCAGTGCTCAAACACACTCTGGCTGAAAAACCTTTTCCTGATATCCAACTTCAACCTCCTCCAACTCAGCTTCATGCTGTTTCCTTGAGTCCTATTACTTGTTATGAGGCTGCAGAGATCAGTATCTTCCCCTCTGCTTCCCTTCAAGAGGATGTTGAAGACTACAATGAGGTCTCCTCTCAGTCTCCTCTTCTCCAGGCTGAACAAACCAAGTGACCTCAGCTGCTCCTCATACGGCTTCCCCTCCAGACTCTTCACCATCCTCATGGCCCTCCTTTGAATGCTCTCCAATAGCTTAATGTCTTTTTCATGTTGTGGTGCCCAAAACTGCACACAGTACTTGAGATGAGGCCCACCAGAGCAGACCAGAGTGGGACAATCACCTCCTTTGACCGGCTGGTGATGCTGTGCTTAATGCACCCCATTCTTTAGGCTTTTGAAAGCAGAGAGGAAACTAAGGCAGGAAAAAATACAACTGATTTAAAAGACCTTTGCCTCTTCCCCCTGCTTTCTCTACAGATCGATTCAGAAGTGGGCTAGAGAAGGAGGCAGGGAGCAGTCGTATTTCAGTTTTTACCTGTGAAGAGAGATGTTACAGATTTAGTACTCTGTCATCTCAAAATATTGTACATAAGGCAAGAGAAGTGGCAAAGAAAGGGGTACCTAAAATAGAACTTAGATGAAAATGCATCATAAAAAAGTATACTTCAATACATCTTGCTATCTCTGCTTCTATGAAAATAATCATCTCAGACTTACCATGGAAGCTTCCCCCTCCTGCCCTGCACTTCTGACATGTACAGGCTGGCATTAACACCAGGGTATTAAAAAAAAGCTGTGAGAAATGTTGGTGAAAAAAAAAAAAAAGGAGTTGTTAAGGGAGGCATAGGAGACAGCAACACTACGACGTGAAACAGCAGATTGTAGTGCTTCTAGGCTAAAAGAATCTAGTGTCACCACTAGCTGATTCAATGTCTATCTTCCTTCTAACTTTCAAGATGCAAGCAGCCTTAAGAAACTAGAGGAATTTGTAAGGACTGCATTTGTGAAGTCATAGTGTGAGGTGAAGACTGGTGAAGCTGGAACAGGGACTTGGAAAGGAAAGGAATGATACAGAGGGAGCAAGTTGTAGGCATCTGTCATTGCTTAGAATATGGCATTGTATTCAGATGGGAAAGAAGTAAGGAAAAGTATAGAAACAAAGCGCAGCAATCAGTTTCTAGAAAGGCCATGACAAATTTCCTGTCTTTATAGCAATAATTTTAAATCCATATTAATATAAGTTCTTTTTTAGGATAGTTCGATTTAAAAATTAAAAAGTATCATTTTTCCCCTTCCCCCCCCA
>VZRE01005414.1:11830-29180 GCA_013396775.1 Cephalopterus ornatus | reverse complement strand
GGGTGGACTCTTCAATGGGTAAAAAACTGGCTGGGATGTGGTGAATGGAACTGANGGGATCTGGACAGATTTGATCAATGGCCCACAACGGTATGAGATTCAAAAAGACCAAGTGCTGGGTCCTACCCTTGGGTCACAGCAAGCCCAGGCAGTGCCACAGGCTGGGGGCGGAGTGGCTGGAAAGCTGTTCATCACAAAGGGACTTGGGGGTGCTGGTTGACAGCTCAGTATGAGCCAGCAGTGCCCAAGTGGCCAAGAAGGCTAATGGTATTCTGACTTCTATCAGCAGTAGTGTGGCCAGCAGGACCAGGGCAGTGATTGTCCCCCTGTACTCAGCGCTGGTGGGGGTGCCCCTCTAGTACTGTGCCCAGTTTTGCGCCTCTCACTTTAAAAAGGACACTGAGATCCCAGAGTGCATCCAGAGAAGGGCAACAAGGCTCATGAAGGATCTAGAAAACATGTCTTAGGTGGAATGGCTGAGGGAGCTGGTTTTATTTAGTCTATAGAGAAAAGGAGGCTCAGGGGAGACCTCACAGCTCTTTACCAGTATGTGAAAGAAGGCTGTAGTGAGGTGTTGGACTGTCTCTTCTACTATGCCTTCAGTGAGAGGACCAGAGGAAATAGCCTTAAGATGAGACAGGGAGATTCAGGTTAGATACTAGAAAATTTTTTTTCGGTGTTGGGGTGATCAGATGTTGGAATAGGTTGCTCAGGGAGGTGATGGAGTCACATCCCTCAAGGCGTTCAAGAGGCATCTGGATCTGGTGCTGGGTGATGGTTTAAGTGGTGTAGGAGTGAGTGCTGTGAGGAGAGTTGTACTGAATCATCTTGAAGGTCTCTTTCAACCTTGACAATTCTGTGATTTAAGTAGATGTTTTAGTGTTTTCATGCAGAAGAAAGTAAGTGGAAGGCAGTGAATGAAGAACAGATGGAAGGTAAGGGTGACTTCTGGGTTAAGTCTTTACTCTTCGAGACTGGTATGGAAATTAAAAAAAAAAAAGGCGCTTCCTGGAAAAACTTGTGATGGAAAGGATTGGCTTGTTTATCTGTGCTAACTAGTTGCCTGCTGCAGTGTTGAAGCTGAAGCTGTCAGCTATAGGAAATGCTTCAGAACTTCGTTTTACACGTAAGATCTCCTGGGCAGGTTAATTCAGCTGCAGCCATGCTAAAGTGTGTCCATTCTCTCCCTAATTATTGTGCTTTCAGCCAACTCTTGGTATGCATTACAGAATTTATATGGAGATGAGAAATGCATAGAAATCAAAATATAGAACTATTTTTTCAGGACTTCTGGAAATTAAAACTAGCTACAGGCTACAATATACACAGTCAACAAACTGATATTTCTTGGCATTGTCTAGGTTCTGTCTGTATAGAGGTTCAGATCTATGCTATCTTTCTCTCTGGGACAGAGTTATCCCGTGACAAAGCTCTTAGGAGTCCCTCATGACTTGGTTTCACAGATCGACAGATTTATCAGTGGTGTCAGAGCTGAGGAAAAGGTGCATTTCATACATGCTGTTAACGCATTATTCAAGTTCTTTAAGACTCATCCAGGCTTAGCCTCCTCCTCTGACATACTAACTTCTATAGCCAAAAATGCAACTGAAAACAGCCAGGCAGCTGTAATCACTAAGCTAAATTCTTCCCCATAGACAGACAAGCTCTCCTAACTGGTGCTTTTTACACAGCAATGAGACTCACTATTGTGGAGCATGACAGTTTTCCATAAAATACTTTTCACCTCTTTCTCTGGGAGATGAAAAACTTAAATGTTTCAGTGCAAGTACCCCCATCTATTGACATTTAATATGACCTTAGTGCTGTACATGTTTCAACAAGAAGAGTTTAGGTCAGGGAAAGCAACAAGCATGGTAGAGAAAGCATATGAGAACATCTTTACATTTTGTAATAGAAGAAGTGCAGAACTAGTCCTTCTATGAATAAGGACAGGTGTGTCAGTTTCTAGAAGAAATTTCTAGAAAGAAGTGAAGTTTGATAGCTAACAGTTTTTAGAACCAAGGAGTTCCAATACAGTTTTGGCATAAACTTCTGCATCTGGAGCAGTATCTTATTTCCCTGTAACAGTCAAACAGAAATATTTAATGAGTTTTGGTACTTATTTGCACTGCATGCAATTTAACCAGCAAGCAGAACTGTCTAAGAACTGATAGAGACCTAAGAGATAAAGTCCATTTGATGCCAAATGACACTAGTTCCTAGAAACTGGAGTTGGACTCAATGGAGTTGGACTCCAGATGGAGTCAAGATGGGTCTCTTCCAAGGTGAGATATTCTATGATTCTAAATACAAACTAAAGTAGGGAAATTTCATTGTAGTACAATTTTATTCAGGAAACGAAACACAGTACAGAAATTGTTTTGCAGAGCTGCTTTCCTTGTTTTGTACTTTAAACAGCTCTGTGCTTTGTTACTAGATGACTTTGGATCCAAGCCTTTGGAAAAGGTTTTCCTAGAACACGGAATTTCCTCTTCAAGTGCATTGGAGCTGAAAGCCAGCACAGAAGAATTTGCATTTTGGCTTTGTGTTCTCCAGACTAATTTTAAACTAGGTGACTAAATTGAAAAGGAATGAAAATTTCAGAACTCTTAGCTTGAACTTAACATGCAGATAATATGTGGGATCTTTGAGACTTTTGCAAAGTCAGGTGTTTTCACCTGGGGATACATCAACTTGAGCAGATGATCTTATTTTTGTCTTGACCAAACCACTTTTGTGAATTATAGATGTTTTTATGGAATGTAATCAAATGAAAATGCTTTGTGGATTAAAATTTTCTTCTCTGGCCACATTACACATCTTGCATTGTCTTCCCTGAGTGCAGAGGATCTTTACACTTTCAGCAAAGCCAGCTAGCTGAGTTGTTCAAGACAACTTAGAGTGAACTTTTCTGCTGGTTAGTCTTTAATTAAAACCTCCAGCATGTAAGCCTTTCAGTGAAGAAAAGTACAATTATGCCATCTTTAAGAAGAGAGACAGAGTTATATAGACTGAAGTTGTGTTTCAGGTTTTTCCCATCAAAGCTTCCATCAACAGATAACAAAAAAGCAAAAAAAAATGGGCATAGCGTACACAGTCCTAATACTCACGGTGCTCTTGGTCCAAGCAATCCTGTTTGCATTATTTGACATCCATATTTGTGCTCCCAACAAAGCATAAGAACCTTTAATCCATTTGGTACTAGTCTTTTCAGATGAATAATAAAAAGCTGATAAAATATTTTTAAGATACAAGAAAAGATAGAGTATATTAAGATACTTCTGTAACATTGCTTGTCTGGTCACAAGCACATACTGTATAGCTTCAAATTACCAGACCATTTTAGCAACTTACCCAGATTTTAACAAAATTTATCCAGATTTTGTTGTGTCAATCATTATTCCTCCAACTAATCTTCAACATCTTACAGTCCAATTTCATCTTCTTGTTTTGCTGTATTCCACATAGTTCAGGTAGAGCAGCACCCCTAATATTTCAGCTTGAGTATACACACCAAACTGAGACATGCCGGTTTTTTCCTACTTTTTCTACTAGGCTCAAAGAACTTCAGGACAAAATTACTGGTTTATTTAAGTGTGACTGAACTATTAGAGGTAACAGAGCCATTACACTTTATCATTATCAAACATGTCTGTGAGGTAAACATTGAAATGAAATGGTGGTGCTTGGACGAGCAAAATGCTGTTACAATAACAGTTGCCACTTCTCTCATCACTCTTGGGTGCAGGTCCAATAGGCTGTGCAAAAATCTGGAAAGTGATCCCTTTGCTCTCCTTGAATGTTTCCAGGACCCAGCGAAATCCACATGTGACAGCCTGTTGCTTCCGCAAGGTTAGACTGCCTTCCAGACATGTTCCCACGTATTAGCTCCTAGAGGAAAACTGTCAGAACACAATGTTTGTGGATGGAGATTTTCTGCTTATTAGTTACTTCTTCTTAGAACAGATAGCACGGATTGTTTAGGTTTTCTACTGCATGAGTATGAAAACGCTGCCTGCTCTGGCTTTGTGCTACAAAATTGCTCCCTTGAGCAGAACTAGCACATAGCTGCAGTATGTTGGAGATGTGTTTAAGAACGTTCTGCCTCAAAACATGAAGAAAATTGTGTTCATTGTGATCGAGAAGACAGCGACAAAAAATTTATTGGCTATTCAGGAAGAACCTGAGCGCACTGCTGTAACAGGAATCAAACAAATGATGACAAATAAGGATTAAAGTAAGCCATTCTATATTATTTTCTATTCCCTGGAGGTTGTTTGCAACTCAGTACTATGCAGAAGTGCTGAACTACTGGAGCATAAAAAACAAAACCTAACCACCTGTGCAGAAAGAGGTATGTTCTCCAAAATGCTCAGACAATCTTTAAAAATGAATGTTTCAGACTACAGAGAAAGAAGAAATATGTGATAATTGTATAACGTGAAGAAATGGAGATGAATTCCTTTCTGACCAGCACCAATGCAAAGAAAGATCACACACATTAAGTCTGCAGATTAAGAGTGCCTTGATTTATACATTGTAATACTGGGACTCAGAAGTAGTGAGTAATAAGTTCTATCAACTTCATTTTAAAAGGAAAATCATCAGCAGTAGGAAGAGAGGTTTTCTTCAGACCAAGTAACATACATTAATAAAGTGTGGAGAGCAAACTACAAGTTAGTTCTAAACCAGCCTTTTTTTGCAGAATCCCTAAGGCTAAATTTTTGTTTCTTTGCAGTAGTGTGTCACCTTGGTAAGGGTAGAAGATAGCCTCCAATGTCCTATTCAGTATAGCCTAACTTTAAGTGACCACACACATTATTTACTTGATAGATACCTCATGGCTGCTACTGCTAAGCAATGGAATGTTTCCCAGATGTCTTAGTGATGCCCCTGTGTCAGCAAAGCCTATATGCTGCAATTTCTCCTAAAGCTATCAGAAACAGGATAAGCATAATCTATTTTTTAACTTATCCCGGAATATTTTCCTTTCCTATTGAATCTCCATGTTTCTACTGAGTTTGTTGTACATTAACCTTTCTGGAGGTAGTGACAAAGTTGCTATACGTTCAGTCTGTGTTATCATAGCTTGCAAAATGAATGGGTGATGGAAGTTTAGTAGCAAACTCATGCAAGACTGTAGTAATTTCTTCATCTCTGAGATCTCACTATCTGCAATTGGATAGAGCTGGACAGCTATGGAAGACCTTTCACATGGATAAATCCAGGTCAAATTTTTCAGCAGAACGATCCCTGAAATAATTTTGCCAACGTAATGAGAGGGTTATTTACCTGAACATCCTCCTTTCAGCTTTTTATGCAGAAATCAGGGAGCTGGGACTTTTCTAGGCCCCTCTAACTACTTTGAAATATGACATTAACGTGCCGAGTTATTTAATAGTTACTTAACCCAGTTTAATTTAGTATTAATCCATAATTATACTTCTGATCTTTTCAGTTGTGTCCCACAGAAAAGTCCAGTCTTGACATTTTGAACAAAGTTGTAGTTATAGTTACAATTAAATTTATATAGATTGCTTTTTCTGCTCTGTGAAAAAATCTTGAGAATAAAGCACTAGACAAGCATGGGAAAAACATGTCCTAATGAAATTCCTAGGAAAGAGCAGCATGTCCACCTTTTAAAAACTCTTTTGGTTTTTCTTACCACTGCCAGTCACACATGTCTATTAGTATGGATCTAAGTCTGTTTTTCAAGATGTCTTTAACTCTCCAAGGAGAATTTATAACCTCTGAGCATGGCCATAGGTCTTGGTCTTATTACTGAAAGATAGGCATCCTCAGGAGGCATTCAGAAGATCTGAATATATCCTTGGAGTGGTAAACCATGGAATTGAAGGTTAACAACACGCACAGAAACTGCTGTATGTTTTAGACAATTTGCAACTTATGAATTCAATGAGGATTATATCACTTGAAACATTTGATATTAGAGAGTGGTAGCAGAAAATGTATTTCTGTGCCATACCTAAGAAGCATCAGATCAGTGGCTTTATAAGTGATTAAAACATATTTCCTCTAAGTAATATGGAGAAGCAAAGCCACAGAAACCAGAAGGGTCACCCAAAGGGCTTGGGAGACCTTTCTTATGATGGCTCCCTCTCCGAATGCACTGTGGCTGTTTGCACAAACCTTGATAGGTTTAGCTGCTATAGCAGCTTCTGTTGTGTACTGACCTTTTAGCTGTGCTTCTCTGCACTCTTTAATACCCTCACTACAAGAGCAGAATCTCAGACAGCTTTATGTGAAATGCTGGTGCTTATTTTACTGACACAGCTGCTTAACAGACTGAGTGCTTTCTGTCAGAAAAAGAGAGAATATGATATGTTGGTCCTCTTTGTGTATGAACTCTAAATATTTGTCTGGTAGCATATGTGAGATTTACGTTGTATGTTACTCTCTGCTAAAGATAGAGTTATTGCCTTAGTTTTCAGCTACAGAGATCAAGTTTAGTCATTCTGCTATAACTTCATTAACTTCAATGAACACTTCATTCATATTTTCTAACATTTTGCATACAACGCTGTGGCCTGAGCATCCATTTAAGTCAGATGTACAGTGTTTGTTCTTCATCGTTTACTTAATAACTAGTCATAGAGAGAGAGTACTGTCTTATTTTATCATTATTTTTGATAATTACAAGGAAAAGTGAAAAACCTGACTATGATCAGTGAGTCCCTTCTGTGAGAAGGACAAATTGTCTTTCAGGTTAATGATCGTCATTAAAAGAAATAAACCACTCCTGCCTAGAGTGAGTAGCTGAATAAACCAGCAGAATAAAATAGCATCAGAAGAAGAACAGTTCCTTCTAGTTTAATTTTACCAGATTTTGCTCCACACAGGAGGCACAGTTTTGTTGCCCTGAATGTTTTGCATTGTATTTCCAGCCAGAGGTTCATGACGTGAAAAAATAAAAAAAGTTTAGCATCTGCTGCCTGTATACATCAATATGTGTATTCACATATTTAAGCAAGGGAATTTATAACTCACTAACAAGTAACCACTTGAATTATAACACAGAATTAATCCTACAGAGGGGGCAAAGGGAAGAAGGGACATATGGGAGGACTCCTGGGTAGGATAAGGGATTCAAAGTCTTGATTCACTAATTTGTATACTGTGTTGTAGAGAAAGTCTGCTGCCAAGTTTTAGTCAACAGTCATTAAAGCAACCTCCCAGAGTGTCCCCTTGCTAATGTTTAAGCGTGTTTAAGTCAAAGTTCTGAGATTCATATAGGTAACCAAGGAGATATAGACAGTAGAAAGGAAGGACAGCATTGTGTAGCCATGGGACTGGGATGCAAAACTGTTGGATCCCCTTCCTGGATCTCACCCAGATGCACTGGGAGCCTCCTGCAGAGCAGATGGGATTAGACTGCACCTGCACTAGCTGTTTAGTTTAGCTTGTCACTGCTGAGTGTTCTGTGTATGGTTTTTAATAATCAGTAAGAAGAAAAAAACAAGGAATAAACATCGGTTTTGTCCCAGTAAAACAATGTAGAAGACTAGAAGTTAAAGAGCTAATGTGTATGTCTCGAAAGATAGCCACATAGCTGTGGAGACGACCAAGGATTGTTGGTAATAACAACCAAGGATTGTTGGTAATAACAGACTGTGGGAAAGAACAGGATGTGGCTGGCAAAGGGGCCACGTGGATGTAGGGCAGCACTTTTCTAGGACAGATGTCCTTGTTCTGGCTCCTGGAGAAAAACACAAAATAGTACAGTGCAAGTGCAGGAATGAGGCCAAGAAGTGAGGATGGACTGTAGGGAAGAATCAAGACCATCCAAGATCTCTGAAGCCCCTCTACCCATTTTCAGAAAGCTCTAGAAGAATGAACTGTGCATGATAACTGATTTGCATAGAAAGTAAGAAACTTATCTGCAGGGTGGGGAAAACTTATCTATAAAAAGGTACTCCCACAAGGCTCTCTCTTTCTCCCTTTCTCCCTTTTGCCCTTTCTCCCTTTCTCCCTTTCTTCTTTTCGCCCTTTCTCTCTCTCCTTCTCTCCCTTTCTCTTCTTCTCTTTCTTTCCTTGTGTCTTTCTCTCCTTTCTCTCTCTCTCTGTCTTTCTTTCTCTCTCCTCTTCTTTAATTCATCTCTTCCTTGCTCTCTTCTCTTCCACCTTACCCCTTTATCCCAAACCCACTGTCCTGTGTTTATACAGAAGGTCAGGAACTAGCATACCTGTTTCCATGCCAAATGTGCAATTTACTAATAAAACTTTGTAAGCTTTTGTGGACCCTCTGACTTTTGTCATTGCTTTCAACCATGAGCATCTACAAATCTTGGGTGTTCCTTCCCCTTAAGGGTGGGATGTCACAGCCAGCTACCTTAAGGAAGGGAATGTAGATTAGCAAGTAGTCACAAAGATTACACCCTTGAAGATCATCTGGAGAGCGTTACCTCCTATGATGCTGCCTTGAAATCAGGCAGCCATGGGTCTTGCCTCTGACACAAGCAGCCTAATTGGGGTGTTTGACGCTAAGGCATCAAGTATAAAGGTTTTGGCAAGAACAAAGTGGACTTCTATGTACCAATATAGAGTTATGAAGCAATATTTGAAACCCACATGACATAGACAAGCAGCTTGGGACATTTGTGTTTGTCAGGAGTTTTCAATAAAGCTGTTTTCCAGCAAACACTGTCAGAACTGGCTGAGGCCCTGAACTAGTCTAAGTCTCTGTGTGTTGCATTTCTTTAGGTAGGCTGGGACAACTTTCTCTATTTCATAATGCAACTGGCAGCTAGATTTTTTGAATAAAAATAACTGAGTTGCTTTAGGGTAGCATTTCTGACTCAGTCATTATTTCCATCTAGTTCAGCAAATTCTCAAGCTGAATCTGTTTAATTTGAACTCTTCCCTGTTTCTGGGGAAAAAACCCCACACATGCAGAAACAAACAAACAAGCAACGAAACAAACCCCAAATTCACAATTGCCTCACAGTCAACACGTCTCTTAGAAGAGGGGAATTTGCTTGGCAAACTCCACCTGTTGACTTTCTACCGACTTAGTCTCCAAATGGGTAACAATTACAGCCTTAAGAAGTAGAATGGAAGTGAGATGGCATCTCCCTTGGCTGATAAGCCAACCAGCTGTCCTAAGCACTATTGCTAAATTGATTTTCATCTGGATATAGACTAAAGCTTTGTAGTGAAGAGCAAATCCCTCCTTGGTGTCAAGTTTCATCTGTTCAAATGCGTCTGTGAAGGCTTCTGTAGGCTTGTGTGAAAGAGGACTTGGGCATTGCCTCTGTCCTTACTGAACGGTCCTGATGAATGACTGTTATGACTGTTTTTCTGACTCCCTTATATCCCCTCTTCCACGTGAATATGTGATGTTAAGCAGGCAAAAAAATAGTTTGAAATGCTTGCAAAATTTCAGTAGAACAGCGATACAACAACCAGTTAAGTATACCAGTTCCTCCAACATTTCACTTATAATAGGGAAGAGAAAGCAAACAGAGGGAGAGATCAGCAGGACAATGGAAGATTTTGGCTTCCAGCAGTATGTCATGTTTAATTTCCAAGCATCTATCAACTATATTGAGAAAAACAAATTGTCTCTTTTTTTTCCCCTGTCTTGCATCATCTGTCCTTTGTTAGTGTTTTTTCAAACTTTATGAACTCAATGGGTTGTTAACATGCATTAGTGTGTCAGTGTGACTTGTTCAACAAAACATCCTAGTTATCCAAGATCTAAATAGTTTCCTGGGAATTCAGGCACTGTGTTAACATACAAGATGCTTTCTTTGTCTGTATCATCATCGGAAGATGGGGACCCTCTAACAAAGGAAAAAAAATCCCTATACCTAGAAAAAGCAACATTCAAGTTGCTGCTGACATCAATGAGCCAGAGAGGTTTTGTTCTTTGAGCATTCTGCAGTTGATTTTTCGTTCGCAAATTAGTGGATATAACAAATCAAATTGAGAGTAAGTTCCAAGACTGGCTGAATTCTTCCGGATTTGCCCATAGGTATTGTTCCACAACCCTTAAGGTTTCAGGTGACTGTAGCATTTCCTTTGTCTAAAGCATGGCACAGGCTAAGAAGAACACATCACAACAAGCAAGACTGAGCTGCCTTTTGCGTCAACTGTATGACACCCTGAACATTCAGGCTTCACTAGTTATTGGAGACATAGCCACTATATTCTAAGGGGAAACACTAACTTCTGAAATCAGTGGTCTTTGATGAGTAGATTTTAACAAAACTTCTTCTTTGAGATAGTAATTGCCCTCAAATATTTAGCAAAACACAAGGTTACTGGAGGTGTTTAAAAGGATTTGTGCCAATTTAAGTCAGAGGTGAACCAGAAAATCAATGTGAAGCAGACTTCGCCTCTCCTGCCCAAGGCACGAAGATTAGTCAACTGCAATGGGCACTGTTCTTGAGTTAGAGCTAATTGCTCGCTGTTGAAAGGATTTCTCTATCCTTTTTTTTCAGGGAAAATCAATTCCAATCTGTGAGTTCCAGCCCACAAAGATGGGACAGTTGTCCCTTGATCCTTGCTGGAAGCAAAGGAATGCTAAGCTTACCCATGCTTTAGCAGCCTGTGCCAAGAGCTGGAAATTCCTTGGCTGTATAATTCATCTGCACAAAGGCAAATTAGTGCACAGCACAGCCGCATCAGCTTGGCAGGCTGTGTTTTTCCTTCCTACTTTACTGATAAAGCAGATAAAATTGTTCTCAGGCATGGGTCTAGCAAACTTTTACCAAATGCATGCACACTCACTCAGCTTCCAGGAATAAAACAGCCAGTAAGGTTGGGACATCTCTATTTGGACCTAGACACGTGTCAAACTACACGTGTCAAACCAGCAGAACCCTAAAACCACGTAGTGGTGTGCTTATGTCAGTGATAAATTTGATGCTGAAATCTGAGTAGATGTTTTGAAGTGCCTAACTCAGAACTTACCCTTTAGCCTTTATTATAAAGATAAAAAAGGTGACAGAAAAGCGTATATTTTGCATACAAAGTAAATACACACCTAATCTTCATTGAAATAATGGTTAAATTGTAATTTATACATCACAAGCTCTCTTACTTCCTGTTAACTGCAAGAGATGCAAGAACAGCAGATCAGGGTCATTACAACTTAGTTGCATTTTCACCTTATTTACTTTTAAGCAAATCCTGATGCTTAGAGTGATGAGACAGACTAAATGTGAAGAGTCACTGAGATCAATCCCTGAAAAAAATAGTCCTCTTCAGTTCCAAAGGACAACTAATCCATGGTTCCGGAGCAAAGGTAGTTTGGTGTGGGAAGCTGAGCTATATTTTGAGTGCTGAGTTACTGTCCTAGGGGCAATAGAATCCCTCTAGCATGCTGCTGAGATATTTAGCCATGTCTCACTTCAGTGCTGCAGTTGTAGGTGAAACACTTCACACGAGCCAGTGTCAATTACAAAGCACTGTGATAGGGCCCCTTTGAATGACAACCTGTCCAGTCCACCTTAGAGGGCTGAGACAGAGCTCCTTTTTCGCAAACTCTGTATGGGAACCAGTTATTCATTCCAGCCACTGGCATCACGTCCCCATCCTCCAGTCGTGTTGGTATCTTCATGCCTTGTTCCAGGCTGCTGCAACAGTAATAGTAATCATTAATAGTAATAAAGCAGAATGAAATGATGGCTTCTAAAAGAAGATTAGGCCATAGGGAAAAAAAAAAAGTGAAGTTAAACAGACATAATACTTAGAGGGAAACTGATAAATAGGCACCCATTTCTCTCTGTGCAATTACTCAGTGAAATGGATTTATTGCACGGCAGGCTTGCTATTTGTTTTCCTCTCTTCTCAGCATGGGGGATTTTAAGTTAAACAGTTTTATGCATACCCGAATTCACTCGTGTATCCCATACGGGCTGCTTGCCAAATTCATTGGCATTTCAGGTTCATAACGTCTTAATCTAGAGTCATTACAGTAACTAGAAGGGAGTCTGAATGTTGGAACAGACACTTTCCTGGAGAGTTGTCTTTAAGATTTTAATGTAAAAGGACACCATTTTAATTGAAAGCTTATTGGAATGGCAATATGGATGCAAGTGCTAACCTTGTTTACATGAGCCATTAAAAATGCACAGTAGTGTTTCGTATTTTCACTCAGCCTTACAGCAACACCCAATCCAGCAAGCGTCAATTTCTGGATTATTTGCCAAGGATGTTCATTATATTATATTTTGTTTTCCTGAAAATTTAGCTCATTTTCTAGCCAGCAGTGAGACTAAGATTTACAGACAAAGCATTTCACTGTAGATGTGTTAAGATCTCACAAGAAGTTCTGTCAAACTAGAGTAGAAGGAATCATCTGTTTGATACAGTAAGAAAGGTCTAAGAACAAAGGCTCTCATTTCCTGAGTCTTTCCTGAGTCCAGTTTCTTATGGACTTATGTATTTTTTGGCCTACAAACTCACTTGTATGCATGTTTATTTAACAAAATGTTAAATATAAATTAATTATGGAATAGGAAAACCTCCTGAGTTAATCCATGACCTCAGTGAACTTGTTCCAACAGATATGACGGAGCTGTTAATGTTTATACAGACTGACGTGATTTTCCGTACTCAGCCCTGTCTCTCCAGACTCACACGGATGTACAGGCCAACACTAATTATTCAACTCCGTTTGCTTTTGGTTTCAAGCCAAGATGGAGCATCTTGAGGTATCCTACATCTTCTTAACAAGTGTTCTTAACCTTAGTGTTCTGAGGGGAGATAGATGATGAACAGTCATTTAGTCAGCTCAGCATAAACCAGTTCAGTGAGAACAGTGGCAGGCTACAGACAGGAAACAGAGGAGGTATGCACAGCAAAAAGGTAGATGTGAGGTTGATGTGATATAAACCTGCTCTGATTTCTGTCTGAGACAGGAAGTTTGATACAGTGGCAGCAAGGGGTACATATCCAGCATTTATGTTATAACACTGTTTCCCCAAAAGACAGGCAACTGTGAACTGGCAAGAGTAAAGACAGCAGAAGAGCAGAAAAGCTGCAGAAGGCAAATTTATTAGTCACAGTAAAAAGGAAGGACAACCAGAATCTGTGTTTGATTTTGTTTCAGCTTCGTCAGACTTAAACTAGATCTGTTTCCATCAGGTCTTTGTGTCCTTCCAGTTCAGCATTTCAAGCTGAGGCTTTGCTCCAGAAGAAAGCGGGTCAGATAGAGAAAAATCTCAAACTGTATAAAATCAACTACAGTGTCTCTATTTCTGATGAAGCATTAACCAAATAATGCTTCCAAGGGAGCACTGAAGGCCAAATAGCTTCCAGCTTGTGGATCAGTTAAGTACTAAAGAAAGAGCAACAGAAATAATGGAATTGCTGTGGAGATGGAAACAATAAGGTGGTTATTGGCCTTTCAGAAATACAGGCATGAAAGACAGAGGAAAGACACGAGGGAGCTACAGTGCGATTAATGTTTTATGAACGGCCTTTCTGCCCGTCTCCACTGTCTGACCTTCAGCTGTACCCACCACAGATCTCTTCACTGCCGCTGGACAAAATGCTGGACAGAGGCCAAGGTGAACACATTTCTCGTTTTGTTACAGAGGATAAATGCCAGCTTAAGTGCTTTGCAAGCCAAGAGGAGAACAGCTGCCTGTAGAAGGACAACACAAGAGGAGATTGTCTGGGCCATGAGCTTTGCTTTGTACCCATAGGCAATAGACCACAAAGCAGTGAAATGTGGCAGTGGGGTGGGATTCCCATGGGGCACCCAGAGGGCAGCTCTGCTCTTAGCAGCCTTTCTTTACATGTTCAGCATAAAGGACATGCCTGGAAAGAGGGAATCCAGACAGCAGACCTCTACCTGGCTTCTGCAGAGACCCTGCTGCCCACAGCTGCTCATTTTAGAGGAGCAGCTCACAGCCCAAGTGCCCTCAGGGTCCACATTGCTGCTCACAATGCCCACACTGGGGAGAAGATTAGAACTGGTTAATGCTTTCATCTCTTCTAGCTGTAGACGATTAAAGTCCTCATGGGCCTGTGATCCAAACTGCAGCATCCCCCAAGTTGCTCTCGGACAGCTCCTATGCAGACTTCTGACCCTTTCTTTCTCCTATTGCTAATGGTAGGGCATTCACCACCCTAAACAGGGATGAATGCCTCTGCTTGGGAAAACCTGGGGACTCCCTGGGCTCTGTAGATCTGCAGTGCCAGCAGAAAGCTTCATGTACCCAAATGTATCTTCCCTGACCTTGCTTGTCTTCCAGAGGCTCATAATCACTCCACAGCTTCCTCCTGTTGCTCCTGCCAATGCTCACTAGCAGCATCTGGAGCTTCTAGCCTTTTACAGATGTTCTTTACACCTCTCAGTAATTAATTCAACAGCGGTAGGCACAGTCAAGTTCCCCTTCAGAGGTTAATATCCCCTGTCAAACCTTCCCAGGCAGCAGTGCAGGAGAGATGTGGATTCACTCCTTCCCTGGTGACCACAGTCCCCCTGGATTCTGGACCCAGAATCACATGTGTGCATGGCCAGCAGGGAAAGAAGGATAATTTTAAAAGACCAGCTGCTAGAAGAAGCAAGGGTGGCTGGTTGAAACAACTGTGAAAGAGGCAATCTTGAAAACATCCCAGAAATTCACCATCTGGGATAAAATGGTACAATAAGATTTTGAGGTCTGACATGAGGTTATAAAGCCAACTAAGGAGATGAAGTTTCCATACCTCTACAGGAGTGCTCAGGGCCTGGATCACAGAAACAGCCCTTTTTACCAGGCTATGATTCGCATGAGATGTTACAGGAGATGGTTACAGATGGATTCTTCTCTTGTCCTTGCTTTATATTCAGGTAACTACTTCTGCTTCCTAATAAGTACTCTCAAAATGTTTCTCTGTGAAGCACAAAAAGATTTTGTCTCTGGGCTCTAAAATCCGCTGAATTTCAGTTAACAAAACTGTAGTTGGAAAACAAATAAGAAAAGATTACACTAATAACTTTGGGGATTTATGGTTTTAGTAATATGATATACTCATCTGAATTGACTTTTGTTGATCAGAAGTAGTGGAATTTTTCTTTTTTTTTTTTTATGAGATGACATAAAGCAGATAGACTTGGCTCTTTCCTTCTTCCTTTTCATATATAATTTGATTTGGTCCACGTGATGTGTCTTTCTCATATAGGAAGCAGGAACCGAAAACACATTTCCCTTTTTATTACATCAGAAGATATTTATTAGTACAAGACTGTTTCATGGCATTTTGCCAGCCTTCCCCTACATGAATAGGTGAATGATCAGTACAATAACATTGGCAGACCCAGCTGGTTTCTCATGCTCTTTGATTTTACTCTCAAATGCAATATAGATAAATTCACAAAAGCATCTTCTCTGCATATACATTGTGTACATGCATGTGCAAAGTTCTCTGCAAAGCCACCGCCAGGGGAGAAAAGGGGGGCCAGAGAAGGCATGAATTTCATTGGCATTTAAATTACTAAAATCTCATAGCCTAAAGGATGAAAATGACATCAGGAAAAACCCACCTGAAGTTAAGCTCAAAACATTTGTATTTGGAGAGTTCTCGTCCATTCTATTATGGCAAACAAGAGTAAATCAGTGGAATGAAGGAAAACACATTTATTTCTGTACTGCATGCTGGGACAGTAGCTGGAGAGAGGGAATTTTGTTTCCTGTCTATAACCTGTGCTGGGAGGTGTAGTGTGTTACTTTCACTGTAAAACTGTGGGAAACATTTTCTTTTTAATCGCTTAACTTGCCAAATTGATGGTTGTTTACTTGATAGTAGAGTAATTTTGGCAAACAGCTGTAATTTGCTTAAGAAAATTAGTGTGTATAGATCGTAAGCAAATGATGATTAGTCAGAAGATGGAAAATATTAAAAGTATGTATATAGTGATATACCTCTTTGCAAAGTTTGCTTACTTGTTTCTATACATGCATATGTTTTCATTATTATATACACACATAAACCTTTACCTGGACTGGGTTTAATTTTTTATTTGGGAAGTTTGCAGTGTTTTATCTGTTCGTTTGTTTTTTGTATCCCTGCTCTCTTCCTGTCCTCCCCAGAGAAAAATCAGTTACACACAAATAGGGTATCCGGTGACTATTAGACTTGAAATATCATCCATCAGTTAAGTTAGATGAAGTAATTCACTTACATGCTTAATTTTAAATGAACTGAAAATGTCTCTCTGTCAATTCAGTGACTGATGATGCAAAACTGACCAACATTATGTCGGGCTACAGCTCAGGTGAGATGTAGAAGAAAGCTGGTTGGGTTATACTGGAGTCAGAGCAGACAAGAGAGCCTTGTGGGCACATCTTATTCTCTCAGTGTCTTCTTTCTATGAGCCCTCTTCTCGTGAGTGGGTGAGCATCAACAGAGAGGCTGGGGGTCTGGAGGAGAGATGAGAGGTGCTGCTGGGCAGGTAGGAGAGAGTGGTCTTGAGGACAAAGGGAGGGAAAAGCTGGGGATACAGTGAGAAAATATGCAGAGAGAAAGGCACAGCGAGTGCCGTGAACTGTGCACATGCTGGGAAGGGGGAATTTTGCAGTGGGAAAATGCCACCAGAGAGAATGAACCAAGAGGAAAGTTAAGTTGTGACATGGAGAACTTTTTAAAAGAATTAAAAAAATGGGGGGAAAGGACAAAAATTACACAAAAAGAGAAAATAAAGAATTTGAAAAATGAGAACTTCTATAGGAACAAGATGGAAGGGAAAGACAGAGACAACCTAAGTGGTATTTTAAACATTAAATGACAACATTATATTATGATTATGGTCTCTATGCGTGCCACTCCCCTTCTCAGCTCAGCTTGCATAAGACAAGCCTCACACAGGAAAAGCTATGATTTAGTGAGCAGAAAGCAGATAGGAAATGTAGCAAGTTCAGAATAGTTTGTTGGTTTATTATAGAGACAGCCTGAGACTGTGGCCTTCTTTGTTTCTTAGGATTTCCAAGTTATGTGAATGCTCTGGTACTACTGGACAGTATGACCTAGTCTTCAATATTGAATAGTTTGGTTTTAGACAGAGGGGCACATTTTTTAAATATTTCACATCCACAGACAGAAGTAATATAGTTAAAACCTGAAATATGTCAGCAACATATTTTGAATATATTTATGATCTCACTTTTTTTTTCATTTTTCTTTTCCTTTTTAATTTTTAAATAATAAGTCCAGTACAGATGTTGTGAATACATAGAGTCAGTTAAAATACCTGTACTTATATAAAGTAGATTTCCACATCAAAAATTGTTTTGGGGGATATGACAGGTCAAACCCCATATATCCGACTCACTCAACAGTTTTGACCTGAGACTGCAAGCATAGATCAGACGGATCAAAAGACATCTTTATGATG
>VZRE01005414.1:0-11816 GCA_013396775.1 Cephalopterus ornatus | reverse complement strand
GATGAAATTAAGATGGTTCAGCATCTGAACTCCCATAGAAGATGTCCACTGGCTTTCATGAAGGGGTCACAGAGAAATAATTGATAGCACTTTCCAACCTGATAACTTCAGTGTGGGAACAGACCATTGTTATTTCAAAGTTGGGATAATCAGGGCACAGAGAAGTCAACATAATTCCTTCAAGGACAGATAGACCAAGGTCAGAGGTGGACCAACACGGAGTGTTGTTGTTCTGATTTCCAGGCCAGGGTCACAGCTACTGGGAAAACTGACTCCCTTGCCAGTACCAGATGAGAAACATTTCTGATTATTTACCAGTTGTGGAATTTCTATTTGCACTTCTGATAAAAGCCTCCCAAGACTGGGAGCCAGGTTCAGGCATCTCAATACCCAAGGGGAGTGAAGTGTTAGTGAATTAAAGAACTGCTTACACTGAGACAAGAGTACACAAATGCAGAAACACAGCTCTGTGCATTTAGGCAGCTTTATGACAAAACCACGATGCCATTGAAGTAGCAGGCTTCCCACAGAGGTGGCAGTTTTGCTGAAGTGCTAGGAAGATAGTTGGGAATTTAGATGCTGAAAGCAGGACTTAAGCAGAGCTTGGGTCCTTAAATCCTTTGTAAAATTCAGCCCTTGAATCTTCGTCTGTGCTTCTCTTTCCCTGTAATTAACTTGTGAATCGATCTCTTCTGATTCAAATAGCAAGCTAGCGGTAGAAGGTCTAGCCCCACTCTTAGAATTCTTGCCTGGCCCCAGGAGTCTTATCAAAAAAGGAGTTGGATGCATTGGCAGCCTATACACTCTCCAGTGCTCTGCTAACAAAGATTTTTCCCTCTGCACAAGATATTCAATTGCTGAGATGGTGGCTTGGCAAGTTGAGTTGCAGTTGTGCACATAGTGCAGCCAATGATCCACTACAAAATGTTATTTCTATCACTTAAATGTAGCCGTTTCCTTTGTCAGTTCTAATCTTTGATACTTTTTTTCTTTCTGTTTTTAAATTGACAGAAAGGGAAATTAGCAAGTACTCAAGGGTCATTTACTTTATGGCACTGGTTTCTGAGGCACCATATACATGCCATAGTGCAAGAAATATGCTTGCTACACTAATAAGGCTTTGGACACATCTTAGATGGTTGCATTTACTTTTCACATGAGCCAAGATTAGTAAACTGTACTTTTTTATGGAATAAAGTGTACACGTATTTTGCATTTGTATAAACGTGAGCAAAAGGCTCACGTACCTGCCTCTGTAAATTCATGCTGGAATGAAAATTATTAATTTCAAACAAACAACTGAATAGTATTATCTATTAATTAATTTGCCCTGGCAGTTCCAGTGTAAGGAGAAACTTCATTTAATCACTATGATGACATGCTAATTTTACAGCAGTGTGAAGGCTGCTAGCATCTTGGTGGAATGCTGAAGGGTCATGAACCTGGATTTTGCATGTGTGATGAAGCTGTCTTTTTTACTGTCCCTAGCACATAGGTCAGTACTGAGACATTCAGGAGCAGTTATGATGCCGTAAATCTCATTCATTGAAAGAAACATATTTTTTTTTGTACTTCAGACCAGGAGGAGCAACCCATGAAATGTAGCTTTTGACTTTTTTTTTTTTTCCCCTAGCATAACTGTAGATTCGTGGTCCCATCTCTGGTGTTTTCTTGCGTTTTCTTGTCCATGTGCCAACCTGTCCATGTGGGGCTACTCTGGCATTTCCTTCAAGTAAAGGTTTCACAGCTGCACCTGCAACTTCCTGGTCAGCAAACACAGCAGGTGGGCCAGGTTTTCCAGGAGATACACAGCGGAGCCAGAAAGCAGCGAACCATGAAATCCCACAGGCTTGTAAATCCAGACTTGAATTTGTTTGTTTCCAGACATATTGCAGGTTTTTCACATCTCATTCTTATCAATGTTATTGTGGCTTAAGCAGAAAGCTGCATATCAATGGAGATGGGAGGAATGTATCTACAGACAGGGGAGGGTTACTCGGATGAGGTGAGGGAGTATCCTTGGTGCTGACTGTTGTGAAGTACTTGCAGTGAATGACCTTGGATATTCTCCCTCTTGGAAACCATGGCAACCAGCATTTGTTCTTGTAAAATAATTTCTTGTCTTGCAGTGAGTGATTATGCCTTCTCCAAACTCTGAGGTAAAAATCTCTCCACAAAGAAGGAAAAAAAAAATCACTAAAGAGCAAGCCTGAGTTGATGGTTCTGAATCCCTTTATTCTAAAAAAATATACTGCAGTGTGGTTATCTATTGCCAGCTGAATAACGAACCAGTGAGTAGCCGCTGGATGATTGTCCATTCCTGTTTCTAGGTTAGCATAATTAAGTTTGAAATAAATACAGACATCTTTGGTGAATGCCCATTTGTTTCCCTAATTAGCATCTGACAACCATCAAAAAAAAACATTCCAAGATTATATTGGGGCTTTTGTCAAGCAGTTTGGGAATCACAGGCACAGTCATTTCCCTGTTCTTAAACATATTTTAAAGTGATAAAGGCCATTTGCAAGTTATCCATTTTTCAGATAATCAGTCTGTGCAATTCTGGCTTCAGCATCTCATGCAACTTGTGATTCATCGATGCAAAAAGTCCCATCACCTGGGCATATGAGAGAAAGAAGTGTCTGTCATACATTCATACAACTCAAAAACATCCACCAAAAAAACCAAAAACAAACCCAAACCCCAAAAAAACACAAACCAGTCAAAACCTACCCAAAAAAATAAAAGCTGTGGTAGCAGCTGAGCATGTCTTTGCACCACAACACACATCACTTGTGGCCCCTCACTGGAGAAAAAATGTGCAAAAAAGACATGGAAAAGCCTCCACTCCTGCATTGGGCTCATCTCTGAGGTATCTGGCATTTCATTTCAGAGGGAGGCAAGCTGCTGAGGCATTCAACTGTGCTGTACCCATCACAGCTTTGTATCTGCTTCCTTTCATCTGGAAACAAGGTGCAGATGCTGAAAATTGCATATTTTAAGCATGTGTCCTAAGGAAACAAGTCCTAAGGGGGATCCAAGTGTTTCTGCCTGTGAATAATCCCTCTCCTCCAGCAACTTTTGGCCTTCTGGCAGAATTCAAACACATCCGAGTGAGAACATAGAAATCTCAAGGACACTCATGCTGTTATAAACATACTAAGCAGTGGGAGCTGGGTGGGAAACAGACAACAGGTTTTCCTCCTTCCCCTGATGCCTGAGCTCTGTCTGATAGCTCTGCATCCCAGCAAGTCACAAGATGGTGACCCCAACTTGCTCCTGAGAACCCTGTGACTATCCTCTCTGTCCCCACAGGGAGGCCCACAAGTTCAAGTCTAGGATCTTCTGCCCACTGCAAGAGGCAAGAGAAGACCCTGGGAACATGGATCCAACCACTGTTGCAGTGGCCTGTGGGAGCATTTTATTTCAGCTTCCTCTCTTTGCAGCCTGTGAGCTTCCTGGGAAGGCTAACCCAGGAACAGATTTGCACGCCCACTCACTGCCTGCAGTCCCATCATCTCAGCAGCCCCTACAGCACCCCGCTCTAAGGGCTGCCCTGGGATCTGGGGTGGCACAGCCATTGAAGAGGCCATCAGGCAAGGCCATCCCCCTGATAGCACAAAGGAGGACCCCCCCCAGCCATTTGCCTCCATCAGGTCTCTCCTGGCTCTTCTCTTGGGCCTTAGGCACCCTCCCTGGAGCTCCAGTCTCTGCTTACATCCCTCATCACCTGCACACCAGCCAGACTGCAAAGGCGAGATTTATGCACAATGTAATATCTCCTGAATACCACGGTATACCAAATGCCTAATACCATTTGTTGCTTTCCTTTATCAGAACAAAACCTCTCTACAATAGACACAATTATGATTCATGACATTATTAGTGACAATTAAATGCCAGACTTCAAAACAGGCAACATAACTCCTCTTTCATCCCAGGGCCATCTTTCTGCTGCTCTGGTGTTAACAGTGACTTTGCCTTGCAGCTTTTAATCACCATGCCAGGGCATGAAGCTAAGCAAGGACTCCCCAGCAGCCCACTAACATCCTCCAAGGAAAATACAACAAAAGCTCGTTTTGAGAGGAGCTCTGACAGACACTGTGACTGTAAGAGGAGCGGGTTACAGTGGGACCTACATATGCCAGTTAAAGGCCCTGCTGTCAAAACTGTGGCAGCAGTGGGGCCACAAGCCAAAGGGGTGTATGGGCTGCTTGAGGAGGCTTACTGCAGCCCGTGCTGGAGAGGCAGCCCAGTGCAGAACTCTATGGTGGGAGAAAAAATTACTCCTTGAGGACTCAGATTAATGTAGGTGCTTGGGACCCCAATGGGGCCCATCACAGGCCCTGTTTTTTACCAGGGAGCATGACTGCACTGGTAGATGCACATAGACTCAGGGTGCATACCATCCCAACCTGAAAGCCTGGGAGCCCAGAGATGGGGGCTTTCACCAGTCCCAACCAAAGCACTTTGCAGAGGGTTGCAGTGATGCTGCAGCCAGACTTGCAGGAGCCCCCATTAGATCCCCAGTGCTCCTGGGCCACAATGCACAATGCCCAATGCCCACATGACTGTGCTGAAAAAAAATCCTTAGCAGACGTATATTAGTTCACAGATTAACTCTGCAGCCTTTTCCAGCCAGCGACTGTGAAGTGAGGGCTGAGATCGGAAAGCATTGCATGGGATTAGACATGCATCTGCATCTTTAAAAATCTCCATTTGCAGTTATCTGCCTCTGGGACCCAAGGAAAGAAAAGAGAGAATAAGAGGAAGGGATGAATGAATCAAGAAACTTTTCAGATATATATTGTGACTCCATGTCATTTATTAATGATATCCTAGGAGGATGTTCAGTTTATTTTAGTACAGTTTCAGTTCAAAATGTCTAAACAAAGAAAAGGATGATATTCTAATTGGAGAAGAAAAAAGGATCTGCTTGTTTTGTATAATACTGCTGGACCCAGGTGCAAAACTTAAGTCAGGTTCTAGGCAAACACATTTTTCAGTATATTAAAAAAAGCACAAACACACACATGGCTATACTCTGTTATTTTAAACTTAGAGGGTGTTTTGGTTTTTTGTTTGTTTGTTGTTTGTTTGTTTGTTTTTTTGAGCCTAAGCCTGGGTGAGGAATTCAGTACTTTTCCTGCAGCATGAACTATTAAGTGCCAGAAACTTAATAGGTGCATAAATAAAAAAAACAGCCCCTGACCTTCTTCTGTGATTGCTCACTTCTGGGTATGGCACCTGCAGTGTGTGGGAGGGTGGTCACAAGTACGTTGGGAGAGAAAAACTTACAATGATAAAACAAAAACAGTAAAAAAAATTTGAAAAAAGGAGGGTGAAATCCACGAAGCAGGTAGTTAAATGTTTCTGTGGATGCTCCCATTTTTCTTCTACAAAAATGTTTAACACATGAGTCACATAGAAGGTGGGGCAACTGTTGGAGTTAGGAAATGATACTGAAATAAAAAATTGAGTAACAAAGCAATTAGGGATCACAAAGCAATCATGGATCATAAAGCAATCACAAAAGAATCACAAAGCAAAAGGGTGGGTCCTAGCTTTGGTCTCTAGCTGTCTTATGGAGGTACAAGGGAGTGAACAGGGTGACTGACTCACCCTGTATCATCGATTTGCTCCCAGAGCTCACCTGCAAGGGGATAGAGCAATACACATTTCTAAGGGCGGGGGGGAAAGAGATTTGAAAGCACATCGAGAGTAATAGCACAGCAAACCAAGAGATGAGGGTCAGACAGGGAGTGTAGTACCCAGTCCCACCATTTCATTCTTCACTTGATCCTTTATTTTTACCAGTGAAGTGGAAACTTGAATATTTCCCTTTTTTACCAAATAATTCCAAATAATCTAAAATGTTTGATTTTGCAGCTTGTATAACAAAAGTAGAGGCAACAGCACTAAGCTCAAGGGTGAGCAGAACAGCAGAGGGACAAGATCCTTCTTCCTAACCATTGAGAACATGGGACAAGGGACATGTTCCGTGTACCTCTGCCTCCTTTTCTGGTTTTGAGGCAGGGCTTTTGCAAGGGTGATGAAACTGTTCTCTGCTGTGAATCCTCTCACTTTGTGTGGCACATTTAGTTAAATATCAAGCAGCAACGTGCAAATGGTTAGGACACTGGTCACAGAGATAGAGCATGAGAGTGCGTGTCCCAGCTCCACCAATACTTCTGTGATTCTGTCACAGAATTTCTGTAGCAATCTCCTGGATCAGAGGAAGATGCTGAACCTGGGTCTCACACTCCCTAGGCACGTGCAGAGCTTGATAGGAAAAGGTGTTTCATTGGTGATCTGCCTATTGCCCACCATCCTCCATCTGACCCCGTTATACAAACGGTATTGCAATGTGCAAAAATACATTATTCAACGAAGAAACCATTTGCTCAAATCCCACAGCTCAGGGGAATAGCTTTCACAGCACAGTTATTTTAACAGCTACAGAAGCAGGCCGTGGAGAAGACTGTGAAACTAAAATGGAGGGGAAGATACTCTGTGTTTCTAAGCAGTCTAAAAGTAGCCATGCCCTAGCAAAGAACCAAAAATACAGAATAACAGTGGGTCTGATAGCCACAGACCAGGGTGCGTGCTGGGGAAGAGCATGAGAGAGTGGAGATGCCGTGGTAAGAGCTGCCTGTGAAAATAGTAAGGGAGTAGGGAGCCAGCTTCATTTGCACACTACGTTACTAACCACTTGTGACCAGCAGAGCTTCAAGATGCACAAACGCCTGGAATAATTAGGTCAGTCATGTCTAGATGCAGAGACAGCTAGATCAGACTTGGCTGCGCTGTAGCTTTCCCCAGGAAACCACGGCTGTCACAATACTAGAGTTCAGGGAGGCGGGTATCAAAAATCTGCATCTGAGAGGGGTATCAAAACTACCCTGTTGTCGACAAACTGAATGGGCTACAGGAGCTGCCTGCACCTCAGCCTACTCCTTCTCCCTGCAGATTGCTAGCATAAGCAGGTCTTCAACTTCAGAGGCCAGTACGAGTAAACAGGGGAGATTAAACATATTCCATACCCACTCTGTTTAAACATAAACTGAATTGTCTGTGCAGCAGGACACGTAAGTCCATACATCACAGTATGTGTTCAAACTAAAGCTCACACTCAAGGATTTATGCGGGTAGGGAAGGACTGTGGGATGGCAGTTTGAATGTTAAGTAGCTTTGTCATCTCCACAATGTCAAAACATCATCTTGTGTTCCGAGAGGATTCTTTGATTAATGTAATTAACACTACTCTGCCTGCTATGTGAGGCAGTAGGTGTGTCAGGCTCGAGGTCTCGCTGGCTGCTGCAGACACGAAGAAGTGATGAGTCTCTCCTGGCAGTAGAGCAACTCCAGCAGGAAGGCAGCAGGTGCACATGGACAGGTTCCCTGCCTCACTGCCTGGGGGTCTGCAGTCACATATGAATCACTGCAGTAGCTAAGCCTTGCAGTGGTCAGTTCTTCAGCATCAATGCGAATCATGCTGCTAGAGGAAGGTGATAGAGTGTTTTTTGTAGAGATTTCAAAACCTAACAGTGGCAATTTATGTTGCAGTCACATCACCAGGTCTGAGACAGTCCCACCAGTGTCCTCACACAGGGGAAAAAAGCAAGCAGTAACACGTTTCTGTTGGGCTGTTCTCTTTTAGTTTTCACAACCTAACGAAGCAACATTGCTAATAAGAGCAGGGGAAATTGATCTGATTTGGTTTGTTTTGTGACAGCAAACAGAAAGCTCCCCTAGGCCTAGGATAAGTAAGTTCTTGAAATTGGCTCCATTCTTTTTTTGAACTGAATATCCACTGAAGTAACTCTGCTTCCTTCATCAGTGTGTGTTAGAGGCCACATCATTTATTTTTCATCTGATTTAAAGTGAAATGCAGTCAGACCAGCTAGTTAGCAGTAACACAAGACTACAGTACAGGTGGAATTTAGATGACATTTGACAGAAAAAAAGAACATTTTTTTTCACACAGGCATTTAGAGATTTTTATACCTACACATAGGATTGCTTCTAGCCTTTGGTGCAAATTATTCTGAAGAAACCTTAGGGGTACAGAATGTGCAGATATCTAAAATTTTTAGATTTTGCCTTCAGTTGCTGGTCATCAGCATTTTAAACATTCTCTACAGATTGCTGTAATTTCTTTCTGGTCTATCATAATAATATGAGTAAAGAGCTTAGAGCCAAATACAGGGGCTGATACTACACGTGGAAATAGATCAATAAAAATGCATAGAAGTAACTTGCAAAACAGCAGTTATTGAAATTATATTAGTTGATTACCTAAGGTAATCAGTAACTTCCTGTATTCAATCACTCTGTATCTAGTAATTTAGGAAGAAAACTATTTTAATTTATTTTTTAAACAATTTAACTATTTTAGTATAGATTATGCTTATTGTAGACTCCACAGGATTTGTAATATAAGACCTTCTAGCAGTTCGCAATTGTGTTGCCATGCCAAGGGCATTACATCATACACTGGCCCTGGTTAGCCAGCGAAAATAGTACCTTATTTGAGTTGCGAGCTGTGAGAAAGATTAGACTTCTGTGTCATAACTCACAACATAATTTCGCCACTTTAGGGAACAAAACACGAGTTGACAGAAATATACCATATTTGTGGACAATAACTGAAGGAGAATATCAGATAGCATCCTGGCGGAGACCATACGACAGACTGGGCTGGACAAACTGGGCTGGACAAACTGGGCTGACAAATGGCAAGCGCTGTTAGTTAGAAGCACTGATTCCAGGATCCCCCTTTCACTCTCATCTAAAAGGTAGCACATACTATGTGCCTGTGTGTCCCCTGTCCCATACTGCTTCAGGAAAATCCTCCCTTCCTTTTTTCTTATACTAATTAGATATTTCATGGCATAACACCTTGGCTCTCAAAAGCTCCTTACAAAGCTTGCTGTCTGCTTGAAGAAAGACAGACTACCTGCAGGCTTTAGCACTTCAGGGTTTTGTTTGTTTTTTTTTCTTTTTGAGTTCCTCTGCCTGCGCTTTGAACACTCCCACTGTAACAGTTGTCTTTTCTGCTAAAATGCCATTTATGTTTTGGGACAGGGTGAGCAGGCCTGGGAGCCACCCAAATGTGACATCTTTTGGTGCCCTCTTTGGGACTGAGAGCCACTAAGTCCTTGGGGACACTGGAGTCAGTGGTGGACAGATAGATGGAGAGGAGGTTGGGAGAGAGAGAGAGAGGAGGCTGGACCAAGTAGAGGATCAGTGGAGCAGCTGCTTGACTCAAGAAAGAAACGTTTATCTGACCATTTTAGCCTTGCTTTACATTAACTGATTGCACATTAAAGTTTTGTGAACAGTTCTCAGTTTGTCCATACTAGCTAGGAGTTAAACCACAGCAGCGGTTGCCCTGAAGAACTGAATTACCTGGGCCTTGTTTGCAAGCTGTACCCACCCTGGGGATTATCCTGTGGGCTTTCCTATTTCATGCAGTCCGATCCTGTATTTAAATCTCTCCAACTAATTAACTGAATACCTATTCCTGGAAAGGGGACTTCTGAGAGCTCTAACAGCAACCGGAGAGCTTGTTTTCCAAGGAGGGGGTGTTGCCAAGCTTGCATCACTTTAACACTTTCAGGCAATCTAGCTTAATGGGACTGACAGAAGAGACAACGGCCAAGAAAGAAATAATAGGAACATTTTACACCACTTGGCCTTGATTTGCTCTGCTGTCGGAAGCCAAGTACAAGGCATCTGTTTGTTATGCTATCTCAGGAATAGGATAGAGCTACAGGGAACCACTTTAGGCGTTTGGGAGAACTGCTCTAAAGTCCTCATGCCATTTTCAGTGTCTTTTCTTCTGGAAAATCCCTTGGAAAGGGCAGTGTCTCTGGGCGCGCTCACAGACAAGCATCCAAAAAGCAGTATCTTGACTTCAAACAAAAATTTTGTTCATGTGTTGGAAGGTAGGACAGGACTCTCAAATAGTGCAACTCTCTTTGTCATAATAGCAATTAGCACATGAATCAGGGCTTTGCTCTTATATGAGTGCTTAGCTTCTTAAACAGAATTGTTGAGAGAAAAGCAAGGAATGGATCAGTTTGCTTATTTTGGGCTTACAGTAGGTGAACAAAAATTGAGAGTGAATTCTTCATAACATATCGTAGAACTTCAAAACTTGTCTGAGAAAGACATCCTGTAAATCTTTTTGCTTAGATTACAGTATTGAAACATCTGCATGAGAGATGTTCAAAGTTAAAATCTGCAGCATTTTTAGTGTTTTTTTCGGTCCATATCAGTAGGTATTAGCACTGTCTTGCCAGGAAATACAAAACAACAAAAGTATCATACATCATCCGCACGGCAAGCTGTTCAAAGAAGCATACACAAAGGGTCTGCCTTATCAGTGTATACAAACACCGAGGGCAGCTAGCTTCATGTGGCCCTGCTTGGGCAGGGGGCTGGACCAGATGACCTCTAGAAGTCCCTTCCAGAATCAACCATTCTGTGAAAAGCTGTACTGATTTCAAGAAAATTAATCCTGTATTAAGAAAAATATACAGCTGTTTTCTTGTAAGGACAAGAATGCTTACTTGTCTGTAGTGCAGCACACCTCACAGCCTGTGTCCCCACCTAGAGAATATTATGCAAAACAGTTCTTTGGAAGTTATTGATTTTACACCTATTACATAAACAGAGGATGTGGTCCAGGGTCTTTTCATGCACTATCAAACAATGCTATAAAGGATGGGTGTGAAATCAAGCCAGAACGTGGATACGCATAATTTTCTCTCCTTAGTGACACACATATTACATAACCTACCTTCTATTCATACATGCACTGCACAGACTGGCAAGACAGAATGAGAGCCTTACTTCATCACCACTTTCATCTTAAATTTCATGTTCCACAGGCGTCCCTTGCTGCTTCCTTTGAAATCAATGTTCAAATTATCACTAAGCTTAATGAGAGCAGGACTGGTTTACTTGTCTCAGTTTGAAAAGTGAGTCTAACACTAAACAGATGAATTAAGCTAAAACCTTGTGCAAATCTTGTCTGAATTCAGCATGTTGTTATGAATGTGTGTGGACATAATTGGGGAGAATGTTAATACAACTGGCTGTTAGCACAGAATAATCATTCTCTGTTGTTAGATTAGTGCAAAAGGAAAGGCATAATTATTTTCAATGCATAAAATATGAGTCCTGTGATAATGTTGTGTTTTGTTAAACTTTGTTTCTTCACAGTTATGTTAGTGCATGTTAATAATTTTTCAGAGGGATGTTAGTGCTATTACACTTTCTTCCCCTTTCTCACCTGCATCAGAAGGGAAAGATGTAGTTTTCAACTGGTAGAGACGCATCAGCAGATCAATTTTTCTGAAGGCAGAATCACTAGATGTTTACATTGGATATGTGCTGACACTAACTGAGTTTTTAATCAATGAGGTTATGCTACAGAAATAGAGAAAATGACAGTCTGATTGACTGGGCAACAGCTAAGGACTATTGCATGGCTGAGCCAAACTTTAGCTGGATTAGTGTGAATTGAAGTCTCGGGTATAACTTGTTCTGACAAGAGATGAGGCAGTGTGTGTCTGTGAGGCTATTACATTACCAGTATTGCTCAGCAGGGTTCAGCAGAACTGTACTCCAAGAGTGAATCCAGCCTAGTCATTTCAGATCATACATGTTTACCCTGGAAAGGTGTTGCTTGAATTTTCAATCGAAATTGAATTGTTAAGCTCACTGACATCGGATTCCTTTTTTCTTATTTTATGAAGGTAAAGGTAATGCTGCTGCAATTCATCATCATCATGGCTAGGCTTCGC
>VZRE01005411.1:0-20568 GCA_013396775.1 Cephalopterus ornatus | reverse complement strand
GCCCCGCGCGGGCGACGCCGGGAGCCATTTTCCTTGCTGACCACATCAAAAGAAGGCCAGCTTTAAATGCTTCCAGGTTTGACAGCCTTTTTTTCCTGTCTCTAAGATTACCCTTTGCATTGGTAAAACGCACATTAATGAGCATTTCATAGCAGTAGTTTTATAGCTTAATAAATCAAGGGCAATGAGGAATTTCATTTCTCCCGCTGATGCAGAGGGGTCTGCTCCGGGCACGTGTGTTTGGGCAAAAGTGAACTTACCATCACCTTTTCCTGTGAAAAAAACAAAGGGAGATCAGTGTTTCAGTACAGCCACTGTTACATGATCCAGAGCTTAATTGTGTATGTTCAGTGTCTCAGCCTCCTTCTAGGATGTTCAAAGCAATATTCATCCCAAAGGAAGTGTTTGAAAGGCAGAGTTCAAGGGCAGAATGCCCATTTCTTGAGGGGGTAATGGCAAAGATTTGGCTTCAGCAGTTAGGATTGTGACCTGGGGCTCATGGAATCACAGAATGTCCTGAGCTGGAAGGGACCCCCAAGGATCATCCAGTCAACTCCTGGCCCTGCACAGACACCCCAACAATCCCCCTCCGTCCCTCAGAGCATTGTCCAAAACCCTCCTGGAGCTCTGGCAGCCTTTGGGGCCGTGCCCACTGCCCTTAGAATGGGAAAATGTGGTATGGGGTGGAATACTTGAAAAACACGTGGGAGATGAAAGGGTGGAGTCATTAAATATTAATAGAGTCATTGGGCCTTAAAAAGAGCCCCAAGGTCATCAAATCCAGCTATTCCCCCAGCACTGCCAGGGCCAGCACTAGACCATGTCCCCAGGTGCCACATCTACGTGTCTTCCAAATACATCCATGATATTCCCTGGAGTGAAGCAGGTGTAGGTTCTGTCCAGAACTTTGAAGATCACTGCACAATGGAAATACCGCTTGGAGTCTGTTCCTGTTGAGTGATCCCCCTGAACAGATCCTCATTTGTCTTTTATTTTATGTAATATCGAATGAGTGCAACTTTTAAAAATTGAAAGTGTCTGCCTGATGCTAGTTTTAATAAAAATCCATCTGCATTTATGTCTGAGTGTAAAAAAAATCCTTTCAAATTGTTCTCTAAGAGTTTTAAGCATGAATTCAACCTTTGCTTGCCGTGATGAAAATCTGAATGTTTGATTTGAGAGGAGCTCGAGTGTCTCACTTCTCTTGGTTCAAATTGTTTAGATTGGTTTAAAGACACCAGCAGACTCTTTGTTCTTTCTGAAGTAGTTACAATTTCCTTGAGGAGACAGCGTCTCACAATGTTCCTCATCACATTTTCTGAAGAGATGGGATTTGAAGAATAGAAGAGGAAAAAGTGAAGTAATTCTTTGGTGCGTTTCAGGAAGACACTCATTATTTAGACATGATGGAACAATGCTGAGTGCGAGATGCTCCCTGTTCAGTGTTTGCAGGGTATGGAGGTTGTGAGATACCCAAGTGTTAGTGGTGTAATCATTTTTTTTTTCTTCTTTCTTGACGTAAATCATGCTCAGTGAACCGAAACCAATGTACTCAATGCTCAAAAGTTGTGTATGTACAGAATCACAGAATCATGGAATGGTTTGGGTTGGAAGAGGCTTTAAAGCCCATCTCATTCCACCCCCCGCCACGGGCAGGGACACCTTCCACCAGCCCAGGTTACTCCAGGCCCCATCCAACCTGGCCTTGGACACTTCCAGGGATCCAGGGGCACCACAGCTTCTCTGGGCAACCTGTGCCAGGGCCTCCCCAACCTCACCAGGGCTGGTTAGACTTGGGTTGAAGTTGATTTTCTGAAAAGCATCTTGGCTTTTAGTACTAAAATGGGTTGGCAGGAAATTTTGTTTCCTTCTGAAGAGTAGAAATTCCTGTGGAAGTGACCCCAAAGTGTTTACTGATCCATGAATGAATTTTCCTTCTTTTCTGAGAGATTATGGAGTTTTCTTGGTAGACCTGAGTATTATAAAAGACTTAATATGTTCTAAATTTTCCTCCTAGTTTATCAGGCTGTGATGGTTCCTTTGTTTCAGTTTCTGCTCATTATTCCCTTGTTTTCCATTTGTCATATCAAAGAACCATTAGGTGTTTATATTGCCCCCTTAGATGGACTTTTTACTGGTTTTTTTGCATTTGCAAAGCGTCGACATTTGCCTTTTTTATGTGGTTTTCTTAAATAACAGATCCTCTCCCTTTGGCAGCCTGATAGATGGAGGAAGCTACCAACCTGCTGTTGAGGCAATGGGAGTGTAACCCCAATCCTTTTGTTCCACTCTGCAGACCCCCCCCAGTGAGTGAAAGTGCCCCCAAAGGAACTGTGGTCGCCGTTGTCACCGCAGCCGCCCTGAACCAGACAGTCGTGTATTCCATTGTTTCAGGGAATGAAGAGGGTGAGTACAATATCAACGGTAATATTTCAGTCTCAGTGGTCATGCCCAGCCTGGCGTGGGCACCAGAAGCCTGAAGGGAAGTGTTGCTGCTGAGGGGAATCACACAATGGTCGAAGTTAGAAAAGACCTCTAAGATTGATTCCAACCCAGAGGTGAAATCCCACCTCATCTGGCCAAGCTGAAGGGAATTCCACTACCTGAAGGGAGCCTACAAGAAACATGGAGAGTGACTTTTTGTAAGAGCCTGTAGTGCCAGGACAGGGGGGAATGGCTTCAAACTGACAGAGAACAGGTTTAGATGAAATATTGGGAAGGAATTGTTCCTTATGAGGGTGGGGAGGCCCTGGCACAGGTTGCCCAGAGAAGCTGTGGCTGCCCCAGCCCTGGAAGTGTCCAAGGCCAGGCTGGACACGGCTGGGAGCAGCCTGGTCTAGTGGAAGGTGTCCATGCCCGTGGGGTTGGAATGAATTGGGCTTTGAGGTCCCAACCCTTGCAAACCAAAGCGTTCTGTGATTTCATGATTCTATGACTGCCAATATCAAGCCTTTAGAGATGAGCTAAAAATCAAATTGATTTGCAGAATTGCAATTAAAATATTCACTAATGTGAAAACTCCCATTGCTGCCACATGGTGTGAATCCAGGGCATGCTCCACCCTCACATAACAGCTTTGATGAAGTTCTAGTTGCTAAAGTCTGGCTTAAGGCATTACAGAGTAGCCACAAGCATTAGATTAGAGCCTGATACCCGAACAAAACATCCTGCTTTGGTACTCTCTGTGATCCTCCTGGAAATCTCAACAGGATCACACTAAACAATTTGGAGGGATGCGAAAGAATTCTCCATCCCATCCTCCTTTTGGTGAGAGGGGGCTGTTTGACTTGTCTCCTCTTCCAGTGTGTCCTCAAATCCAGTGCAGGGCCAGGGGTTGGACTCGATGAGCCTTGTGGGTCACTTCCAGCTCAGGATGTTCTGTGATTCCCTGATCCTGGGATGGTTATCCCAGTAGCTGATGGGATCCAGCACAGCTTCAAAGAGGAGCGTAGAGGCCTGGGGGAGGGAGGGGAATGACTTTTCACTGGTGGTGTCAGAGAACAGTGTCACCACCAAAACAAAACACTTAAGCATTAAAAAACCCACATGTTTATGCATCTTAGAAAATAAGTTGCTTGTGTTTTTGCTGGCTTTCAGATGTGTTTGCCATCAATAACAGAACGGGCGTGATCTCTATTAAGAAGGCTCTGGATTATGAAAGTGTGACAAGTTACGAGCTCCGGGTCCAGGCAGACTCCTTGCAAGTGGTGAGATCCAACCTGCGGGTCCCTTCCAAGAGTAAGTGGAAATATCCTTCCTTTTAAATCCCTTTTTCACACAGGTGTGTGTTGTTGTTTGATGAGGGTGAGGTAGTGACCTTGTTGTGCTCCTGGAGATGTGAGGGTAATGATGGATCTCCAAGCCCGACTTCCTGGTCAGTTTTGAGGTAAATGCTCACAAACCATCTCCATGTAGGTCTCAGTGACACAGTCAAAAGTCATGTTGATGTATAAACAGAGAGCTGATGGCACAAACTGTACATTTGTGGTGTCATTGGGGGGTTATGTGATGGAATGCCAGTTATTTTTTCACAAACACGTTGCACGGCCCAAACTGGGCTGGTGACACCTCACCAAGGGTTGGGACGCTGCCAAGAGGATGGGAACAGACCCAAAGCACGGGGAGCAGGGATCAAAAAACTCCTGCCTCACCCCTGAGGGCCTGTGTGGAGTTTATTGGAACCCTGGCTGAGAGCAAAGTGCTGGCACAAAGATCAGAAGGTTCTTCGCAGCATCTCCAGGCAGGAAGGAGTTGATTCCCAAGAGGTTCGCTTTGGCTCTGTCTTGTGGTGTGGTTTGTTTTTTTTTTTTCCCTTGAGTGGTTTTCTTTTTGAAGAAAAACATTTTGAAACATCTTTTGATTATTTTTATCACCCTCCCTGTAAGGAAAATGTCCAGGAAGTCTGGCTTTCAAACACCTGGCTCGCTTGGCCAGTCCTGTACCACTTCCTATTTATCTCACAGTTGGGCCAGAGTTTAAAAAAAGCCCCAAACCTTGTAACAGAAATATTTTGGTAGGTGTTTTTACATCTACTGTTCTTGTCCAGTTTTTTTCTGTATTTTTTGGTCAGTTTTTTCCTGTTAAGGAGCATCATGGGTGTGTTTTGGAGCTGAGGAGTCCCTTGAGGCCTGGCTTTGGGTACCTGCTGCTGTCTGTGCATAATTCATTCAGAAAAGAGAATCACACTGGTATTTTGAATCAGGAACTACAAATGGAGTTCAAGTTTACTTCAGACTTCAGTTTTAGGAGAATAATTATTATTTAGTTAGCTATCAATCCAGGGAGGTACTATAACCAAAATGTCACTCCCAGACTGTTCCTAAACATCAGTGAGATCTGGGCACTTACCAAATAGGTGCATAATGAAACCTTCTCATCATTTTTGGAAACCCTTAGTAATATAAGGAACGATTTGAGTCCAAGTGCATCTTTGAAAGCATTGCTGGCTGCCTGATGCTGTAGGGGTGGTGCTGCCACGGCCTTGGATTTGATTTCTGCTCCCAGAGAGGGCTGCATGGCCAGCCCAGGGCACAAGAATTCCCATCAGTCTTTCATCTGCCTGTCACCTTCTCACCAGAGATAATTCATCCCCCCTGTGTCCAGGCACAGAGAGCTCTGGGAAAACTGGAACTCAGAGCACAGTGGGATGTCTGCTTCTCCTTTGCTGCGGGGAGGACTGAGCTCTGCCAGTTCCTTCTGCTTTGGCTACTCACTCTGGGCAATCTGGCAGGGTGACAAAGTGCCACCCTGTCATGGTCAGAGGTGACAGAGCTGTTCCATGGCACACTGAGTCTTTCCCACACTGCAGGTTGTGACACCCACAGTTAAACGCTTGAGGGCTTTTTACAAGGAAAAGCCACCCAGATTTCAAAAGTTCCTAGAGGTGGGTGAGACCCCCCTGCAGAGCTGACTCTGGCCCTGGGAACAGCACAGCAAGGACATGGAGCTGCTGGAGAGAGCCCAGAGGAGGCACCGAGAGGATCAGAGGGCTGGAGCAGCTCTGCTGGGAGGAAAGGCTGGGAGAGCTGGGATTGTTCAGCCTGGAGAGGAGAAGCTTTGGGGTGACCAAATTATGGCCTTCCAGGGCCTGAAGGGCATGACAAGAAACATGGAGAGAGACTATTTAGAAGGACCTGGAGTGCCAGGACAAGGGGGAATGGCTTCAAACTGACGGAGTAGGTTTAGATGGGATACTGGGAGGAAATCCTTCTCTGTGAGGGTGGTGAGACCCTGGCACAAGTTGCCCAGAGAAGCTGTGGCTGCCCCTGGATCCCTGGAAGTGTGCCAGGCCAGGTTGGAAGTGGCTTGGAGCAACCTGGGCTAGTGGAAGGTGTCCCTGCCCATGTCAGGGGGTGAAACAAAACGAGCTTTAAGGTTTCTTCTAACCCAAACCATTCTGGGATTCTGTGATCCCATATTAGTTGAAGGGCTTAGGTATTTGGGCACATGCCATAAAACTTGGGAATAGGCTACAGCCTACAGTCTTGGAATATGCCCTGTGCTGCATGGAGAGCCAAAGAATTTTGTAGATGTATATATTTTAAATACTTTACAAGTATCTGGCCAGCTAAATCACTTATGTCTTTTTAATGGAGACCCCTTGACCCATGGGTTTGATTCCTACATTTACACAGTGTCTTCCTTTCCATTTTCTCAGCACCTTGTTCATTTTTAATGAGTTTTAATCAGGTTAAATTCTACTTCAGAGTTGCAGGGTGCTGAATGGATGAGCTCCAGTGGGAGGAGACGAAGCAGAGTTAACGCACCCCTGAGCATTTTGGTGCCACTAAAATGATGTATCCACTCTGGAGATGGGTGACTTTGAATGCCCCACTCTGGGATTCTGTGACATGGAATTAATACACCACCGAGACATCCAGTGGCAATGAACTGCTGCCAGTTTGGGTGCTGAATACCACTAAATCAGTGGAATTTGCTCTGGAATTTCTGAGCAGGGCATTGGTGACCTACTCTGGAGCTGCAGTGATTTCTGGAGCCCTCGCTTTGTGCGAGACCCGGAGGGGCTGGAGCGTGTGCAGGGAAAGGAACGGAGCTGGGGAAGGGGCTGGAGCAGCAGGAGCGGCTGAGGGAGCTGGGGGGGCTCAGCCTGGAGAAAAGGAGGCTCAGGGGGGACCTTNACAAGGGACAGGAGGAGAGGGAACGGCCTCCAGCTGTGCCAGGGGAGGGGCAGGTTGGACATGAGGAGGAATTTCTTGGTGGAAAGGGTGGTCAGGCCTTGGCAGGGGCTGCCCAGGGAGGTTTGGAGTGCCCAGCCCTGGAGGTGCCCAAGGAAGGCCTGGCCGTGGCACTCAGTGCTCTGGGCTGGGGACAAGGGGGGCATCGGGCACAGGGGGACTGGGTGACCTTGGAGGGCTTTTCCAACCTCAGTGATCCTGGGATTCTCTAAATAACAAAGCACTGACAAACCGCTCAGCCACCACACAGGGCTGGATTTGACAAAGCTCAGAAGCAGGGTACCAAATGTTTTAACTGATGCTATTATAGAAGATAATTACATAGAAGCAGGAGTTTGAGTTTTCATCTGCGCAGGGGAAAGTGGACAAATAATGCATTAAGTGTAACTAAGCCTATCATTCAGTGACAGTGCCACTGATGGTGTAGCAATCATTGAATAAATATATGAGGAGAAAAAGTAAATGGAGATGTCCTTTGGAGTATGAGAACATCAAATGCGTAACTTAAAGTGGGTTTTTAATGTATGATGCTAAATCATGCAAAGTCACACTCTCACTTCCCATGGAGTCAAACTCATTAAATGAGTTACTTTAAGTGAAACTTTATCACATGGAATTGCTGTGCCTTTTTACTTCATTTGAATGGAAGGAGAGTTAGGTTTCCTGATGATGGTGAGTTAAAAAGCTTGGAATTCTGGCTTGCGGAATCAGCGACTGGTGGTGATGCACCCTGAAAGACCTGCAGTGTTAATGGGGTTTGGAGAGGGCTCTCAGACACATAGTGGGAATTCGTGGGATTGTGCAGGGCCAGGAGCTGGACATGATGGTCCTCATGGCAGGGAGGGAAGGGGCAGGAGGAAGCAGAAGGATTTATGGGGAAGCAGAGGTGTTTATGGGGAAAGAGAGGGAGCAGCAAAGAGAAAGTGCTGCCTAAACACAGTGAGAAAGAGCACTGGAGCAGTACAGACAAACAGGGGCAAAGACAGGGTTTAACAGCAAATTAAACATGGTCCCAGTTTAAGAATAAAAGCATTAGTGGGCATGCCCCGAGAACCTGTGGCTTCACCATCCCTGGAAGAGTCCAAAGACAGGGCTTGGAGCAACCTGGTCTAGGATTCTGGGATAGGATCTTGTCAGAGATGTTTTTTAGTTTGGTATCAAAAGTTTTTTAAGCAAAAATAGACCCTTCAATTGATTATTTCCGTGTTTGATCCAGTCAGGTAGAAAACTGTCCTTCCCCTTTGGCACCCCCCAGGTTTGTACAGAGGCACTGCCCCGCGTGTGTTCCCAGCTCTGAGCAGGGCTTTGCTCTGGGTTTTGGGGGGTAAGGGAACAGTTCTGTCTCTCCTGTGCTGTTTTTGTTTTCTAAACACAAAGTAAACCTTTGGGAATAAAGTGAAAAGGGGAGAAAACCAGTTTTACAACTAAAATCCTGCAGCTGCTCCATAGTGATTGGGAACAATTGTCCTACAAAGTTAAATATGAACATGGATTCTGTGTCCCCGACACAATAGCAAAGTAATAGTAAGGTAGCCTTACATTTTTAGTTTCAAACATGTTGCAGAAGTTGGTGCTGATGGTATTTTACAAGTTGGCTGCCCCGGCAGTCTCCAAATCCAGGACAGGTGGACACAATACTCTGCAGAGCCTGCAGAGCTGTGGCTGATTCCTCACAGCTCTGGGGCAGTTTCAGGCAAACCTCGAATTTCTTTAGGTGTATTTAGTGCATTTTAGAGAGACCACATAAAATGTGAGCTCTCATTCAGTTAATTATTTGGTGGAAAATGAAGTTTTATATGGATTCCAATCAGAGCTTGGATCGGTGCTGTTCCAAATGCATCGCTGTTTGTGTCTCGTCACAGATTCTTTTTGCACCATTCTCAAGCAGTGATAGCACATGAGGAGCTTCCTCGGGCTTTATGGGCTGATTTAGATCAAAATGCCACCGAACAAATATTCAGTGCCTCATTCCTATCTGGTTCTGCCAAGTTCAGGAAGGCGAGATGGAGCAGCTGCAGCTCAGTGCAGTTCACCTGCCAAAGCCCAGAGTCTGCCCCAGCACTTGTAAGGCAGGAGTAAAGTGCTACTAAACCCTGACAAATTACAGATCTCATTCCCACTGGGATTAAAATGCTCTTTTAAAGGGAAGAATCTGCTGTTGCCTCCTGCAGAAGAGCCACTGCTTTTCGAGGTGCAGGGATTGATGTCAAATTATCTTCACATAAAGAGCAGCTGGATCAGTGGCTGGTTTGGCGTGTTCCAGAAGACAAGGGCAGCGCTGTCGGGGGAAGCCTTGTGTAAAACTAATCAGGGGAAGCTCAAAGCATCATAGATGCTGTCCCGGTGTCCAAAAAGCATTGCTTTAGTTCAGCTTCTTTTCTGCAGCCTGGTGAGAAATGAATGGATCCGGCACTTCGATAAGCAGGGATGCTGGGAAGGGGTTTTCAAACAAGAATGTTTGGGAAAAACTTCAGGAAGTGAAATGCTATACACACTGTGGGAGGAACTTCTGGAAATGAAGTGCTGCTACACACTAGTTGTGACCAGCTCCCTGGGGTTTCTGCTGGGTTTGATTTCTCTGTTAGTCATTCGTGGTTTAGCAGTTTTAGGTGTTTCACAGGTTCCTCATCTTTTCACTCTCCTTTAGCAAATCCCAGAAGCTCAAAGATCCAAAGGTCTTCTGGTCGTGGGAGTGGTTATTTAGCTGGTTCTAATAAACCCCAGTTGACTCAGAGGCAGCTGCAGTTCTGTATTCTCTGTGCACTGCAGCACATCTCCAGGGCCTGGAAAGGAGCGAAATGGGACACAAGGACCTTGCAGGAGTCTGAGGTAGCAAAAAATCAATTTTCTTTGCTGTTTTTGGCCCCCTTGGCAGCCTGTGCTGCTTTGTCCAGGCAGAGATGCTGTTTCTTCTTTCACCTGGCCAGCTGTTTGTGTAACTCAGTCATAGCAAGAGTTATTATTTGACTCTGTGAGGTCTCCCCAAGAAGTCCCATGGAGGAGTAAATCCTGGATTCAACTCCTGGAATCCATTAGGAAAAAAAAAAAAAAAAAAGAATGTAACTGGAGCCGGATTCCAGATCTGGAATACCAAAGATGGAAGGTTTTACATGTAGGAAGATGTAAAATTTCTCCTGTGGAGGGTGAGTGTAACTACTGACACCCTTTGAGGATCCCTGTCCTTACAGTGGATACAAAGAGAGTTAGAGCCACACACAGACAATGTTTAGAAGCAGCAGGAACAAACTGGGAATATGAAGGACAAAGCAGTCAGTCAAATGGCAGAGTCTAAACCAGCCTCTGTAAGAATGTGCTCCAGCTGGGTGGCCTTCTCCATGGGGCAGGATGCTGCAGGGGCAGAGGTGGCGGATTTTAGGAGCCCCAGAGCCCCATGTTTGGGGCTATCTGCTGAACCAAGCAGGAAAATCCCCTTGGGGAAGGGTCTGGCACAATCTTCCACACCTGGCACAGCTGCTGCTGAGGGATCGTGGTAAGAATGAGAGTCAGGCAACCTCTGTAGCTGGCTGGGAGCTGTGTCCTGCGGCCAGCTGGAGGTTGGAATTGGATCCAAAGGCCAGCACAGGGAGGAGCTCACAGATGCCACATTCCCCTCCATCTGCCAGATGGAAGGACATGTAAGCTGTGGATAAAACTCAGGCAGAAGCTGAAATGCAGGTAGGTGTTTGATGCTGACGGTGCTCTGTGGATGTGCGGGATATGTCCTTTGGTTTGTGCTTAATGTGCTAACTTCCAGTTCTCATTTTCAAAGCACTCACCCATCACTAAACAAGTCAGTGTTTTGGCAGCTCAGAGAACCACCAGCAAATGAAACAAATGGATTGTTGAGCAAATTGTGACACAAACTTTGCAGGAGGCTGAGCCACCTCACCCAGCCGGGCTTGCCATGGCAGTGACAGTGAGCACCATGCAAAAAGGGTTTAATTTGCATTATATGGGGCTGGGGTAGGTGAGCAAAGGGCTGATCCTGCCACCACTGATACAGTTAGGATCTACCCTCCAGCAGCAAACTGGTGCCAGCTATTAATGTAGCTGGTTAATCCTTCAGCAGGGCAACATCACTTCCATGCATTGCCCATAATCCTCCTTCCATTGTTGCCTCTTTCCCTAAAGAGTGGAGCTGCAGTGGAAAAGTCTGCCTGGGAATCTTATCTTTCTACTGTAACTTGGTGTTGCAGCCAGAAACGTTAAGGATCTGGTTTAATGAGATTTTTCTTCTCTTTTCTTTCTCTTTTTTCCTTCTCTCTGTACTAATACATTGGATCACAGAATCCCAGGATGGAATCAGGCTGGAAGGAACCATGGTGGGCATCTGGTGCCACCTCCCTGCTCCAGCAGGGCCAGCCTAGAGCACAGGGCACAGGGGTGTGTCCAGATGGGGCTGCAATATCCTCAGAGAGGAGACTCCACACACTTTAGACAGTCTGTTCAGGGCTGTGTCTCTGCCCAGCCAAGAAGTTCTTCCCCCTGTGCAGGTGGAACTCCCTGGGCATCAGTTCCTGCCCGTTGCTCTTGTGCCATTGCTGGGCCCCCCCGAGCAGAGCCTGCTCCATCCTCTGCCCCCTCCCTGCAGCCCCTGCCAGCCCTGGCTGAGGGCCCCTCTCAGTGTCTGCTCTGGAGGCTCAACAGCCCCAGCTCCCTCAGCCTTTCCTGCTCCCAGAGACGCTCCATCCCTTGGGCATCTCCGCAGCCTGCGCTGGCCCCGCTGCAGGAGCTCCCTGTCCCTGCTGTGCTGAGGAGCCCGAGCTGGGCCCAGCCCTGCAGATGTGCCTCCCCAGGGCTGGGCACAGGGCACGATCCCCTCCCTGCCCTGCTGCCAGTGCTCTTCCTGCTGCCCCCAGGATCCCATTGCCCTCCCTGTCCCCAGGACACACGGCTGGGCAGGGACAGATCGGTGGCACTTTAAACGTTGGGGTTTTTTTCAGATTTCAGTTATTTATATGGAGTCTTCATTTCTTTCCCATCAAGTTGGACCATTGGATAGGCAGAATATGACTTTGGCCATTTGAGAAATAGTCTGGGTTTAAATCTTTTCTTCCCCTAAAGATACAAGCTCCTAAGGCTTGGTAAAGGAGCCGTGTTGTGTAACTAACTCAGCCCAGTGTGGCACCTGTGCAACATTTAAATTACCCTGGCACTGAAACGAGCTGGGAAAACCAACTCTGCAATGAGGCAATTTATCACTTGCAAATGTGGTTTTAATGAACTGGATATCATCATTTCCAGCAATCTTTCTGGGTTATACAATGCTGAAAGAGAGAAACAGATGCTGGTGGAGATTACTGCACGGTGGATTCTGTCTGGCACTGGCTCCGTAGTTTTTGCTGGATGTTTTTCCCTTGCAGAAGGATGGAGATGTTTATTGTTCAGTGGGGTGAATCGGGAACTGTTTAATAAAAGCAAATTAACAGTGGTGGTTTGTGTTGAACCTCTCAGGGGAGGTAACACCTGTGGAGTTCCCCTGAGCCAGGCCAGGTCTGGGAGGAGGACAGGCTTAAGGATGCATTCAATCAACACAATAAATTAATTGGGTGCTGAGGCTGCTTAGCCAGGGCTGTTGTGTGACCATTTATGAGTTTACAGACACCAGAACTGAATCACCTGTTAAGGAGCTGCAGGGCAGTCGGTAATAATTAAAATCCATAAAGCAAGCTGCTGTTTACAGCAGACCTGCTGGTGCTGATCCTTCATTACCTCTTTGTAACACTTGGCAGTATTTAATGGGACCAAAATCTGTGTAACGAAGGTATGACATCATTACTTGTGCTTTTCTAGTTATTTAAAAAATTAGCTACAGGTCTTTTCTAGTCTTTTACCCAAATTACTTGCTTTATAAGGAAATCCATGGCACCTTTTTGCTCATGGGCAGCCCTGATGGTGAAGTGCAGGTGTCCAGATAATGAGAATTATTCTCATGAAGGTATAAATTTCGGTGCCAAGTTAAATCAAGATCCGCTCACAAAAAAAATGGCAAATGGAGAAATAATAATTAACAAAAAGGAAAGGGTGGTCAGGCCTCGGCAGGGGCTGCCCAGGGAGGTTTGGAGTGCCCAGCCCTGGAGGTGCCCAAGGAAGGCCTGGCCGTGGCACTCAGTGCTCTGGGCTGGGGACAAGGGGGGCACCGGGCACAGGGGGGATTTGGAAGTCTTTTCCAACCTTAATGATTCTGGGATTATCCAATTTTAGGAGATCTAAGGTATTTATTTTTGAAGTGCTTTCCATATATCTCTTTGGGCTGCAAATACCTGAATGCCAGTAGGCATTACAAAATTAGGGCAAAATGTTCTATTTACCCTTCTCCTTCCCTCTTGTAGGTAACACAGCCAAGGTATTTATCGAGGTGAGGGATGAAAATGACCACGTGCCTGTGTTCACCAAAAAAACGTACATTGGAGGGGTGTCTGAAGATGCCAAAATGTTTTCTTCTGTGCTTAAAGTTAAGGTAAGACTGAAGTTTTTTGACTGGCGTTTACTTGCAGTTTGAAAATATTGTGATTTTTCACAGGAGATTTTGAAATATGTGTCTTCTGAAGCTGCTGGAGCTTCTCAGGCACTGGCACCAATTTTCATTGTATTTCTTCTCAGAAACAAGAATATTGAGCACAGAATGGGCCATTTTTCTGCTGAAATCAGTGTTTGAGCATAAATAAGAGTGTGATGGTTTCCATCAGTGTGGGTATGATTGGCATTCCTTGTCCTGCTGCTCCAGCAATTACTGACACAAGGATGATTTTGAGTTAAAAAACAGGGTTTTTTTTTTCTACTGAGTTTTAGGTGCTTGTTTCCCATGAGGGTTTGTAGCTTTCATTTTAGATTGTTAATATTTAGATGATTTTTTTGATGGTCAGCACCAGTTTTTACCTTATTTTTTTCTGACAGCAGCATGCTTAGGCTTTAAAAGGGAAAGAACAGTTTCTGTTTCAGGTCAGCAAAGCAATTTCAGGTCCGCACTGGGACATAATTGTGAGGAAAATTAACTGTAAGGTTTTTAAAAAATAGAAAAAAATCAAGGAAATATTATAGAATCTAATTAGAATCAGACATAAAAATTGCTAAGAATAAAAGCAGTAAGTCTTCAATAAAATGTAGGGGTTTTTTCAATAAAAATGCTTTTGTGACACAATCTTTTGTGCTTGAGGCAGCCTGAGCTGCCAAGGCAGCTTCTTTCCTCTGGCTTTATTCTGTTCCCTCAGCAGATCTCCTGCATCTCTGTTCACTTTAAACATTAGTGGAATAGCTTTGAAGTTGCTGATTGCAGCTTATGCATGAAAGGGCACAGAAATATGACCTGCTCAGCTTTCTGTTGACCTCCTGATGTGTTTTAGAGTGCCAGGAATGAAATAGAGAAGATCAGAGGTTATTAAAGAGCTGTCCATTGGTTTTTCTTGGCAATCCTTCCCAAAACAAGCCCAGAAACGGCGGAAAAGTGGGAAACTGTTAAGCTTCTACTTCGCTGACTTCATCACATGTGAAGACTCAGTTCAGGCTTCATAAACAAAGCCCCAAAAAAAAAAGGTCGTGTAGCAACACCTGTGGTTTTTTAAAGACTTATTTCTGTAGGGTTAAAGGAGCCGTGAAGTGACCAACAGCACCGCTGTGTGTTGGGAAGGGCACACTCGGATAAAGATCTGTGGGATTTCCTTGGATCACATTTCTTTATCTTCTGCACTGACATTTTGATCTCCCCCAGATTTCTTTGCCGTGGGAGGTGGGTGGTGATGTGTGACTGGGTGTGTGCCTGGTTCGTGGGATCACTTAGGTTGGAAAAGCCCTCTAAGGTCATCAAGTCCAACCATTCCCTCGACACTGCCAAGGCCACCACTAACCCATGCCCCCAGGTGGTTTTTAAGTCCCTTCAGGGATAGTGACACCACCCCCTGGGCAGCCTGTACCTTTACAACCCTTTCTGTGAAGAAATTTTTCCCAATATCCCATCTAAACCTCCTGTGGCACAGCTGGAGGCTGTTCCCTCTCCTCCTGTCCCTTGTTCCCTGGGAGCAGAGTCCTTTGTTCTCCTGTCTCCCCTTCTCCAGTGAAAAGGACATTCCAGATCAATCAGCATTGGCAGTGTTGCTGTTGGGGTGGTCTGAGACCATAATTGAGCAGAGTTTTGCAGGTGGGGGTAATATTTTTGTTAGACTTTGTTTTTTCCCCCAGAATTTTTCCAGCGGCAAACCTTAAGCTGGAGGTTTAATATACTCAAAATCCAGATTACAAAAATTCTGTCAAATCCATGAACTTTAGAAGTGCTGAAAAATCATAGAATCACTCAGGTTGAGCAAGATCTTTAAGGTCCTGAAGTCCAAGCATCAACCAGCACCCCAACCATGTTCACCACTAACTCACGGCCCCAGGGGCCACATCCACGTGGCTTTTGAGCACCTCCAGGGATGGTGACTCCACCACATCCCTGGGCAACCCCTTCCAAGGCTTTACAACCCTTCCTGTGAAGAAATCTTTCCTAATATCCAACCTAAACCTCCCCTGGTGCAGCTTGAGGCCGTTTCCTCTCGTCCTGTCGCTCGACTGACACTCGCCTGGCTCCAGGTCCTTGCAGGGAGTTGTGGGGAGCCCATAACAGGACCTGCACAACGACACCGAGGGAGATCAGGAGTTCCGAAGGGCACAGTTATTTAGGTAAAGGAGCGTTTTGTGCTGGAAGGTAAATGAAACACGAGTCGCAAATGTCGGATGACATTTTGAGTCGATTGTCCGAAACGTGAGCAGGCCGTGAAATCCTTTCCTGCTTTTCCAAGAGACATCCCCAATTTCTGGGGCACGGGTATTCACGTGTGTCGGTCAGAGGGATAAGAAAGGGGTGAAAAAGAGCAGCCATGCAGGTGGGGGAAATTTCGGGGTGAAGAGGGGAGTCTGCTTGTCCCCTTCAGAAACATTTGACTCAGAAAAGGCCATCAGAGGACAAGATCATCAAAGGAGGACCCAAAAAAAAAAAAAAATGACAATTTTATTTCTCGAAGCTATTTCTGACAGAATTCTCTCCCTGACTTTGCTGACAGGCAAAATGGAACGAGGCAGAAGCCAGAAGTTGTTATAAGTGGATGGCATCAAACTGTGTGTTTAGTTAAAGTAAAATTAGAAACAATTAAGAAGTCTCTTGTTGCAGAGAATCAGGCTGTAATTTATTGTTCTAGCACTGAACGTTTTCAGCACTCAGTGCTACTTAGCTTGTTTTCTGGCCTTTAGAAAGGAAAAGTAATTACTGTTAGTTAAGTACAATCCCCATTCCAGTTTGTTTTAAGAGTAATTAATCAAATGAATGTCTTTTCTTAAACAGCTCAGGTGAGTAGAATTAAAAGAGTAGTTTTCCAGGTTGAAATTTAGAAGAACATTAATAAAGTACATGTAGAGCTTGCACTGTAGAAATTATTCAGATTTTGATACTACTGGGGACGTCAGGTTCTTAGGAGTTTCAAATGCACTTACTTTCATCTTCCGTGTTCATTAATTCACATCATCTGAGTAATTTTGAAAAAAACTGATATTCTCCTCCTATTCTCATTATTCCTGTCACAGACAACAGCTTTTGATGATCCTCAAATATGAGGTATTAGGATCAGAGGGCCGCAAGGTAGTTTGGGTTGGAAGGAACCTTAAAGCTCATCTTGTTCCTCTCCCCTGCCAAGGACAGGGACACCTTCCACTATCCCAGGTTGGACAGGGCTTGGTGGAACTGGATTGAGTTGCTTTGTCTTCACAGAGTCGCTGAAAGTTTTGTAGAACACAACTTTTATAGCAAAATTTACAAGGGAATCCCATTTTATCCGACTTTCAGAGAAAAAGCCCATTCATTAATTATATTTTTATGTTCCAAGCACAAACATGTATTTAATTTATCCCGGTGGGTGCAATAAGTATTCCCCAACGAGGGCCTTCCAGTAGGATGGCAGAGGATGCTGCTTCTGGAAGCCCTCCTTGTGGAAACACCAGTTAGCAAGAAGCGCCTTTTTCTGGAGCGGCAGGAGGAGATGCTGTTGGCTGAAAATAAGGGTCAGACTCCTTGGCAGAACCTGGTCACTGATGGTTCATTTCTTTGGAAAGCACAGGAGGGGTTGAAGTACATGAGGTTATAACTCATCATCTGGGGATCTGCATCTGCTTCAGCCTCTGGCTTGTGAAGATCCCAGTGGCAGGCACTTGGCAGCAGTTTAAGCTGATGTAATTCTTCCTTTTTTATCAAACAGGGTAAAATAAATAGCATAGATAGGAAAAGATGAGCTGAGAGAAGTTAGTGAGGAAGGACTCAACTGTAGGGGATTACCAGGGTAGATGCCAAGGAGGCTTAAAAATAATTTTATGTTCTGGCAGAAATTAATTGTTTCTTTGATTTAGAGAGTATGTGAGGTACATCAGAGAATCAGAGTGGTTTGAGTTGGGAGGGACATTAAAGCCCATCTCATTCCACCCCCTGCCATGGGCAGGGACACCTTCCACTAGCCCAGGTTGCTCCAAGCCCCATCCAGCCTGGCCTTGGACACTTCCAGGGATCCAGGGGCAGCCACAGCTTCTCTGGGCAACCTGTGCCAGGGCCTCCCCACCCTCACAGCCAAGAATTCCTTCCCACTATCCCATCTTCCCCTGCCCTCTGGCAGTGGGAAGCCATTCCCTGTGTCCTGTCCCTCCATCCCTTGTCCCCAGTCCCTCTCCAGCTCTCCTGGAGCCCCTTTAGGCCCTGGAAGGGGCTCTCAGGTCTCCCTGGAGCCTTCTCTTCTCCAGGTGAACCCCCCCAGCTCTCCCAGCCTTTCAAATGACCCAATGCAAAACTACAGTTTTTCAAATTGAAAAAAAAAACCAAAACCCAACCCTGAAAGAAACTGCAATTATTTCTTCTTTATTGGGACATAATAATTATGTGGCATAATTAATGAGTGTAGTCATTAATTTTTAATATAGTAGTTCAAATGAGTAGGTTTGGCCTAAATACACCACTGACCATTCAGATGTTTGGCTTCAATCATGCTCTGTGGCTTGAACAAAAGTTCAGCACTGGGAGTAAGAAACAATCAAACAAACAAGACAAGAAATAGGGAGAGAAGAAAACTAGTCCTGAGCCTGTAATCTTGCACACAGATTGAACTTAGAGACCAATAAAATATTGGATAAACACTTCTCTCATCACCAAAACAGTCCCACATGTGACCAAGGCCAATACTACGAAGCTCTGTGAGGTCAGTGGGTTTGCTGCCAGTAGCATCCGCTCTCTTAAATATTTTAATTTGAATATAAAAGCCCTTTAGGCTTTTTTATCAAACAGGGTAAAATAGGCTAATGTGTTGTCTTGCCCTAGATTCTTAGTAAGATTGCTCTAAGGAGATAAAAAGGAAGCTTGAGCTCAGCAGAATGCCACAAATCGTTATCCAAAAGTCATTTTCAATTAGAATTCATTTGGGTAGTGATAAACCATATAAATTATTCTATATGGGGATGATTGGATTAAGCACAGTGTCCTCTGAAAGCTGAGAAGTATTAATGCTCCCAGAAAAAAAAAGAAAGGAATATATTAATGTAAAGGACACTTTTTAAACCAAGGATCCAGTTCCTGCTTCCTAAAGTCTTCTCTTCCCCGAAATTTTCAGCGTATACAAGAGCCCATTCCCATGATTAAAGGCCTTTTCATGCTTTTCTCCATGAATATGTGAATTAAAAACATATGTAACGCTCATAGCTACTAATTTATGGCTTTTGTGCACTAAGATTTGCTTTGCATTTCGTTATATTAGAATTATTTGGCTTTGCCACTGGGATTTTCGTGGAACTCCTGTTTTTCCCCCTCAGAAATCCAACCAGGCTTCCTTGAGCTGCATACACGGTATTTTCAATCTGCTCAAGGAAAACAACCAGAACCAACACAATCTTTAGGGAAATTACCAGCAGGAATTGACTTTTCACTATAATGGTGTGTCATTAGCCCTTTCTTTTTAAAGACTTTTAAAGCAAAAACCTCTGGTTTTATTTATTAAAGTGCATTTAAATGAGGAAGTATCAGAGATCCTAATTCTAGCGAAGGAAGAGAGAGGTGATTTTCTCTACTGCTTGGTTTATAAAGGTATTTTTGTGCTGCAAATGTTTGCAAAGAAGGAATCTTGCCAAAAAAAGGGCCAGTGAATCCAAATCTGTGGAATTGGTAGCCTGTATTAGCTGGAAGTAGCTTGTTCTTACAATCTGGTGGATGAAATTTTCATTTCAGAGCTTTCCTATGTTTTTTGCCCCTGTCTGATGAGCTTCATGATGTGACTTCATCCTTTAATGGCCCTTGAATATCTTAATGTACAGGAGAGCCAATAAAATAAACAAAATAAAAAGCCATTTCGTGCTGCAGGGCCTGATCCTGGTGACACACAGGGGAGCAGGGATTGCTCTTTTCCTTCCCCATCATCCTCAAAAGCATCTTAGGGGTTCCATACTGAGCTAAAACAATGGATAAGATAAATATTTCAAATTCCTGGGTGTAGATATGTGGATATGCAGAGAGAGAACACTGGGATTACTTTTATACCCAGACACGTTATCCATGTTTGAATCTCCAGTTATTTTCTATCCATGCCCAAAACTTCCACATTTCTTTGGGTATTTCCTTTTCCTTGGGATGACAAGTGAGTCTTTAGAGTGGCAAGTCCTGGAAAAGGGAGATTCCACCTTGGGCACCTGGGGCAGCTTTGAGCTGGGAAAGACAAAGCATTCCCTTGTGTGTCCACCAGGGAACCCCTTGCGCCTAAAAATCAGCTGCTTCTCCAGCCACGACCTTTTCTTAGTTAAAATGTGATGGAGGAATCCCAGAGGAGGGAGAAAACATCCTCGGGAGAAGGAGAAACCTCCTGTGCAGCCTCACTTCAGTGACAACAGCCCAGCTGCTGTAACATCTGGCCCTCGATGGAAGCACCGTGTCCTGCTAAAAATAATATCCCAGGAATGCCAGGCATGCACGTGATTGCTTTCCAAAAACACTACTTCTGCTGAATCTTTTGGCTTGCTAAACTTTTTACTGTAAAAAGTATTGGTTTATTATTCTTTTCCTCTGGTTGTGATCAGGGAATCTACTGAGAACCTACTGAGAATCTACAGAGAACCCTTGGGGTTTTGTTTCAAGTTGATATCAGATTATTTCAGTTGCTCTGGTATTTTCTAACATTTTTAAGGCTGTTAGTCCTGAATATACCTTCCTGAGTAAAGTGGCTCCTACAGGGGATGGAAGGGGGGCAGTATGCCTGGATTATTCCCATCCCAGGGAGGATCTCCATGTGCGTGGGCTGCACTCCCACCATCACACATCTTCTATAGAGCATTAACTGCTCTTAGAAGAGCAGGAAAATGCTATAAAACCATTTCTTCCAATCATTTTTTTTTTCCAAAATCCTAGTTTGGGGGCACCTCTTATTCAACATTCCTTTCCCATCTCAAAATGGATCCGTGTTTCCTTCCCACACCTCGGGGGGTTTGACGCCGTTGGACAACAAAGTGAGCAATTCTCATTTGCCTTATTTCTGCTCACCTGCGTTTCCCAGGAGTTTCCTGGCACTGAGGTCCTTGGGAGTGGGTTGGGCAGTGACCAGCATCAGTGATACAGTGATACATAGATATAGATATAACTGCCTCCAGCCCTGGGAACAGCACAGCAAGGACATGGAGCTGCTGGAGAGAGCCCAGAGGAGGCACCAAGAGGATCAGAGGGATGGAGCAGCTCTGCTGGGNTGGAGCAGCTCTGCTGGGAGGAAAGGCTGGGAGAGCTGGGATTGTTCAGCCTGGAGAGGAGAAGCTTTGGGGTGACCGAATTGTGGCCTTCCAGGGCCTGAAGGGGCTGAAAAGAAACCTGGAGAGAGACTATTTCCAAGGGATGGAG
>VZRE01005410.1:0-87183 GCA_013396775.1 Cephalopterus ornatus | reverse complement strand
CAAAGCCTAGCCATGATGATGTACCATCTGCATAAAATATAAAAGTTTTTATAGTTCTTTGCTTAAAGGTGATGCCAAATAAGTTATATATCAAACAAATGCAGATTTGTATCTGTAGGAAAATAAACGGTGAAAAAAGGGAATGTATATGTTTTCTGATACCTTCCATTTGAGAATATATGTCTCACCAGAAGCTGTGTTTCACCAAGAGTAGATAATAAGAGATTGATTTAACAGTGACTATGTAATACACAGTGATTGTTGCTATAAAAGACATTAATCCCTTTTACATTACCTTGTTTGCAACTTTGGGGGCTTATCCACAGGATAAGCCATCACAGGTGTCTTCACATAATATGATGGGTTGATATGCACCTCAAATATGGAAGCAGAGAGTGAATGACAAAAGCAAGAAAATAACATTTGAAATACAGAAGAAAATTGGTAAAGAAATGAAACATTTTTGCATGAGAGTGGCATTGGATAAAATAAATAAATTACTATTCAGCAACTATTTCTTAGTTGAGCTCAATTAAATAATCCACAGCTTATTTAAAAATATCTATGTTTTTGCTGCTAATTTAGGACTACAAGAGAGTTACTATCTAATATATAAGAACTGAAAAGTCTAATAATATAATAAATCATCAGAGACTTAAGTGGTGGATACAGCTTTGCATCCTTGCTAGATTTTGTGTCACAAAAAGTATTCAAGACAAAGACCAGCTCTGTAATTGTTGTTAAGAGTAGCCACCATATCAGAAAACAAATTATGCCTCATATGTTTATATACTGGCTTCCTTCTACAAGATTAAGAATGTAGTTTCCAGTAGTTCTATTAATCACCTGTCAAAAAATTTACTATTACTTTATACCAAAAGAGTAGCATATAGGCAGAAAAAAAAATTGGGCAGTTTCATGCAGATACTTTGATAGTGATTTTACTGAATCAACTGTCAAAGTAGATTAACTTTTTTACTGTGAAGCTCCAGAGAGCAGAAGAAATAACTTATCAAAATACTGGGGAGAAGTGTGTACTGCTAGAATGAGCATGCAATGAAGGTTTTCTTTCTGTCTGGCACTTTAAATGCAATTTCAATGTTCCAGTTACCCAGAACCATAACATTTGCTCTATTTCAGTTAGAAGAACTCATTCTTTCCATCTGAAAAGCTTTTAACTTGAGAGTCAGCTTTAATAGATTGCTTCCAGATCCCATATCTAGTCCAGGACCTACTTCTTCTGCATCAAGCTTCTAGAATACAGACTTCCTTTTCTCTGTTATTCACCTAATGCTCTTGCTCAGTCTCTCATGCTCCCATTTCAATTTCTGAAAGCTGCTTTCTGGTCTTGGCAAATGAATTAGTTTTGTATTTATTTGTAAGGATTTAGTCTTCAGTGTGGAAGGATTATAAGAGGAAGCACAATGGTATGTGTTTGACAATGTAACGAGTTAAGGCGAGAGGCTGGCATCACGCAGCTGAAGTGGGAGGAAAAAGATTGTCTTATAGGTAAGTGGCAGATAGATCAGTTAAGAGAGGACAGGGTTGCAAAATACTAAGGCCACAAAGTCTTACGCTTGCTTCAGTGGACAGGAGGCATGCAAGCAAACAAAACTTTGCTCTACTCTTGCTGGTTGACATAAAGGAGAAAAATTCTTTCTAACGTTTCCTTGTTTGAAGAACCTCCATCTTTGATGTCCACTGATTTTTCCCCTCTGCAAGACAAGAAAAAAAATCCTGTCAAGTTCCTGATGTGCTGCGCTGGTTTTGACTGGATTAGGGTTAGTTTTCTTCACAGTAGCTGGTATGGGGCTATGTTTTGATTTGTGCTGGAAATAGTGTTGATAACCCAGGGATGTTTTCATTACTTCTGGGCACTGCTCACACAGGGTCAAGGCCATTTCTGCTCCTCACCCCACCCCACCAGTGAGGGGGCTGGGAGTGCACAAGAAGTTGGGAGGGAACAGAGCTGGGACAGCTGATCCCAACTGACCCAAGGGATATCCCATACCATATAGCATTATACTCAGCATGTAAAGCTGGAGGAAGAGGAAGGAGTGGGACATTCAGAGTCATGGCGTTTGTCTTCCCAAGTGACCATTACGCGTGATGGAGCCCAGCTTTCCTAGGGATGGCTGAACACCTTCCTGCTCATGGGAAGCAGTGAATGACTTCCTTGTTTTGCTTTGCTTGCATGCACAACTTTTGCTTTACCTGTTTAAAAGTTTAACTTTACCTGTTAAACTGTGGTGCTTGGTTGCCAGCTGGGATCAAACCGTGACTTACGCAAAACAGAAGTTTTTGTGGTGGTCACCTTTCACTCTTGTCTTTTCCTGTACTGACCAACCTCTGTCTTATACCGAGGCTGCAAGGCCCTTTTGCATTACATGTGCACTCCGTGTCAGTAACTCTGTGGACCCAACAGTCTAGTTCACAGAGAAGGTTCTTTATCGCTACTGTTAAGCATGTCATTACATTAACATGCATTATCACAACAAAATTGTGATGACTGGTTAAAATGAACTATGTATCCATCTCTGAAGTCATAATACTACAAAAGTTCAAAGATCCATTTGATAAAATAGGCAATATCACAATAAAATATGCTAATATGCATATGAAAGAGAAATACTAGAGATCCCAGGAAGTAAAGTTAGTAATAGAAACATACTTTTGACTTAACTTGTTTTTAAAATTAAAATTCATGACACTCTATAAATTCCAATTATATATACTTTTATATTCACATGCATTAGTTTATCCATCAATTCTTTATATCAGCATATGCACACGTATTCCTTTCAAAATCTTATTATGCCACATGCTAGCATATGATCTTGAAATATATTTTTTAATATAAAATTGGGCTAAAATATTTAATAGCTGCCCAAAATAATTAAAAGGCCAAATGAAATGGATGACATTGCAGGGGAGTGGGAAGGAAAAAACTCACATCCCTGTTGTGGGTCAGAAAAAGCTCAGATGAAAATCTTGCCTGTTTTCAATCAGGAAAAACAGGAAAAAGTAATTCACAAGTCAGATGCAGAAAACTTTTCTTCAGCCTGAAAAACTCCTTTTCCACTTTCAGATTCTGTTATTCACATGATGGATCCACCAGATGTTTTCTCATGGAGCACTGGACCACAAGAAAATAGTGACATTCTGAAAGCTGCTGTAGAACAGAATTGCCATCCTCTCTGTTCGGCTCTTCTGCCTGCAGGACATACGGAACGAAAAGGGGAAAAATGCACAGGAGAGAAGGGACATATCTTAACACTGCAAGTCTTTCTGCTAATTATAAAACCAGTTTGTGGTAGCTTGCATTTAGGAAATCAAAATGTTTAATAAAGTAAACAAAGTAAGCATTACTTCATGCTAAGTTTCAGCATGACTACTGTATTGCTGGAGTAGATTGCACAGCATATCAGCACCATAGCCTTGAAAAATATTCATATTTGAGAATGTCCTTCTAGATAAAAATAGCTCCTCTTGTAAGACAGTTTCTTTTCCTGGACCGCTGTTAAGAATATCTTTGCAGCACAATATGGAACAATGATAGGAATAGCTGGATTACTGCTGAGCAACCTAAAGCAAAGATGTGTACAGGATTAAAGGCTCAGATTCTGGAAGCAGTAAAGGCAGGTTAATGTGTCACTGCCTCTTCCCCCAGCATCTCACCGGGGTCAGGAATGTGGCTACACCTTTCTCTTTCTAGAGTTATCATGCTCAGAGTGTATAAAACACTGGTATGCAGACCGGAGTCAAGCCTTGAAGGCAGTGAATTTCATTTTACAGATACATATTTTCTCAGTTCTTTTACAATAATAAAAAAAAAAAAAAGTGACTGAGGGTGACATGATTTGGTGTGATCAAGTAGTTAAATTCTTTAAAGGGCTTATTGCACATTTGTAACTTGCATACTGAAAATGATTGAAGGGGTGAAATGAGGACACTGATGCAGTGGCAAGATGAGAGGCACATTCCTTAATTCTATTTCACGTCAGTCCTTTCTAGACAGCTACAATGGTTTATAAAAGCTCTTAGATACACTGGGCAGCTGCCTGTACTGGTTCTTCTTTTTCCACTAGCTGTTTTCTATCTCCTCTCACAATGCTCCTTTCAAGCATGTCTCTAATTTCAGCTGGTCAAGAAATATCAGAACTTTATAGAATTTTATAAGAATAATTTGCTGCATTCCTACTCTGCAAAGTAACCTGACTGAGAAGCCCTATAATAGTTTTGTCTTTAAATACTGTTTTACTCTGATGAGAAAACAAAAGAAGAGATGATTTATAAATACAAGGAAAGCAAAAAGTGAATACTTGAATGGTTGTAGAGCATCGAGATTGTGCAAGAGTATGAAAGACAAGGATATATTTGCTGGCTTCACATTTATTTACTTATTTATATTCTGGAAATCACAGCCAAGAAGTGAATAGACCCACTGTGTTAACGAAATATGAGATGTTTTAAGTCAGAACCTAGGCTGAGGAATGAAGAGTGTTTGTTGTCAGGTTTCGAATTGCTACCAGTGACTAACATTCGTGAAAGCTCATAGCTTTCCCAGAGTGGGATCCACTGCTGCCATCCCACACTGTATTGCTGAAGCTTGAAACTTGTGTAACCTCCCACATTTTGTCCAATTCTGAGTACTTAATTCTCTGTGCTATTGACCATAGAAACATATTAGCTGGAAGCAAAACGACCAGAAACTCTCTAGATTGGGGTCCATATTATGTCATTTGGGAAGGTTTCTGTGCACTCTCTGTGTGTGACAAAACTGCACAATATTCTAAAATTATACTAGATACCCAAGCAAGTGACAATCTGTTCTCAAAAATATGAAATCTGGACTTCTCCTTAGGGCAAAAGACACATTATTCAGCCTAATGAAAATACAAGTCATAATGTGGAGGAGTGAAGCAGCTCTCAAAATTCTTAAGGCCATCACTCTCCAAGCAGTCCCTTTTAGTCCTGTGTTTCTAAAGAGAAACAGGTATTTTCGAAGTCCCACTGGAATATTTTCTTCAGCAGCAGCTCACAGAAGACTCCCTAAATACAACACGTGTGTTCTCATGTAGACTGCAGCTATTCAAGTAATAGCTCATAATAGACTGTGAAAACTGGAAGAGTCCTGATAGAGACACCTTCCTGGACAAAAAAGCTTAGGCTATTTACTAGCCATCAGCTGTGTGACTATCAATGTGACAGGTTGGGTGGGCAAAGGTTTGTAGGGAAATACATCTGAGATAGCTGATCCCAACCGACCAAAGGTACATTCTACAATGTATGATGTCAAGCTCAGGAATAAAAAGCTCAGGCAAATGAGTAAAAAAGGTGCTCATGGTAATGACATTTGTATTTCTGAGTAAATGTTACAGGTGCTGAAGCACTGCTTTACAGGATGGGACTGGACACCTGCCAAAGGGAAGCAGTGAATGAATTCCTCTTTTTCCTTGGCTTGCACACACACCTTTTGCTTTCCTTATTAAAATATAACTGTCTTCATCCATGAGTCTTCTTGCCTTCCTTCTATTTTCATCCTGCCCCTCAGGAGAGGGGATTGAGCAAGGGGTTGGGAGGGTGTTTGGCTGGTAGATTAATCCATTTCACAATAATAAAATAGAGTGTTATATACAGACTTTTCAGTGAATTACTTGTTCCTTTAGATTTATTTTTAAAACACACTTTTTCCACTGTGCCCTTTTTTCATCTGATCATCTGAAAAATGAAAAAGATAACTCTATTGCTCTAAGATGTGATTTCAGTCCCAATGCTATACACAAGTATGTCATATAAGTCCAAAATTTAAATTTGCAATCATATGCTATAAAAATATAATCATAGAATCATAAAATCATAAAATGGCTTGGGTAGGAAGGGACTTTTAATATCATCTAATTCCAATCCCTCTACCATGATCAGGGACACCTGTCATTAGATCAGGTTGCTCATAATCCCATCCCACCTGGCCTTGAACACTTTCAGGGGTGGAGCATCTACAGCTTCTCTGGGCAACCTGTTCCAGTGCCTCATGACTCTCATAGTAAAGAATTTCTTCCTAATATCTAACCTAAACTGACCCTCTTTCAGCTTAAAGCCATTGCCCCTTGTCCTATCACTACACATCCTCATAAATAATCCCTCTCCTTCTTTCCCTTTAGCTACTGTAAGGCTGCAATTAGGTTACCCCAAAGCCTTCTCTTTTCCAGGATGGACAATCCCAATTGCCTCAGCCTTTCCTCATAGGAGAGGTGCTCCATCTCTCTGATCATCTTGGTGGCCTCCTTTGGACTCAGGTCAATATCCTTCCTATGCTGGGGATTCAGAGCTGGATGAAGTACTCAAGGGGGGGTGTCACCAGAGCAGAGTACAGGGGGAGAATCTTCCATTTTTTGCACATCTTTGTTATGCTGTGAGAGGCAGTGTCATTAGCTTATATCTTTGGCAGGCCTAAAGAGTCCTGTCACATGGACTTATGACTATCAGTCTACTACATGAAATTCAGAAGCCTTCCAGCTTGTGAGAGGAGAGTTCAATTGCTCACATGTAACCATACTGATCTCAATCAGAATTCCAAATGCATATTCAATTCTTTATTGCCTAGTTATCTTATACCTACACAAATTTTTCAGCAATACAGAAGACCTACAAATGAAATATGTATCTGTGTAAGATTACTAGGAGGGGGGTAAGTTTTTTCTTGGATTTTTGGATCATATTCTTCATTTGAGTAACAGAACACTTAGAAAACTTGCCTGTTATAAACTTTTCACTTTCTTCCACTTCACAATTTTGTGAGTGTTTTAACATAGAGGAGATATGCTCCCCGGGGATGATTTATAAACAGTTAAAACAATCAAGAAATTCTCAGTTATTATAATATCCATCTGTACCACCCCAAAATAATTGTAACTTTGTAGCTTTTACATATTTTACCCCAACAAGCCTAAAAAGACCTCTAAGTTAGGAAATCCTTTATTTTGTAAGAATTGCCAAAGTAAAACTACATAAGTGGTATGTGTAAGCATATCCCACAAAAAAAGTCTATTTTAGAAAAGAATAGCTTGGAGATTATCTTAAAATCTTAGTCATCAGAAACCATGTCATCTAAAATGAATAAACTTCAAAAAGAACAGAGTGGGAACTGCCAAATATATAATCTGTTTTATTTTTTTATATATGTAGTTTTATTTTAATAACAACACCAACTGAATGGGATTTAGGCACCTAAAACTGCCAATGCCTCATGAAAATCCCACCTACATTGATGGATGCTTAGTGATCAAACTGCAGTGCCCAAGACTGCCCTCTGGTGACCCCCAAAGCCCTTCACCTGTGACTGCCAGGAGATCACAGGACTGGTTTCCTCAGTCCTTAAAAAGAGGCACAAAAAAAATCCTTAAATTAGGTGGGTTAGGTCTCACCTACGAATAACATCTTTATATACATTGAAGTTATTTTGATGATTGTTCATACAGCACAAATACCCAGTGGCAAACAGAAAGCTGTGAAGTGTTTGTTGAGAACATTCAAAAAGTACTTGGAAATAAAAGGGCTCCTCAATGGCTCATCACAGGTTCACCTGCTACAGGAAACTAACATTTGAACAAATATTATTAAGAAAGAGTCATTTGATCAGGTGTAGCTTGAAGGTGGATTTCTTTTCAGGTAACAACCTCAAAATGACGATAATCATCTGTGACTTATTTGCCTGTCTAAACTTTTGTCTGCAGACAATAACAGTCTAGAAAAGAGCCATTGACACGTTTGCAGTATCTCCTGCATTTTTCAGGGGTAATTCATGTTTTAAGCACACTTGTGGTCTAGTTTTACCCAATCTATTCAGTCATTCAAATTCACATTTGCCTCAGTTACTTGAAGTGATGGGAATACAAATAACAGGCAGTATTGAAATATGCTGCCTCATTTCCCTCTATATTTCTCCTTAACCCTTTGGTTTTGCCCTTTCTACTTATTGGCCCTTTCCCCCTTTGCTTTCTACTATTCTTGACAGGGCTTGATACTTTCATTAATTTTTTTGCTTACAGTTATTCGTCTGTGGAAGCTTCTCTTGTTTATTTCTTTCTCATCTTTATAAACTTACCTTTTGTTTTGCCACAATAGGAATGCCCAGTCAACTCTCTCCACCTTCAAATTCCCTCTGCACTTTTTCACAAGACCTCTCCTTCCTCCTGCTTCTGAGTCAGCCCAATTCTGCTCTACTAAGATTTCTTGGGGATTTGAGGTTTTGCTTTATTTTGGTTGGTGTTTTTTGTTTTGAGGAAGAGAAATAAGGTATATTTTTGTGAACTTTGGGCAATGTAGAAAGTACATCCCTTTTGTCCTCTTCATTTCTTGATGGATTAGGAAGAATAAAACCCTGTGTGTTGGGATATGGAACACAAACCTGAGAACAATTTGCACAAGAAATTAGCAGACTGTTTATTATCACATGGTCTCAGTTTATCAGAAGGAATATAACTGCTGATCCGATGGGAGCTACATTGGGTAGCACTTTCACACTGTGAGACTTTTTAGAAATATGGTAAGGTTATATAGCCAGGTGGAAGAAAACCCTAAAGCAGGATGTGCTGCTGGATGTGTGTTATAGGAATGAGACTGTGAACTTAACAATTCCTTGGTGTGACTGGGACAGTAAGGTCAGTGATTAAGATGAGTTGCCAAATGGGTCCCAGTTGTGCAATTAAACAGATGAGTTGCTGGAATTCGCTTATGTCGTTCTTGCTCTTCTGGTCCATGGAATGAACAATTAGATGTCCTGGCAGTCATTTATTTCATTTCCTGCTCATCTTAGCTTCCAAACTGAAAAGAAATATGAACTTCGTAGTGAAACTGAGACAGAAAAATGCAACACAATGAATTGGCACTTAGCTAGACTCTCTGTCACCTCCCTTATCTACAGATAGGGAAGGCAGATTGGGAATGACAACCTGTCAATCTCAACATCAGGGTGCATATGAGCCATTTTTCTGGCCATCCATTCCACTACTGAGGTTCAGGCAAATTACCATACTATGATAAACTGGCTGCTAACAGTTGTGAAGTACAACATCTTCCAAACAAACTAAGCATATATAAATAGTTGGCATATGTTGCCTTCTGTCCAGACTTCAGCTGAACACAGGAGTAAAAAGTCATCTTGAACATAAAACTTTTTTTTTTTGTTTAAAACAAATTTGAGACTTTAAATCTATCAAATTTTAATATTCACAACAGCAATCAGAGCTTGGTAGGGAATGACAGTCACTGGATGTATTCTGGGAAAATTGCTGTTAAAACTTGGTTTGTTATGAGGGGCAAGGCCAAAATTTTAAATAACCTCCCCCCCACCCAACCAAATGAACAAAAAATGAGGTAGAAGAGACATGGAGTTATTCTTTATATTTGACATACTAATCCTTCAGAGAAGAAAAATCCAGAAAGTATGCTCAGTCTATGTGTCAAGAAAAAGAAGGTTTCCATATTACTAGAGAAAAGAAACTGTGATGATTCTTATCCAAATTATAAGTTTGATTGGTTATTTGCGGTACAGGTTGTCATGCCTAAGGTCTTGGAGCAGGAAATGAAAAAGAAGATACAACTGAAAACACGCTGATGACAAGGCAAAATAAAAGTCTGTGCTGAACCATTTCCTTAAAGAAAAGAAGCTAGGCTTGTGCCATGCCTAATTAACCAGAGGGCTGTTTGATCACTGTCACAGTTACACAGATAATTGTTAAGCTTGATGTTGACATCAAATTGTGTTGTGGTGAGTGCTTGGTATTCCTTCACTAGACCGCAAAAAGACTTACAGTACCTTGCAACTTGAACTTCTGCTGTCCTTGCTTAACAGAGTTCAGTTGCATGTTGCGCACCTTTCAGGAGGCGTGATGTGAGACACAGTTGCCAAATAGCTTCTTTAGAATAAAAATACTGTCTATTTAGGAGCAAGGACAAATTCTAGAGAGAAAACAGAAGTAAACAAGTTGCCCACACACCTATCATACTCCAAAATGTTCATCAATTTTTCATGGCCTTGAGAAACCTTCCAAAGTTCAGAGCTCAAACTGAATTTTTCTCCCTCAAGGAGTATACCTCTTAAACCAACACAGAGAGGCAGTTTCCTTCCACTTTGTTCTTTGACATTCACTGTCTTTCACCAAAACATGTATTTTGATCGGGCTGGAGAAGCTGGGAGAGTTCTTAGTGTGAGCATTGGCCCTTTATCATTCCTTTACAGTTCACTGATGGGTGCCTATATTTATTATTAATTTATTGTTATTTTTTAGAAAAATATCTGCTCTTGATAGAAAACCCTTCTAGCGTATGTGTTAAGGTGCTTTAATGGGTAGTTAATTACATCACTAAAAAGTCGGCATCTTTACTTCTAATCTGAATTCATGCAACTTTGGGAGTTACCTCCAGTCCTTGCACCATTTCTCCATATTATACAGGAATGCTCTCCATTATCACATTTCTATTCCTTGTATAGTCATTTAGAAATGTCTGGTGGCAGGTTACACTGTATCATTGCCTTTAGTAAGGTAAACAAGCCAAAATTTTAAATTCCTTTGCTAGGAGATGCATTTTTCATTTTAGTGGTCATACTCACAGCTTTCCTTGGCAACCTCCAGTTTCTAAATCTTATCCAAACAGGTTCTCTATGTTCTGAAGCCAACGTATTAGAGAAAGATTACCTCTATTCAGACACAAGTAGATTGTTTGAATAAAGTGGTGCAAGCTTTTGCAATACACCTCTGCAAAACTCTGAGGGAAATTAAGATGATTAAACCTCTTATTCTGAACATCAAGGCCACTGTGGAAGGAAAGAACATGGATAGATTCCTCAGAAGCTTCTTGGAAACCGTACAAAAAGCAAATAAGCAAAGCATGCTTATGTGGGAAGACACAAGAAGTTATAGCATGATTTGAAGAGAGCTATTAGTCTGAAACTTCAAAACAATGTATTTGGATAATTGTCCATGTATGGAGATTGACAGTTCGTAGTTAAGTCCATGTGCTGGTGTTGGCATCACATGAAAAACACTGCCCACATATGGAGATAACCAGAAACAGTAACAGAAACAACTCTAGTTCAAATGCGGAGCTGTGATCAGAGCTTTCACTTTTCACTTACCAGTGCTCTTGGTAGTGTTAATTAGGAAGCTTTCTCCACTTTGGAGAATAAAACTGGAGAAGCTCACATATCTCTAAAAAAACCCAACCAAACAACCAAACAAAAAAAACATATGGAAAGAGCCTAATGTAGTGTAAGTATCAGACTGTGGGATTCCTTAAAGACACTGAGTTGCTAAGAAAGCTTTTAATGGCTTACAACTTTAAGGCTTTTAGCATAACAAATCAGAAATATGGAACTTATTTACTGATTGAATTCTGTGGGAAAATATTGTAGAAATGTTATCCTTGGATGTGAAAGGTTAGCGTTTGTACAGAGTACCCAGAAAACCCAGAGGGAATTCCAGCACAGGGAATACAAGCCATCTTACTTACGACTTGGACAGAAAGAAACTCTGTAAAGCACCCAGTGAATGCTCAAGGCTCTCTTGCCTGTGCTCCTAACAGAAGGAAAAAACCCAACAACTGAAAACTGCAGTATTGGTGACACTAAATGAATTTATTTGAAGTACTAACAACTGTTGCCTTTCATGTAACTCTACTTCCCAGCCAACCCGTATACTCAAAGCCCACAGTTTCCCCAGTCACAAGCTCTCATCTCATTATGATGTGTTCATACACATGGGATTTTGAACAAGTCCATCTCATGAAATGTTGAATGAGGCACTGGTCTGAAATGGGGAACAGCTCAGACTGGGGCTCATTGCTATATGCCCAGTGGGGCTCAGACCAGTGTGTAGATCTACGTGTGTAGATCAACAGATGGTAGCTTAACATCTTCTCATGACTCACAAGGCATTATTCACTGTTTTGCACTGAAGCCTACAGTTAGGCTTCAAAAATTTTGTGGTTGCCTTGTCAAGCGCAGGAGCAGATCTGAGGTGCTGTCAAGGTCAGTCTTGCAATTAAAGAGAATTAATTATCTGAGTCAGTTACGTTCCTAGGATTTTTTTCTCCACAATGTTTGCCTGAAATTATCTATGGACAGGTTGAGTAATCACACATCAAAACAATGTTCAAGCCACAGAAAATCATACATGTGTCTCCAGTGTAATGTATCACTTACTTCAAGCAACACATTCCCGTGTATGTCCGGATGTCAGATGAGAGGCAACACAAACAAAACCCCAAAGTAACCTAGCACTGAAAACAAGCCCTAGAAGTTGAGTAAAATTCATCCTGTGCAAATTTACATGTTTATTCTATGATAAGAAGAACTTCTCTGGAAGTGGTGAAATTTTTCTATTGAATATAAAAAGAGTTCAAAATGGTTACTTTAGGTTTAGACAATTGCTTTTAAATGTCTGAGCTAATTAAGATAAATCTCACTCCCATATCATAGTCTTCAAAGAAAAACAGTCATAGATTGTTCTGCTATACATAGTTACAATAATCCCAGAAGAATACAAAAACTCAGTTCCAAAAGGTGTTTTTAGGAATTGGATGAAAACCCAAATCTGAAATATTCACAGAGTTACTAACATCATAACTTTCTCATCACTATGGAGACAAATCCAGTGGGAAATGACTGTGTATTTCTTTTTACGTACCAGTAATTTCTAACAACGTAACTTCAAGTCCTCAGTTCGTGAAAACACTGTTCACAATATTTTTAATCTGCTGTCACATTCAAAATGACTGGTCAGTTTATTCAAGGAAATATCTGTCTTCATACAGATGAATATGGCATAGGTTAACTTCATATAGATGTGACTAAGGATAAACTATAAAGTTACAAACACAGAGACAGAATTAAACAAGCTTACTAAAATATCAATATAATTGTTTAGAAAAAAATGTTCCATCATGCTCTCCCTGAAACAAAAGACACAAAACCAGTGTTATATGTGGCTAAAAAAGGTACATGAAATGTGTGACCAATCACATCCTGGATGAGGTAACCGTAAATAAGTCCAGCCAAGACGTGCTGTAACAGAATTTGCCACTACAACACATATGACAGGAAAACCAGAAATAAAGCAGCTTATAATCTTAAGTGGTTGTGGCTATGCCACCATGATAGTCTAGTTCGTACATCTCATTAAGTTTCTTAGTGTAAACAAGGATCTGAGCAATTGACAAAACACACTCACAGAAGTACACTCAGTCCGCTCTCTAATAGGCTTATTTCAGCACCTTATCTAGGATCTTCGTATTCCCCACTTTCTAGTTGATTCTAGACTTCATGTGAAATAATCTATTAATGCTTGACTATATCTTCTCTTCAAGGCATATCATATCTAATCTCATATTTACCTATATTGACGCTTGTTGCTACATGAGAAAGACACAGTTCTTGAGAAGTGTTAAATCCCAGTAACAAATCTAGTTGTCAATTTTACCATTCTTCTGCATTTCAATGAAAGTCCTATTTGTTTTATTTGATGATCTTTTTAACAGTACAGTATTATTTCTTCTTCAAAAGTTGACTGGTTTATGGCAAATGCAATATTTCTAATTGACTAGTGATCAATTGTTGCATATGAGTTTAGCACACGGGGGTCTACTCTGAACCTTGTGACTCAACAGGAGGGCCTTCTGTCATCCTTTTTATTCTTACCCTTTCCTATCTTTTCCTCTTATCCCTCCCCACCTCCCCCCAGCCTCCATGTAGAGAGTTTGGGGTTTATTTAGGTTTAGATTTATTGATTTTGGATTTTTGTTTGCTTTCTCAGTGTGCTTTAATCATCTAGTAAGTAGTAGAGTGAACCTTGCCAACAAACTTTGTCCTGCTGTTGCTTTTATCTTAAACCTTATTTAGCGGATACCTTTGCTGGTGATCCTTTAAGCGACCTTAAAACACTAATTGGAGACAACAACATTCCTATTCTTGGTTTTTCAAAGGTCACTTTTACTCTCCACATTTCATGGATCTGTGCTTTAAATATTGATACACCAAGTCAGTGAAATGGTATTGAAATAACAGTTCAGATGGTTAATGATTTTTTCCTTTGTTTTATATTTGTGAAAAACGAGATGGCTAACTTTGAATTTACAGCAGGAACTTGGCTAATGCCTACGCTGTACTTAGCCAGACAGATTTTGGTATATGATATTGGACAAAGTTTCTTGCTAACCTGAAGGGAAGCACATATTCCTCCCTTGAAGCTCATATTGATTAATTAAAATATAGTAACCATAAGTCATAGTGACAAAATCATCAGAAAATTATAGGTTTTCAAGGAATGATGTACTAGTAAACTGATCATTGACTATAGATGCTATAATAAAATTATCACATCAATATTTTCCTTAAAATAGCACAGAATTCAGCTGGCTACAATGGTAGAACCACAATCAGTATTTCCCTGTCTGTCTATAAAATGGCCTACTCTTAAACACTTGCCATTTCACTGGCGGTATGGGAGCTGTTTATTTCTTACTATGTTTCCTGTGGGAGAGTGTTACTGTAAAGAATTCTTCCTATATTTTTCTGAGTAAGTATGAGATTATTTTTAAATGTATAACAACTTTGGAATTAATCACTAATTTAATACTACTCTCAAAGTCAGTAAATAAAAAACCTTCCCCAATAAACTTTAAAAATGAGAAAAAGAGAGAGAAATAACAGTATTAACAAATAGATAAATTTGGAATAGAAAAAGCTTGTGTAGTGGTGAGAAAAAAACACATGATCAACTGAATAAATTAGCCATAACACATCATATGATGGCAAATATTCACCATGTATTTTCACAGTCAATATTTATATTCAGATGAAGCTAATGTTGTCAGTGGATAAACTCCTTTTTTTTTAATCAGAATAATAAACAACATAATAAGTTATTCCAAATCCACAGTATTAATCGCAAAAGAATGATATCAAATATACAGAAGTTATAAAAACTTAGTAAAAACAGGGCAAAGAAAAAGCAATTTGGACAGTTTTTCCAAACTAAAATAGAATTGTAATAAAGAATAGTTTTATATAAAGAGTAAACCTTGTAATTCATTAAAAAAGGTATTGCAGAACAGTCTATTCTTAACTATATCCGGAAGTAGCTGCTGAGCCTCTGTACCAATGACGTCCTTTTCAATTCATACTTTCCTTGGGGACACCAGAGCGGAGAAAAACAATGATGTGAGAGCTACAATATCTTCCCATTGCAATGCTATATTTTGTTTGTCTGCTCGTTTTTAATAAAACTGTAGTAATTTCTTCCATTTTCTATGGGATTTCATAGACTCCTGACAGTAGATACAGTATTAGCCCAGAAGCAATCTGTCATAGAAATATGATTCTATGATTCTATGATAAGCATAAAAAATAGATTTGTTTTAAGAAAGACCTATTTAGAAGGTATTTAATGGAACTTAATCGCTTTAATTTATTTGTTTATACATGCATACCTTCACTGTATGGATTTTGTAGTGTTGATCCACAGGGAAATATACGTGAGTATTCACCTGAAGCTACTTTCACATTGTTTTAATCACCTGGCTAGACCAGTTGGATCTGGCTCTGAGAACTGATGGAGAAATAGATGGAAGAAGGTGGCACCCTGAGAATTTTCACTCCGCACTTGTCAGAAAGTGTCTCGATGAGAAACTATTGTCTAAAATAACCCATCTTCTAACTAAAGTGCACTCATAACATATGCTTAGAAGTATAAAAAGTCTGTTGGATAAGTATAAAGTCCTGACAGACCTCCTTACCAGAGGAGAGGGCTAAGTTATGTAAATTCTATTTAAAGTGTTGTTGGCATGTAGCTTAGTTATCCTGCTCACCAGAAAATAGTTGGCCTCAAACAAACCAGACAGTTTCTTGGACATAGTTCCTGAAAAAGGTTGGCACATATTGGCCTCCAATAGCACTTGCATGACATGCAAAGCTACTAGACTAGAAAAACCCTCCAACAATCTTCTGGAGATCACCTTTGCTCTCTATGAGCAAGAATGAAAGTTTTCTAATGCTAAGTCAAGAATGTTGACTTTTATTTTCAGAACTGAAAAATGTTTTGATCAAAAATAAAGTAATTTATTTCTTTAAAATGGAAGTTTATTAATTTAGTGCTCATGTGAGCTGCCTGTGGTGGGTTGAACTTCACTGCTTGACAGACCACTACTGAGCTGCTAAGTCCCTCTCCTCAATAGGATGGGTTGGAAAATAAGAGGAAAAAGCTCATGGGTTGAGAGAAAGATGAGGAGATAAACTACCTTCAACCGTCATGGGCAAAATAGACTCAACTTGAGGAAAAACTAATTTCTTAGCAATTAAAATAGATTTAGGTAGAGAAAAAAAGGAAAAAAAAAAGAAAACGAGAGAGAAAAAAAGGTAAAGTACCTTCTCTCTCTACCCACTCCTTCTTCTCAGATCAACTTCACTCCTTCATCCCCAACTCCTCTACCTCCTCCCCATTCTTAATGGTGCAGTATGGGTCCTTCCACAAGCTGCAGTCTTTCAGGATAAACCTACTCCACTGTGGGGTCTCCATGGGCTGCAGTTCCTTTGGGAAATATCCACTTGGCCCAGTGTGGAGGTCTTCCATGGGCTATTGTCATGGTTTAACCCCAGCCAGCAATCAAGTTCCACGCAGTCTCTTGCTACTGCCCCAACCAGTGGGACTGGGGAGAGAATCAGAAAAGAAATATCTAGAGAACTTGGCAGCTGAGATAAAGGCAGTTTAATAGGGAAAGCCAAAGCCATGCACACAAGCAAAGCAAAACGAAGAACTTATTCACCACCTCCCATGTGCTGGCAGGTGTTCAGCTATCTCCAGAAGAGCAGGGCCCCGTCATGCATAATGGTTAATGAGGAAGATAAATGCCATTACTTCAAATATCTCCCCCTTCCTCCTTCTTCTCCCCAGATTTATATACTGAGTATGATGTCATATTGTATGGAATATCCCTTTGGTCAGTTTGTGTCATCTGTCCTGGCTGTGTCTCCTCACAACTTCCCATGCACCTCTGACTTCCTCACTAGTATGAGAAGCAGAAAAGGCCTTGGCTCTGAGTAAGCACTGCTCAGAAATAACAAAAACATCTCTATTTATCATCACTGTGTTCAGCACAAATCGAAAATATAGCCCTGTACTAGTCACTGTGAGGACAGTTTACTCTACTCCAGCCCAAACCACTACAGCTGTGACATGAATACCTGCTCCACCATGGTCCACTCCATGAGTTGCAGGGAAATGTCTACTCTGGTGCCTGGAGCAGCTTCTCCCTCTCCCTCTGCTCCCATGCTGGTGCTCATGGGGTTGTTTCTCTCACCTATTTTTTCCTCACAATCGTCTGTGTGGTGCTTTGATGTTTCTTACATGTGTTTCCCGAAGGTGCCTCCCCCTTCACTCAGCTGTGCCCTGCAGTGGGTGGGTCGGAGCTGGCTGGAACCGGCTGTGTCTGGCACAGGGCAGCCGCAGCCTCCCCTCAGAGAGCCTGCCTGCAGCTCCTGCTGTCAGTGCCTGGACACCCACAGTGTTAGTGAATGGTGAATGCAGTAATTAGTCCATACGGTGCATGGGATGACGGTGGTTCTAATGGAAACATTTCCTTTTAACCATCCTCATTCTTTGAGTTGACCCCAGTGCTCGCAAAATCTGAGAGACAGTATCTTTCACCATGACTTACTTAGCCTTTACCCTTTCAATTGATAAGACCAACATGGGAGTAAAATATTAACTGTGGCTATTTCTGAAAAGTCATGCTGGGACAGGATCAGTTGCTTCCATGGAAGCCTGTGGACACCCATTGGGGAGTAACCAGGCACACTCGATGCCATCCTGCCCCCAGTAGAGTGGCTGCGTTGGCCCTCTCCTACATGCTGATCCACTGAGTCATCCTGTGAACCCGGCATTGCTATTTTAAGACTCCATTGAGCATACCATGTGGCCATAAATAGAAACATGTCTGAAGGCAAATAAATACAAAATAAATTGCTCATTTTAGCTTGTTGAAAAAAATGTAGAAAATAACCGTCCTTCCGACAAGAAAGTCAAGGCAGTTTTTTGCCATTTTTAGCTAGCAGCTCATCTGTTTCTTTTGAATTAAGGCATATTTCTGTACTTTGAAAGTTCTGTAATCTGAATAAATTAGAATCTATTTTGTCACTTTACAGTATCTTAAAAATTTTCCTCTTCTTTATTGATTTCAAATAATTTCCATTTTAATTCTGTCCAGATGATAAGATTCAAGTTTTCAATTTCTGGAAAAATTAGCCATCCTGTTTGGTTTCTGATGGCAGGAACTCATGAAGTGCACAGTCAATAATTACACCTGCTGGTGCTGTCTTGCTTGAGGTTTCAGTCTCTGCTTTACCTAGTATCAAATAGCTGTTTCTAACACCCTGTGAGCATGACTGGAGCTGGAGATGACTGAAGCATAATGGTGTTCAGAACAGATATCTGATCTGCTGAGACCTCTGTAATTTGGGGAGACATCAGTTGGTGCAGTTTAAAGCTATCTCTCTTCATACAACGTAAAATCACTTTCAGGCCTTTAAAAGCGTGGAGAAATTAGTAGTTTATGTTTGTCATGGTTTAAACCCAGCAGGCAACGAAGCCCTATGCAGCTGCTTGCTCAACCCCCACTCCTAGTGGGACGGGGAAGTGAGAAAAACTTGAGATAAAGTTGAGATAAAGACAGTTTAGTAAGTAAAGCAAAGACTGCGTACACAAGCAAAGCAAAACAAGGAATTCATTCACCACTTCCCATTGCCAGGCAGTGTTCAGCCATTCCCAGGAAATCAGGGCTCCATCACACATAGCAGTGACTTGGGAAGACAAACATGATCACTCTGAACATCTCCTCCCCACCATCTTCCTTCCTCCTTCTTCCCCCAGCTCTATATGCTGAATATGACACCATATGGTGTGGGATATCTCTTGGGTCATTAGCTGGGGTCAGCTGGTCCCAGCTTTTTCCCCTCCCAACCTCCTGTGCACTCCCAGCCTCCTCACTGGTGGGGTGGAGTGAGAAGCAGAAAAGGCCTTGATGCTGTGCAAGCACCGCTCAAGAACAACAAAAGCAACCCTATTTTCACTACAAATGCAAAACATAGATCCATGCTATCTACTATGAAGAAAAATTAATTCTATCCCAGCCAAAACCAGAACAATAGCAAAAACCTGTAAGATTTGGAAGGGCTAAAGTGTTTGAATATTCAGTTACAAAGCTCTCACGGCCCCCCCCTTTTGATGTGACATTTTCTGAAAACTGAAGCTCTTTTCCAGAGAAAAGGACCATATTCAATTGTAAAGAAAGCGGTGTTAATTTTGACAGGCAAAATGTAAGATACATTATCGTGAATTTGAAAGGCAGTACTAGAATTCATACAGGCCAATACTGACAGAATAGCAAAAGTGAAAGCTCTAAAGTAATTCTAGCTTTGCTTGGTCCCAAGGAGCATGTTAAACAATTCAGTCGGAAATCCACCAGAAACATCCTTGCCTTGTGTCCTGGTTGCAGAGAGGAGGTGGAGCCTAGCACCATGTGGGTGAGGCTAGGCTGCTGTTCTATACCACCCACCTCATACCAAGGGTGCATGGTTTCAGGGGGAAAAAAAGGTAAGCACACCTCTGGAAGTGAGGCACTTTGTCTTCTCCTCTCTGTCAGGGAGATTGCCAGGATCAGCCCGTTCTCTGCCGCTGCCACCTGTCCCCTTCCCATTCCTCTGAGACACAACTTGGGGATGAGGTACTGAAAAGTGGCAAACACAGCTCCAAGATGTGGTCCTGAAAAGTGGTGCTGGTGCGGCAAGCTGCCGCAGGGAACAGAGTGGAGAGGTGAGCCTGAGCCCAGCCGAGTCTGATCTGAGCTGAAAGGAGCTGATCTGAGCTGAAAGGAGCCAAACCAAAAGGAACTGAGTGGAGCCAGTGGAGCAGGGCGGAGCAATAAAAAGCAGATGCACAGAATCAAGCCCGGAGTCTGAAGCAGTGTGGAGGATCTAGCTTTCAGGAATTCGTCCATTGTTGTTTTCAATTGTCTCAGGCTCAGTGATGGGGAGGAGCCAGTAGTGGGGAGCCCCTGCCATCTTATCTTTGCCTGGGGAAACCACATGGCACTGGGTACAGGAACAGCAACCATCTTCCTTTTGTCCCAGGGGGCCACGTGGACACAACCTATGGGGAGCGTCTGCCATCTTGTCTTTGTCCCAGCAGCCATGCGGAGCTAAGTCAAGGTGGTGAACACCTTTTGTGTGCAAAGTACCTTCTCTTTTTGTATACGTTTGTGATTAATATTGCTGTTCTACTGTCCGTTGCTTATTCCATTGCTGGTTTCTTTCAGTAAATTGTTATCTCAACCCATAGTCTCTGCCTTTGACCCTCTCTTGCTGGAGGGGGTGGGGGGTACGGGGAGTGGCTTATTTGGAGTTTAATTTCCAGCTGGTGTTGAACCACCATGCCTTGGTATCCACCTGTTTTTGTTCACTCTACACCTGTTAACAACCCAAAGTTGTCCAATTACTTTTATGTGTCATCTTGAGGAAAACTCTGTAAGGAAACATGCACATTCTTGTGTGCTTTCTCAAGGTCTGATGAGCACACTATATGTTTACATAAATCACAGTTTTCAACATATGGAAGATTAGGTGCCCAGGCTTTGGCATCTTCCTTCCAGTCAGAAGAGCTCTTTTCCTTATAAACTGGTCAATAGCTTTTTTAAAGTTAAATTAAGTACTAGGTATTTTAATAAATTTTGTTTCCAGTCTTCCTAGGAGATGATTCACCCTAGCCCAGGGGCCACAGAAATGTCAACATCAGGTAAGAGCAATCCATAATCCTTTTGGAGAAGTACTAGAATTAGAAATGCATAATGAATTTGTGAATCACAACAAAAACCTTGGGGAAAAGATTTGAATGTGAGCAAAACAGAAAAAAAAAAAAAAAAAAAGAAGGAAATGGCATGAAGGGAACTAATGATTTTATATCATGATTCTCTTTGTTGAAAGTGATATCCAGGACGGAGGCCAATCTTTTCACATAAAGCTGTTTAATGTCTTCATCAATTGACATAGACAGTAGAATCCAATTTACTCTCAACAAGTTTTCAGATGACACCAAATTGAGTGGTTCGACTGACACAACTGAGGGACAGGATGCCATCCAGAGGGACCTGGAGAAGTTTGAGAAGTGTGCCCATGGGACCCTCATGAGATTCAATAAGTTTAAGGGCAAGATCCTGCACCTGGGTGTGGGTCATCCCAAGCACAAATACAGTTTCAGCAGAGAATGGGTTGAGAGCAGTCCTGAGGAGAAGGATTTGAAAGTACTGGTGGATGAAAATCTGGACATGAGCCAGCAATGTGCACTTGCAGCCCAGAAAGTCAACCTTATCCTGAGCTGCATCAAAAGAACTGTGGTCAGCAGGCTGAGGGAGGTGATTGTCCCCTGAACTCCACTTTCATGGGACCCTACCTGGAATGCTGCTTCTACTTCTGGGATCCTCAGCACAAGAATGATGTGGACCTGTTGAAGCAGGTACAGAGGACGGCCATGAAGGTAATTAGTGAGCTGGAGCACCTCTCCTATGAAGACAGGCTGCGAAAGCTGGGGTGGTTCAGCCTGGAGAAGAAATGACTCCAGGGAGACCTTATTGCATCCTTGCAATACTTCAACAAGGCTCTTAAGAATAGGTCCTGTAGCAATTGGATATAGAGTAATGGTTTTAAACTAAAAGAGGATATATATTTAGACTAGAAATAAGGAAGAATTTTTTTGCACTGAGGATGATGAAACACTTGAACAGGTTGCCTAGAGAGATGGTAGAAGGTCCATCACTGGAAACATTCAAGATCAGGTTAGACAGAGTTCTGAACAACCTGAGCTAGTTGAAGATGTCACTGCCCGTTGCAGTGAGTCCTCAGTAGAGAGCTTGGAACTAGATGACCTTTAAAGGTCCCTTCCAACACAAGCCATTCTAGACAATTAATGAATATTATAGCATGAAGCGTCCATGGCATAACATACCAGCTTTACGCTGATAGTTTTGGAAGTATTTAACAGTGAAATAATTTGCTACTTTTTTATAAAAATCTGTGACAATTTTGAAGGATTAAGTCTTTGACAACCTCTAATATACCACCAAAAATGAACAGAGTGAATCTGAACAGGAAGTCTCAAAATATAAACACGGTGAGATTTGGAAATCACCTTGTTAAAATCATATGGGTTTGTAATGGGCAATAATGGTTGTAATATTTTAGCTAAACAATCAATAAAGGATATCCAGCTAATTTATTTGTACTTCAGAAAGCATTTAAACAACGCACTAAACAGGCAATTATAGAATTAAATAGACGCAGGGTAAGAGATAATGAATCTCCAAAGTGAGAAACTGGTCGACTTCTAGAAAAAAGAGATATAGTAGAACACAATCCACAGATTTAGGTGCCTTAAACAGCCTTTTTATATAAATCTACTTTTCATCATGTAAGGAAGAAAGAAGAGGAAAATTATGTAAGAAAAAAATTAAGATTATTCAACAATATTAAAAAACTAGTCCAGAATACTACAAATTCTCAAAGAGACTTTGGTTAAAACCAGATTCTACTCTTTGTGCAAACTCCTGGACACTACTTAAGTAACTACTTACGAAAAAAAAATTGAACATTGACGTGGAAAATTGATCCATGTGAAAGACTATGTCTTCTTAAACAATGACATGCCTTAACAAGGAATTCTGGCCTTGTCACTTCAAAGAAATTATTGAATAATATTACAATGGAGTTGTAAGGGAATATACATTAAAAGTAATGAGTCATGGAAAACACTCTATTAGAGAACACTCTGAGAGACTAGAATATATATAATATATTGGTTAATATAGTATTCTGTTTCTGTTTATCTCAAGATACTAGAAGGTGTAATTTCATGGAAAGGAACACAAGAAAGCATTTGTTTACAAACTATGTAAAAAACTTATGTAAGGAAGTGCCACATGGTATGTAACAGTATAACAGTATTAAAAGCATGTTTATACAGAGTCACAGATAAAATAAATTACAAAGGGAATGGCTATTGTGCTTCAGGGCATAATCAAACCAGGAAACAATGGGGCTCGAAAGGTGGTGTTGGAGAAATAATACTTATGTCTGCTAAGTATATCTGGGCTTCCTGCTTCACACATTCATAAGGTCTTGTGATAAAATGTTGTGTGTTCTCTCACATCGCAAACCAAAAACACTGTGTCTGGCCAGGTTTATTGCTTGCTCTGTTCCCAAGAGAAACCTTTCTTTTTCAAACTCTTTAGTTTCCTACATTATTTTAATAGTTCAAGTGGGCTCCAGAGATCCTACATCCTATGTCTCAGAACACCGTCAGAGCTGCACAATATTGGACATCCCTACAGAAATTATCTGACTTCACAGGATGCCCTTTTTTTCTCTTTTTTTTTTTCTTCTAACTCAATATGTCATTGCTTTTATTTGGCACTATAAAACTGCCAGTCGTGTAATCTCTAATTTTAATGCATTTTATCTCCCTGGGTTTTGGGGATTTGAGAATATACAGAGAGCTAAGGACCACTTCCACACGCATTCTGTCTGTTACACAGCCCTGTGCCAGATGAAGATTATCATCCCAGCTAGCACTGTAAAGTGCAGTGAAGTTGAAATCTGAGCACTCCCACATCCATCTAGAACTATCTATCTGAGATGCTGAAATTGAACAGATTAGGTTGATATCATTACAAACTGCAAATGATAAAGAAAAGACAATCTCTGAATTGTCTGAATTATACTGACTTCAAACTGGAGCCTCTTGTTTTCTTTTTCTTGAGTCTTAAAGATCTTGATATGTATGTAGACAGTGACAAAAATTCCTTGTCAGCACTGCTCCTGGGCTCACCTCAGGTTGCTTAGTTGAGAATGGGCACATAAGGTGTCTGGAGTTCAGGCAGGCCATAATTATGGAATTAAAGAAACTGTAAATCAGCGGCTTTAAAGTTCTTTGGTCTTCTCTTGATGACAATTAGCTGAGCAGCAGTTGTCTGTTATCAACCTTTTCAAGATGTTTTATCGCAGGAGCTGCTCATTATTTTTGAATCCCAATAAGAAAGCCACGTAATTTCCTAAAAGGATAACTACATCCTAGAAAAGTTATATCAAATTATAAAATTCTATGTCCATTCTGATTCTGAGAATGCTGTGATGATGCAGCATCTGATGAACCACTGGTCAGGGCATTGCACACAATATATATAACCTGTGCATGGTGAAGTTCACTAGCATTACAGCCTTTATTGGGTTTTCTTACAAGTAAACAACTCTATTCAACATTTCTGCTGTGGAGCAAAAGAGTATTTATGTGAAAACATTCTGCTTCGTTTCGAGATAAAGACAAGAACATTCCGCTGGTGTCATTATTAGCAATCCCACATCAAGAGGTTTGTGCAGCACAGCACAGTCCTAAAGGCCAAGTACTGCATAGAGCAAAGCATAAACTTGCACATACTCAGATCACCTGCTGTATAGATCAATAACTCCTCATGCTACAACTGCCTTCGTTTAGGATCATGACAGAAGTCACAGTATTTGGGATTGAAAAACCAAGCACATTGCCTTCTTAGAAATCCATTATAGAATTATAAGCTTCATAGGACTTGGGTATTTATTTATTTATTTATCTATTTAGGTTCCTCATCAGAAAGAGGATTTTTTTTTAAAGTTTGAAGAAAACTATGGCTTTTGGTTTACTACACAACCCCAAGCTGACACTCTCCTTCCACAGTAAGACATGCAGATTTTCTGTAAATTCACACTTTTTGATAAGTTTCCTATGATTTTCAGTATAATGTCTGAAATTGTAGCTACAGCTAAGTGGAATACCATGGCAGTGAATACTTCTTTACTGAGGTTCTCCGGGCAGCTTTTTCCAAAAGTGCTGAAATGATGCAGGACATGGAAGAGTTCAGTACTAACGTGACTTTTTCCTTGTTAGTCTTAGGCCACAACCTAAGTGATGCCTGGACTTCTGATTAGTTTCAATTTTATTTAGAAGGTACGAATGCTAAGCTTTTGCCCAAGTTATTTATAAGCCTTTAAAATCTCTCTTAAAGCCAGAGGTCTTTCAGGTTAGATGACATATGTCCTATATGTATAGACAACAGGAAACTTTCTCCTCCAAAATAAATGAAATGGAAAGAGAATGATGATGACCCTTTTGCATCCACATAGTCTCTCTCCTTTTGTCTGTCATTATATTAATCTAACAGTGTCTTTGTCCTAGATTAGGATTGTAGGATCATAGGATAACTAAGGGTGAAAGGGACCTTAGGAGGTTTCTAGTTCAACCTCTCAAAGGTGGTTCAGCTCTGAGATCAGGCCAGGTTGTTCAGGGCTTTATCCAGTCTGATCTTGATAAACTCCAAGGATGGAAGCAGCAAGTGCTAAGTAGAGAGGCATAGTCCCTTCCCGCAGTCAGCTGGCTGTGCTCCTGCTAATAGAGCACAGGATGCTCTGGCTGCCACTGCTGGCTCAGGCTCAGGTCACTGCCCATCAGGACCCTCAGGACCTCCTCAGCAGAGATGCCGTGGGCAGGCAGGCCCCAGCTGGGGTCGCTGTAAGAGGATTCATTTCGTTTGAGGTACTGTTTTGAAGAGTTGCTCTTACTGTGGAAAAGGCATTTTAACAACTTACTGACTCATGATTATAGCATTATCCATGACACCGAAGCACACAGAATTTTAATCCACTCCCCACAGTTTACCAGCCTGAGTGCATATCTTAGTGGTTGCTTCAAAGTACGTGGTGATAAATGGTATTTCAGCCCAACCTTTTCCAAAGGATTTTGGATCAATTTACTGCTGCATCCAGTGTTACTTTAGTATCTAACATTCTTCAATAACTCTACTATCATACCATGAGCTACAAATTTTTTTGACTCACTAACAGGTAAGACATCTATGTCGCTTAATATTGCACTCTATCACTGAAAAGAATGCAAAACCTCATTTTCTCTTGTTATTTGTTTGTTTGTTTGTTTGTTTTGGTTGGGGTTTTTTTAAGTGTTCATGCCCTGGCATCTTCTTCAATGCACTCTTCAGTCAGATTCTGGCACACAGGGTACTGTTAGTGTCACTGATAACCATGAAGCTTTTCTTGGTGTGAATAAGTTATTTTCTGGAAAAAAAAATTCTTTAAGCATAGTTTTGTGGTGTATCCAGTATTATGCCTGAAGACGCTTCCAACTGAGGATTTGCTAATGACACTGTGAATGTTGCCTTGATTAACCATCTGACTGTTTACCAGTTCTGTGTTGGCATTTATTTTACCTAATCATAGAATCATAGAATCAGCTGGGTTGGAAAAGACCTCTGAGATCATCAAGTCCAACCTTGATCCAACACCACCGTGGTTACCAGACCATGGCACCAAGTGCCACATCCAGTCTCATTTTAAAAACTTCCAGGGACGGAGAATCCACCGCTTCCCTGGGCAGCCCATTCCAATGCTTGATTACCCTCTCTGTAAAACCCTTCGTACACTTGATTGCAGATCTCATTTCATTAGTAATGATTACCCTCGTGCCTAGTGTTATTTTAACCATTGTGGACTACTCTCAGGCATGTAGCAGGGACCACAACTTTTAGCTGCGTTTCCCACTGACACTTTTTTAAAGAAATGTTACAATCTGCTTAAATGTTGCAGAAAGAACTTCAGATTCGAATATTCCCCGGAGAAAAATTAAAACTCACACAAGTTATCTGTTGATACCAAAACCTGATATTTTTATTTCATTAATTGTAAGAGATGCAAAGAGAAAGAGGAAAAAACAAGAAGTTGGAAAAAACTAAGATTACTTTTAAAAGCATAGGAAACCGAGCTTTTCCGCCGAGCTGGTGTGCGTGGAGTGGGGGAGAAGCAGTTTCTGCCTTTTTTTTTTCCTCTGTCTCTGCTGCTTTTCGATGTGATCTCCTTTATCTGTGTGGGGTCTTAGCAGGTTAGTTCTCTGGAACGCAGCCAGGATGTGTGGCTTTACTGCTCACGTTAAGCTGCGTCCCAGGCCATGCAGGGTCCCAATTCAGCAACACCTTTCGGCCCTCAGAAATGTGGTAAGGGCAGAAGGAGAAGATATCACTCACACATGTGGCACAGTGGGTTTCAGTTTTTCTCCAGACCTGCAGAGTTTCAGTCTCCAGTGGCAGGCAGGCAGCATGCAGTGGCAGAGGAAAGATGAGGAGGAGGTGGGAGAGATTCTCAGGTAGAGTAACTGGTTCTCTCTCCCTTTCCTCTCCCTGATTTTCCAAAATTTTTCCTCAACTTTTATAGTGTTTAAAGAAGGTTGTATGTGGTTTCTTATCACATAGCCCTATTCAGACTATCTAATAGATATGATAACCATAAACAACAGCAGGATCTTCTAGCAGGAAAACTCCAATAGGAAACTCTGGTGAGGGCTTCAGGCAGAAAGCTGACAGAGAATTTTTGGTCAGAACTTTTGACGTGCAGAAACAGTGGTGAAACATTATTTTTAGCATTTCTGTATTATCTGGTTGTTACAAGAAAATCTGTGAATTCCTTTACACTTCTCATTTATAGATAACAAAGTTTGGGAAATGAATATAAGTATTCCCTGAACTTACTCTTTCTTCAAGAGCAGACCATTTCAACTTGTAGTTAATAAGTTGCTTCATTTTTTTTGTTCATCCAAGGAGTTTATTTTGCTTTGGTAATTTATTTTACTTCACGGTGATAATATCTTGTTTCTTTCTCTTTATAAACAGATTGCATGATGTTTACTCAGAGTGGCCTTAAGTGTTTTCATTTTTCCTGGTTTTATTTATTTTATTCTTTTTATTTTCACTCCATTTCCATGCCACGGGCAAAGTGCATTTTTTTTCAGAAAGTGTTCTTTGTACAGACTTAAGTCCTTAAATTTTTTAGGGATGGTTTCAAGTCAACCCATGGAGTATATATAAAAAAGTATATATATATTAAAAAAAAAAAGGAAAAGTATAAAAGAAACAATTGAGACTGATATTTTGGACCTAAATATGGATTCTGTGCCCTGTGATGGAAACCTAAGCTTTTCAGGGAATTCGTTGGATATACTAGAAAATCTAGTTCAGTTCCTTTGGTTTCTTGAGCTATTTTTTTAGGTGGAGATAGACAGATTTATGTTCTAAATAATATAAACTTAGGCTTCTTCTAAATTTAAACAATGAGAGATCATCACCCAGTTTAGGTGTTCGAGCCTTGGACTCGTTTCCTGAATCAAACACATATTTCTGGCTTTCAGTGGCTCTGTTTCCATTTAGATAACCCAGCCTAATCAAACTTACCTTACTTTTACCACAGAAAATCCTGTGATTTTCTAAACAAGGACTTGCTGGGTTTGAAGCTTTCTGAGGCTGTTTGTCTAGGGTTTCCTTTTTCAGTAGGTTTCATCAGTTTCCATAATCTTTAGTCTGTAGTGTTCCTCTGTCACTTGTGATCATCCTACTTCTTGTAGTCTGAGAAACAGCAAAATTCTTCCCGTTAACAAGACTTACACTGCCTTTCCATTTGGCTCTTTACAAGATGTGTAGTTTGTGAGAACTGATTCTGGCCATGATGATCCAGATATAGAAAGCTGAGCAACTTTCTTTAACCTCTGTGGAAACAGAATCAGACTGTTCCTCCCACAGGTAATGGTGAATGAAATTGCTATAGCTTCCAGTTGCTTGATCACACCTTGTGATGCACAAGGACACAGTCAGTGCTAGGACAGCCCGCTCTCATCTCAGGCAACAAAATCTCAATTTTTGCCATTCTGTAGCTTGTTCAGTTGCATTCCTGTAAATGGCCTGGAACAAATAGTCTTACTGGAGCTTCCAGATTTGTTACACTCTTATTCACAAACTTAGCTATTTAAGGAGTACTTTTTTTTGTACTGGGATGGGAATATGTTGATTTTTGGTTTATTTTTAACAAGTTTCTCATGGATTGTGCCGGACATGGTCCATAGCTAGAAGCCAGCACCCTACTAGCTGTCACTCACACTAATACCAGACTTAGTGTCATCCTTCTTTTCTTGAAGGAACTGTTCCCAGTCCTCATGTTACTTTGTACATAACATTATTAAAAGATAAAGTAAATATACTGATCGCCTCACCAAAAATTAATGACAAGTTCTTTGCAAGGGCTTTCTGGGATTTGTTCACTTTGACTTGCTGATATCTTTTTCCTTAAAACTTCTTCTGGTGAGATATATGTTTGTGGGGGTTTTAAGAACAATTAGCTATGTAAATGTTAATCTCACTTTATGTGCACCAAACAGAACTAATCTCAATTTATACTATTGCTGATAAAAGGACAGTTGCATATATATATGGGCATTTTTTTCATGTAACAAATACACAATGAAATTTCATTCTGGTGAAGTCAAGGGCAGAACCTTATTTGTTTTAACAATACACAAATTTCAACCAAAACATCTCTCACAGTGCATGTTGAAGAAGAGTATTCTTGCATTTACCAAGACAGAAAAGTAGAATAATATCCTTTCAATATGGTGTGTTTATTATCTAACAAAATTTTCTCCATAAAATGTCCTCATCACAGAGAAAAATTCATTTGTCAGTTTGCTAAAAAACTTTCTCTAGCAGAGAGGTGATCTACCACTTACAAAGAGTTTCCAACTTTCTGAACTAAATGCAGTCTGAGTCATGTGTAACTGCACACAACTGGTTCAAGTGTTGACAAACAAAATATATGTTAAGAACGAACTGCACCCTGTTATGTCGGTGGCTGTCTCTTGGGTTGCAGATCACAGCACAGTTGAACATGCTCAGAGTTACTGCACTTTGCATGCTATGCAAGGTCAACATGTACAGTTTTTGTCAGATTCATCTTCATAAAGTATAGGAAATCACACAAAGAGTCTTCAAGGGTTGGCAGGTCTGCAGAGAGAGAAAAAAATTAGTATGGTAGACAGAAGCATTAGGAAAACTTTCTGCCCTGCCTACTAGTCCTTATTACTTTTAATCCACTGAAAATAATGGCAATTTACCACTGTAAAATGACTAGCAGAGTGAAGTTCTGTGAGATCCAAAATACTTAAAATATAAAGTGTGAGGCTTCTCTGTAGCTAGCATTCGAGGCAGAGCTTTGGAAATCACAATAATTCAGTGCTGGACGTCACATTGACATTTGAGAGAAAACTTCTTCCCAACACCACGTAGACTTCACCACTGGGTTATAATCTGATACTAATACAGACATAATCTATATTTGACAGAACAAGAAAGGCACAATGCATGGGTTTAAAACTTGGCACTAAACAAAAGACAAAGCAGAATAACTCCACTCTCTGTGTCCAGCACCAGTTCATTTTTCCCCACTATGGTGTTAATTTAACAACTTCAAAAGCTTTTCCAGGTTAAAAACATATCCCATTTCCATTTCTGAGCATTAGTTTGATACCTTTTATTCTACCAGCTAGGCTGCATGTCTGTTTCCTGCTCTCCCCTGCAACCTCCTTTGCTGAGACAACTCCTGCCCTCGCTGAGGATAGTTAATTTGCTGAGATTTCTATTCCTTCCTCTTCACTCTCCTCTCACAGTTTAAAGTGACTGTCCTGTGAAATATCCCTGTTACTGTCAGGGAGAAGCTGTCTCCCTGTCGCAACCTGCGGGAATGGAGGGTAGGTCCGCTCTGGGTAGAGTAGCGAGGAATTGCCGTGGCTAGCTAGCAGGTCGCGGCATTCGCTAAGCTCCAGGCGCTATGACGTAGCGGCACAGGAAAAACGCGCATGCACTTAGCACCAGAGGTTGTGTGGAGTGAACTCTATTAACATGGAGACAGCAGTTTTTATAGGGTCTGCCGTGGAAGGGTCTGGAAGAAAAGCGGAGCTTACCGAACAAGGTAAGACTGGGACGTGCAGGTTTACAAACTTGGGAAGGATAGGTGGAGAAAAGGGAGGCTTTTTCCAAATTTGAAATGGGGATGGTAACACGGACAAATATGGTAACTGAGAGAGATTGTGACCATATAAGGAGTAATAATATTAACAGAGCTTAAACCGATTATATACGAACGAATAACAAAATATTTAACAATTATAATTACATAACTTCTGTCTTAAACTTGTTGTAGAGATCTTCTGTAAAATGAATCCCCACATCTCCCTCCTTGTAGGAAGCTCCCAGTGCGACCCTGTGAGCAGCAGGCAGAACAAAATAAACCATCAGCCTTCCACTCTAGGAAGGCCAGACTGGCCTACTCTTTCTGAAGAAACATAATGTACAGTAACTGTGAGTAAAACCATTAAGTAGTTGCACAATCTACCACAAATATCAAAGACCATTTTGTGATTTTCCATCTTTATGTCACAGAACTTTTGACATGCACAGTCCCAAGTCCTTCGCTCTTATGTACCATTGTGACTGCATTTCCAGGAAATCCGAGCGAGGTAATTTTCACAAAAACTTTATATCAGGCATGTGCCTTGTGGGCTCCTAAGGTCTTCATTAGCAATCAGCAACATGTCATACCCACCTGTGAGAGCAGCCTTGTAGAGGCAATCAACGGGGAATTTTCAAAATATCTACGGGAATCGGACTTCTACTAGGTTAGAGAAACCTGTCCTCAATTAAAAAATTTGAAAGGCTTTTGTTGTATATTGCTCTTCCAGTTCTAATTTTTTTCTCACTTACGATCCTTGATCTCATTCCCACTTTACCATGCTGCATTTAATGGTCTTTCAGGTTCCATTTATGGATTGAAAGGGGATAAAGAAAAAGACAAGAAGAATTAAGAGATACAGACACCAGACATCTTATAAGTGTCATGCACATTCCAGTTAAAACCATCCTGTGACTGAGTGTACGAGTATATATGGTCTCAGTCAGCCAGAATTATCATAAATGGAAAGGTTGTCATTATCTTTGGTTCAGTCATGGACTTGGCAGTGCTAGGTTTACAGTTGGACTCAATGATCTTCAGGGTCTTTTCCAACCTAAATGATGCCCTGAATCTATGATTCTGTATTTCCACATTAACTTAGGAGTAAGACACAGAAACACAAATAATAATGTAATCTTATTCTATGGCAACCTCACCAATTTTTTTTTAAGTTTGGTGATGCTGAATTTGCATACACAGTGTGTCGGGATACCCAGAGCATCCAACCTGGTTTACATTTTGCTATCCAGGAAGGAGATGAATTTTAACTCCTTCAGGCATTCAAAATACAACTTTATATATATTAATGCAGTGGCATAGACCAGTGTGCTTAATGGAATAGCAGTGGTGAAATACCATACCTGTAACCAAAACATAAGGCTACAGTCATCTGAGGCTTAGAATCTCCTGGCACACAACCAAATTGAGAGTCCAACCTTCAGACAGATGATACTCAAGACTTTATTCTTTTTCCTGATGTGAATTAAAATGACACACCTCTACAAGCACCCTGGGGATGTGGAACACAGCCAGAGTGGAAGTGCTGGGAGTCACAAGGTAACCTCTTGACAGTAATAGCTTTATTATAACACTCAATGTTCTTCCAGCTTATACACTAGTATTGTAAAATGCTTGTGCAGACAAAGTGTTTTTAGAGCAAATTGCTAATGAGAAATAATAAAATGCTGAAATTTCTTCCTTCCGCAATTTCTTATTTAGGGCACCAAACTCCCAACATTAACTTATTCCCTTCAGAGTCATAGGACGGACTCTGGCTTACTAACTTCCTGCCTAATGGATCTTTTTACACAAATTGGGCTTGCATGGTTTTATTTTTCCCTGGAGAGAAGATAGCTGGATTATGCTTTTTTTGTTGTTCTTTATCTATTATTTACATAGAAAAATGCTCAGGTTTTTTTTTTCTTGCTGAAAATATGAAGTTATTCCTGGCACCAATAAAAGGGGTTTGTTAGCGTAATAAATGATCAGTTACTGTATTTTTCCTAAACTAGTATATTACTGAAATACATGTTGAATGTACAGCAAATCAAATTCTGACTGGCATAATTGATACAGTTCAGACACTGCATTCCAAAACAGAAAACATTTTTATGGGTGTGTCCAAAGTTTGGAAATACCCATCCATATTTCCTCTGATCCACAAGAACTCTTTCTCCATGATGCAACTTTCTATACTTTTTCAACATCAGGCTGAGCTTTAAAATACAGTGTAATATTTGTTAACCACAGCTAACACTCACAAAACACAATACATTTCTATTTATCTAATAGAAGATTAAATATTACTGTGTTTACATATTAAAGGTTGGAGTTTTTTACTGACACAGAAAATCCATAAAATTGGCAACCAGAAGGCTTTTTAGACATTACTGTTCTAAATGCAAGTTACATTAAGCCTGCAGAATTTTCTCTGCTGACATTTATCTGTTAGCAAAGGTGACGTCAGTGTCTGACTAATGCAAATGTCATGATTATTAAAGGAGGCATTCGGTCATGTGCCTGAAGACGTGACATGCTCCAGGTAAGACTGCATCACAAGAAATCACTAGACACAGAAATCTGTCAGTATGATGTTTAATCAGACAGAATCTACCATGTTGACTTCTCAGTCCTATTTGGGAGTTTAGTTTAAGATAGTCCTGTGAGAAGCAGGGAGTTGGACTTGATGATCCCTATGGGTTGCTTCCAACTCGAGATACTCTCTGAGTCTGTGAATCTAGAAAGCTTCACTTAAACATAGCAGCTTCCTCTAAACGAAGTCCAAATTCAACTGTACATGTATCACCCATGTCAAAGAGGTAAGAATGCAGTAAGCAATTTAAATGTGAGCGAAGTAAGGTACCCAGCTTTGTTGATTCAATGAGGATTACACAACAAACAGGAAATAAAGTCTGGGAAAAAGTCTGGTCCCACTGAAATAGAATAAAACCTTTGAAGTTTTGCCACTATTGCTTTAAAATCAGGAGTTCATTCCTCCTGTACAATGCCATTACATTCAATATCAATCATTTACTTGATTAGGCAGATTCAGAAACGTTTCTTGTATTTCTTAAAGTACTCTGAAGTGCTCTGAAGTTATGCACAAATGTAATCCTTGGACCCAAGAATATACACGTTCATCATGTATATTCAGGTTAAATATTCCAAACAAAGTATACAAAAATGTTCAAGGAATTATTACAATATTTGCTAATCTATATTCCAGCACGGAATGCATGTATATCTGTGTTAAGGATATAAAATCAAAGTCCGTCTAAGATTAGTGATTCCCTAGTAAAACTGTACTGGTTTCTGTAGCTGCTAGGGAAACTCATCCTTTGGAACAAGGTGAATTGTAAGTGTGGAAGTAATTTAGAGACAGCTCATCTTTAATAACTGTGTGTACAAACACCTCTTCTCTGTGATACCCTTGGGCACTCGTATATCTTCGCTAAAACCATAGCAGCACGCACCCATAATATTGCATCACTGCTGTTGACTGCTTAGTCATAGAAGCTGATATTATAATTTTTACATTGTACATAAAGTACCTTATAGGATATGCTGTTTCACGTGTTTTTTTATATTTCCCTATATTTTTAAGAAATTCAATCCTTAAAACACAACAAAAGGGCTTGTTTTTCGCTGCTCTTCAAAGTAAAAATTATTAGGTTTCATATGCTTTTATTATTTTAAAAGTCCAGTGCTTTTGAGAATTTATTAGAAAGGTTCCAAGAAAGATTTTTTTTTTTCAGAGAAAAAGATATTTAATTATCTGGAAAATCACCTTAATTCTTTAAGGTGGTAAAGTCATGCATGAATAAAAGAGTGCAATACATCTTCAAAACAACACCACAAAACAAGGTCCCAAGAACATACTGATAAACTGAAGATCATGAATAAAATTTTCAGAAGAGTAATATACATTGCCAGTACTGTGGTATGTACTGGTTTGGTCATGTATTAATCACATGATCTACAGACAAATATTTTACATCCCTTGATATTTTCTGTATTTTTCCCACATTTAAAAGTCTACCAGCAGAAGAGTTCTATCAGTTTCATGAAGGCACAGGAAAAAGAATTAGTATGTTTTGGTAAAAGTTTTCACAGTGAAAAATACACACCGGTAATATATTAATTCTGATCATCAAAATCTTGTATAATCATCGACTTTTGACATTGTCAAAACCACAGTTATTTTGTTAATGTCTACCACAAAAGTTAAAATTGTCCAATTGTAAATCCCCCAACAACCAAAACATTTTGAAAAGTAGCCTGTTTTTTAGTACTGATCACCTGTCTCTGAAGAGTAAACCTACCGCTCACGTCTTTCATGTGCTGTAATTTGTTTACCAAATTCAGCAGTCTTTAGACTCTCCTGGTAAACTTACTGCTTCTAGAAGCTCTACCAACACTTTCTGCAGTGACTGCTGTTTTTAAATAAAATTGGTTAGACCACATGACATTTCAGTCAACCCTTCCAAACAGAAAATTCCAACATCTTACTTTGGTAATGATGAGGTGAATTGTTCTTGAACAGTTACAGAAGGTAAAAACACCAAGTTTCCTATAGGTAGCACAGGAGTCTATATCTATGGCATTTCTAAGGGGAAAGTTGAAATCACTTTGGGATCAGGCTTCAGGGCCGAAAAGCTTGAAACTACTATATCAGGTATTTATGGAACGTGTGGTGTGAGGAAAAGTTCTCTGACTTTCAAGTTCTAAAATTAGAGTAATTGGGACAATTCTCACTCATCGAAAGTGAAATGAAATAACTTGAGATCTGAAGAACTTGGCACTGAAGCAGGCAAAATTCTACTGGAGTGCAGTTAGTTGATGCAGGTAAGATCAGGGTCAAATAAAACTTGCAAAATTCTTTCTAGTGACAATCCCAAATCCTCAGAAATACAGTGAAATGAAAGGCAAATTCAATAAAACTCCTAGAGAGAAAATCTGGTCTTTCACTTCTTTCCACTAGCAAGTTATTCTCATCATATGCCTAGATATTTTGAGAAAAGCTCGTATTATTAGGTAAAGCCATTTTTAATTGAAAAGACAAAAGCCACAAGATAATTACAAAAATTAAAAGGCTTTAAATTTTTATAAATGAGAAAGACAAAAGTAACATCTTTGGATCTATCCCAGCATCAGTTTCTCAGCTGGATACAAGTATTTTATGTAGTTGACATTGGTGTGAAATGCAATGTCTTTTCCTAGGGTTACCTGTAGTTGTCTAAAATGACTTGACATCGACTTCTCTTTCCTACCATAGGTCTCTCTTTACTTGTTTCTTACTGGGACCCACTGAATGATTTATGTTCATACATTTCTAAGCTGTTACAATTAATTTCAATCCTCCATATGAATCACTACCTAACTGGATGACTAGAATTTTTCTGATTTCTGGTTTTGAAAAGGTGTTCAAAGTTGAGCAATATCTTTACCAAAGTAGTTGCTACTAGATAAAGACAGCCCCTTGAAAGTATACATCAGTTGATTGCAATTTGTTTTTCTCTTGAATTTTAAAATATTTTGAAGATGTAAATGACCCAGAAAAATTAAGACCTTTTTGGGGAGCTTCTACTGTGATTCCTGTTCAAAACTGATCACCAGGCCCATTTTCCCACAAGGGATATTTCTTCCTTGCCAGAAAATTTTCTTCTGTTATTTGTAGGAAAAATTGTGGACCTGGGTTCTGCTGTATTCCCAATTCCCGTTAAAGAAACAGCAAACTTTGCAATTTGAAATTTTCCCTTTATCCCCTAAGGAAAATATCCTTATGAACACCTGATAAACTTTCACTAAGGAGATTCTTGGCCTATCAAGGCATTTCCTAACTTTACTAGCTCTGAAATATGCAATTTCCCTAAAACATAAGGTAAATTCCAGTTAAAATCCCAGTGATGATGGTCATAAAAATTGCTAAGTGACAAACACGATATTATCTGATGAGAAAGTGTATTTTATTAAAATGTTATATGTGTCTGTGTGAAGCAACTTTTCTTAAGCAATAAAAAATAATAAAGAAGCAAGAGATAGTGAAGGTGTATCCATTAAAAAATTCTTGACTTCTTAATGGAAAGCCAACCAAATATTAATTTATCTAAACCTAACAATAGTTGCAACATTGTACTTTTATTAGTACTTACAGGAAAATGATTTCAGATGGAAGAAATTTCTAAATGAAGTGACTCAAGGTAATTCCATTAAAAATAGAAAAAATAAAGAGCAAACTTTATTAGAATACACCAGAAAAGCTTGAGCTAATTCATTTAAAACATTGGACCTCAAAATACAGGGATAACGTTGATAGAATAAGAAAGAAGAATGATACGGTCAGAGACAATTAAACTATTTCAGAATTCTTGCTTCTATAAACAACACTACTGTCAGTGAAGCTCTTCTTGATTTATCGAGCTGATTCACGGAAGCTACAAAAATATAAGGTAATAGACACAAAATGAGGACACGTTGTGATGTTTGATTTTTGCACTTCTTTGCTCTGCAGGATTGGCTATTCAATAGTACAAAAGCAAGGTCTTGTAATGCCCAAATTGTTTTCAAACAACCAAAAATAATTCTAGTGAAGGTGTTGTTCTGTGTGATGTCTAGCACAGTGCAGTTCATCTATTAACCTATATGTTGGTCTGAAGGAATGCATGATCAACTGCAGTTTTGTGAGTGATAAATAATGTGTACATTTGCCATTCAAAGTCAATGGGAACTGTCAACAAGGAATGTTTGGGAATCAGAATCTCACAGAACCATTAAGGGTGAAAGGGACATCAGGAGGTCTGTAGTCCAACCCCTTTGCTCAAAACAGAATCAGTTGAGACCACACCAGGTTGCTCAGGCATTCATCCATTCAAGCCTTGAAAACATCACTGCATAGCATCTCTGGGCAACCTGCTTCCCTGCTTGGTTGCACTCACCATGAATATTATTTTCCTTTCACCTGTCTGAACTTACTGTGTTTTAATTTAAGACCGCTGTCTCTAGTTAACCCACCAGGCACTTCAGTAAAGAGACCCTCCTCTTTTTGCAGAAATTTCCTCTTGGATATGAGGTCTCCAGGCACACTCTCCTCTTCTCAATCCCCCTGAAGTTGTCTCTTCCCAGGGATGCATGAAGCCAACTGCTCTTCACGCGACAAGCACTCCAGCTCCCTTCCATCTTGGTGGCCTCTGCTGAACTCACTTCAGCCTTTCTTATATTGGGGGGCCTAAAACTCTATGGAGTTTTCCAGATGCAGCCCAGTATGTATTTGAGCTGCTCCTAATGGGTAATTAAAAAATGCTGAATAAAGAGTGCACTCCATGTCATGGATAAAGGTGCTAAACAGAATAGGTCCCAGCACAGAACACCATGGCACTCCAATTGCAATTAGCACGCAGGCAGATTATAAGCCATTATTCAATGCCATGTGAATTTGATATCTCACCCTTCTAATACACCCCTAATCTAAACTCTAACATACTGATTTGAATACAAGGATACAGTGGGACACCATGTCAAAAGCCATGTTAAAACCAGAATAGGCAACATCCACCTCTCTCACCCACAGATCAACAGATCCACAGGTTATTTTATCATAGAAGGCAATTTCCTCAATCCATGCTGGCTAGTCACCCAATAATCTTCTCCTTTATGTGCTTGTAAATGATTTTGTGGGGAATAAATTTTAGCATTTTTTCAGGACAGAATTGAGGTTGAAAAAGTGGTACCCTGGTTTTTTTCCCTTTTTGAGGATGGATGCAACATTTCCATTTTGCTTGTTTATAGGTATATCCCCTGAACACCAAGGCTCAGAAAGCATCACTCTGTCTTCAGCTGCTGTCACTAAATGATCCACCTTATTCAGCAGGAGTTATGTTTGAGGTATCAATATAATTCATAATTAAATTAATTAACTTTAAGTAATAGAAATCAGAAATTTAAACTGTGCCATTGGTAATCACCAAGTCTTTTAGCGATTCTGTCTCATTATAAAAAAGAGATCCACCTACCTGCTAAAAAATCAATAAAAATTCATAAGTGGTATAGAGCTGAATCCATGAGTCTGTATGACTGAAAACAGGTAGTCAGAATATGAAGTATAAATGCTACAACAGATTATTTGTGCAGAGTTTTTATTATTTGCATATGGAATATTATAAATTATATGTTGCAGAACACACAAAATATGAACTTCAAAGAATCATAGAATAGAATCATAGAATCAGGTGGGTTGGAAAGGACCTCTGAGATCATCAAATCCAACCCTTGATCCACTACCACCACAGTTACTAGACCATGGCACTAAGTGCCACATCCAGCCTTTTCTTAAATACCTCCAGGGATGGAGAATCCACCACCCCCCTGGGCAGCCCATTCCAATGTCTGATTACCCTCTCTGTAAAGAATTTCTTCCTAATATCCAACTTAAACCTTCCCTGGCAGAGCATGAGACCGTGCCCTCTTGTCTTATTGATAGCTGCCTGGGAAAAGAGACCAACCCCCACCTGGCTACAACCTCCTTTCAGGTAGTTGTAGAGAATGATGAGGTCTCCCCTGAACCTCCTCTTCTCCAGGCTAAACAATCCCAGCTGCCTCAGCCTCTCCTCATAGGACTTGTGTTCGAGTCCCTTCACCAGTCTTGTTGCTCTTCTCTGGACCTGCTCCAGCACCTCAATATCCTTCCTGAACTGAGGGGCCCAGAACTGGACACAGTACTCCAGGTGTGGCCTCACCAGTGCTGAGTACAGGGGAAGAATCACTTCCCTGGATCTGCTGGCCACACTGTTCCTGATCCAGGCCAGGATGCCATTGGCCTTCTTGGCCACCTGGGCACACTGCTGGCTCATGTTCAGCTTCCTGTCGATCCAAACTCCCAGGTCCCTTTCTGCCTGGCTGCTCTCCAGCCACTCTGTGCCCAGCCTGTAGCGCTGCAGGGGGTTGTTGCGGCCAAAGTGCAGGACCTGGCACTTGGCCTTGTTGAACCTCATCCCACTGGAATCAGCCCAACTCTCCAGTCTGTCCAGGTCCCTTTGCAGAGCCTTCCTGCCTTCCAGCTGATCGACACTCCTCCCCAGCTTGGTGTCATCTACAGATTTACTAGTGGTACACTCAATCCCCTCATCTAAATCATCAAAAAAGATATTAAACAGAACTGGGCCCAGCACTGATCCCTGGGGGACACCACTAGTGACCGAAACAAATAGCTCAAACTAGCTAAATTATAATTTATTGAAAGAAATTGAAGTGATTATTCAAATACATTTTAATTCATTTACTCTTACTTTTACTTTCATATTGTGTCAAATAGGTTCAGTCCAAAAATGAAGGGTTGCGCACAATTAGACAAAGATTAAAAATGGTCTTTTTCCCATGGCAAAGTAATAAGTGAGGATTACCAAAAAACAACTAAACGGCCAAGATATTCTTTACAATTGATTATGAAAATCCATAATGTCTGTACATTAAAATCTGTTATCCACTCCATTGAAACAGATCTTTCTAGATGGTGTGGATAATAATATCTGACCAAAAAAATTGCCTAATTTCAAAGTAAGCAATAACAAAAACCATACATTGGCATTAGTTGTCATTACCAAAATTCATAAATTTATCACTAAATTGGGTGTCAGGGCACAAAATTCAGTGAATTACCATAAAAATAAGAATAATTAGAAGAAGATTAACAATTATTTCCAAAAATATGTTAGCGTCTTTTGGGGGGATTTTAATTTTCTTTTTCCTCCAGGCATTTTGTTATCTTTTGGTCAACAATATAAAATATAATTCAATATTTACCAAGTCACTCTCAAACAAAAATAGTTGGTGATACTGGTATTTTCTGCTAAGCTTGCATGTGCTAAGCTTTCCATGGAAAGACCATGGAAATTGGGTACCTTTGGTATTTTGACTACCAACCGTCTCTGAAAAAATTGTTTTCTGGTGCCCAGTTCTGTGGAACCCCATTCTTTCCTCCTCTCCCAGCTCACTCACATGAAGCCCACAAAATAGTTTCCAACTTCCTGAATACAACTGAGGAAGTGCATTTATAAATACATTCTGCCACTTTCAATCTCAGTGTTTCCTTACAGGAATATCGTCCTTCTTGCTGAAGTGAAAATGGGGCCTTAAAAAAAGTATGGGGCTGTCAAAAGTTCCCCATGGCACAGTTTAGTTTGGTTTCACCATTATTGTTGCTGATAGAAGGGACAGGACAGAACATTTACTGAAATTTAATGAAGGAGAGCATTACCTTTTCTTCTAAAAGTTTTGGTCAAAAATAACTTTTCACTTCTCTTAAACTCTTCACTTTTCCATTTTTTCTTGAAATACTTTTACAATGTAACAGAAATCTACACAAAACAGCCCTTTACTTTTGCTAGTCTGCTAGTCTGCTTACAAGTTGGAGTATTACCCAGAAAGCTTACAATCGGAATTTTGTGATCTTTTCCAAAAGTGATGCTAAAATGATCACTCAGCTTCATTAGATAATGCACATGCTGAGATGTTGATCCACCTACTATCCGCAGGAGCAGCTGTTCAGTGACTGCATTTGTTACTGGTAGAATAGAAACATTTGGGACAAAGACACTCTCAAGTCTGTTTTTCCTCACTGTGGTGCCATGGGAAGACCAGTACAAAGTTATTTTGATTGTGAATCTTGCAATTGCAATAGTAACTACAGAAAGGAGAGCAAGAACTGCAAGCATGGTACTTATGATTGGCATTGAGTGTCATGATCAGTATATAAAAGATATTGTCCTTATGTCTCTCCTAAAACATCATGGTTTGTCTGTGGTTTTCTTTGAAGTGTATGTTTTCTTGAGCAGCTGATGCCTTGTTGAAAAAGATTACAAAGATTTAGCCAACTAAATGAACTCAAATGAATGCTATGTTGTTAAGATACTATTAGGATTGTGAGAGTGCTCATGCTAAGAAAGTTAACAAAAGATAAAAAGTAAAGCAATTTTAACTTATACAAATTAATACCATGTTAAAGCTTATGTTTAGCACTAAGCCCACCATGGCAGCAGATGGGTCAAATTTTCAGCTGGTTTTAATCAGTAAAATTCTCTAGGTTCCAATAGACCTCTTCTGATTAAAAGCATCTGAGATTCAGGACAAATTATTTCCAGATAAATTATTCACAAAATAATGGGCAACATTGAAAATAATTAATTTTATTAATACAGCCTGACCATCTATAGAGTTAGTTGAGTAGGAGAAAACATTTTTGTGAAAACATTACTTGATAATTAATCAACAACAAAAAAAAAAGTTGTTATTATTCATTCATGTAAAAGGAATACAGAATATTCTAATAAAGTGATGGCAATAACTGCAGGATTTCTTACTGGATAATTACAAACTATAGATGTGGAATACACGTGTACAGCTTTCTCTGAGATAGAAGTTTTTATGCTCAATTATATTACATGTCTATTAATGAAGCTAATATGAAACAGGGATCAGTTTGACTCCAAACATCCAAACAAATTATTTCAGAGGAGAATGTGGGACAAATCTTGACATACTGCAAGTGGTGTAACTGCATGGCTGGATTTGAACTTGGGCCTCTGACAGACTTAGCCTGTTTATATCCGAGAATAGCAAGGAAAAATAAAGTAAAAGAACATAAGTATCAGATACATTAACTATTTCTGGGATCCAAGAACAACAAAGTACATTACTCTTAACATGAGGCCAAGCATCAACAGAGGAAATAAGCTGAAAATTTGAAATTAATTAAACTTGCCATGTTTCCACTGCATCCTGGATATGTCCCAAGTAAGTATAAACAAATTTAAATATATTGAATAAACATCTGGACCATTAATATTGTCACATACAATCAAATTACGAAACAGTTGCTTAGACTCAGTCAGCTTTCCCAGGTACTAGAAGCACAAGCAAAGTCTGAATTGTGCTAGCCAACACATGTTAGACATTACATGTCTACATCACAGAGTTACTCAACAAAACAATTAAACATCCTTTTAGAGAAAATTGCTACTAAAATTGAGGGCTTTAGTTTTCATAACTATCTCTGCTTCAGTATCCAGGTAATTTATTTTTGAGATTTCTTTAGCCTCTGTATGCATCAGTAATGTTAGTAGTCTGGAAGACTTATAGAGTACTAGGCCTTGAAGCTTTTGTTCAGTTCAATATTCAGACAAGACTGTAAAAGAAAAGCCCTCTGGCTTCTGCTAATACACTGTTAGGGATGGCTGAGTGCCAGCATCAGCAGAATCCAATATTTTTGTAATCTTCATGCCTGAGAGTGATGAAAGTTTTTGTTCTGCATGTCTCTGGATTCAGCTCTTCCTCTTGTCTCTGACCTGATCCAGGTCTACCTCTCCCACGTAGTCAGCACAAGTCAACTGTAATTGTTAGCTTGTGCTACATGTTAACAGGGCTCTCATGTTCCTGGGAACTACAATTGTAGACATAAAAAGTCTCAAAAAAAGGATTTGTAATACTTCCTTTCATTCCTGGGACTACAGTTATAGCGTCTTTTTATTTAACATTTTCTGTGAATTTACCATGAAAAGGAAACCATGAACATCTTTCCTAGTCAAGCTCCCTGGCCATTTCTTACCTCCCCTAAATAGCCTTCAAAGGTCTGCACTGGCACACTGAGACCTTAATATAAGTCAAAGATTTATGTCTCATGGACAAATTTGAAAAACAGGAGACTAACTGTTTTAAATTCTGTGTTGTTTTCATTCCTTCTGCTTGGTTTACAAATTTGCTGTGATTTTTCTTTAAATCCCAAAAAGCTTGTTTGGAAATATTTTTGTGGAGAGGAAAACGTGTTTCCACTTCTCTTATTCTCATTCAGTTCTGTTACCATAACTGCAGAATTCAATCCTGACTATGGAAATAGCACAGGGTAGCTACTCTTACTGTTGTGCTCTGTCAAGTACTGAATACTAAAACTGTAGTTGTCTGGAGCCCCTAACACCATTCTTTGTGCTTTACAGCCACCCACATACCTGAAAATAACTCATCTGATTTCAGTAGAATTACATTTCATCTTCACTGGTGCAAATAACATTGCAATCCAGCATTAGAAAGGTGCTTATATGCTGAATGCACTATCTGTCACTTGGGCATTACATAATTCTAAATCTCTTACAAATCACTTTCAGTTATGTATGGAAAAAATAGGCATTACTGTATTTCTGTCCTTGCTCTAACTGAGTAGCAGCTCAGCATTTTGGCTGCAGTTAAAATCAGAGGAACTAACTGCATATTGATTACACCAAACATAAAACACCATGACACTTAAAGCAGAATACAAGCATAACTCAAAGCATGCAAGGTCAAAGATGAAACCCATGAATTTATTCTAAGCTTTTTGACACCTGAAAGTTCATAGCTTCTGTGTTTTCCCCAGAAAATTTTAAAATATTAAACCTCTCTGCAGATATTGAAACTACCACCTTAAAATATAGTCCAGTAAGCATAAACTAATGATGACTACCAAATTCACACAGTCTGTTTTATTTAAAAAAAACACATTTGGAAGAGATGGTAATGTCAACTTGTGGTATCCAGGTTCAGGGTTAAGATCTTCCTCAGTGGGGTCTCCAGACAGCTGGGAAGTCCACAGAAGTTGGTTACTGAAACTAAGACTGCTGCACAGAAGGATGCAGAGTTTTCATCATGAGGGGAGAGTTGCAAGAAGAAAACTCTGTGTGTGCTTGGCTTCCTAATGCAGTGGTATATAGCTTCTCACTAGGGGAAGGGGGCTTTAGGACACTGCTCTCCACAGACTGGTACATGCCTTTTGGCCTCTAGAAGTAGTTATATAGGATGTTACTGAATAAGACATTCTTAGTAAACCACACTTTTTTCTGAGTGTGACTCTGTGTATGTTCACTCCACTGCTCAGAGCTAAAGGTGGCAGAGTTGGGACCTCGGTAAAGGAAAAGTATTTTTCTGCCACATTCTGTATATAGCAGATCCTGAAACACAACTCTTTGCTTTCAAAGAACAAATATAATTTTACCAGGGAGATTGTGTTGTGTTTTCTCAGCTGTTTTGATTATTTCACAATTTCTTTTTTGTCTCTTTCTGCGCAACTGAGGGAGCAGGGAGTCTGGCTCTCAGCCTTTCTTGGTGTATTTCAGCAAATCAAATTGCTATGACCACTGCTGAAAAAAGAGGCCTTAGGTGGTCAAGAATCTGTGATGACAGAAAAGCAAACATAAGATTCATGTCTTTTTAGTTTGGACTGGAAGTGACATTAGAGAACTGTTCCCAGGGCTTCTGAAGAAAGCTGGTCAAGCAGAAAGGTTGTGTTTATGTTTAATGCAGTCAGAATCTTAAAACAGCTAATTTTATACCTCCAGAGTTGTCTACATAGAAACTAAATCTGTATTCTTTTAGCATGACCTACACTCCAAGAATATCTGTTGAATATCTGTTGAATATGCTTCTTCTCTTTTTCATGATACATGATGTCATAATGGAGTTGGTATTGTTATACTATGATTCTGAGGCTTATGAGAGTTCTGACATCAGTATAGGCATACATTTGCATTTTGAATGTAAATATAGTTTCATTTATTGTAGTGGAAATTTTCCAATAAGCTTGATTTGTTTTCTAACTCATGTTGTCATTCTCTGTCACCATTCGATATTTTGTGAGCAGTTCACACAAATATTCCACTGGCCCTTTTTTTAACGTATTCAAATGATTAATTATAGATCTCAGACAGTCTGTGGGAAGTTGAAAAGACACTCCTAAGGTCATCTGTTCTAAATGACAATCTTTTTTCCCTCTTAAATGGGTTACAAATGCCTTGCACATGTTTGCCATAAAGTTAAAGCCACTGTTTACATGAGAAAGTAGAAGCTGGAGTTGGTGCTGTTTTGCACCTGTTGTTATTCTTGTTCAGTAAAAAAAACTGTGTGTGAAATACATTACTCTATTTGCCTACTATTTGCAGAAGAATTTTTTCTTCGAGCAAGACCTCTAACATCAGCCTTTGTGGACCAAAATCTTTAAGAACATAAACAGTTTATGAGGAACCAGAATGAGAGAAAGAGAATCCATGAATTTTGTGAAAGCAGCAAAAGAAAAAAAATTTAAAACATCAGGCTACAGCAAGTACTAGAGGCTGCAGGCTGGCTAACGTACATCCCATTCATATATAGTAAGAAATAATACCAAGGGGAAACTGAATGGACTAATTAAATGAAGGTCATACCTGATGAATATTCCTGGTGGCACTGGAATAATGCAGCAGAAATGAAGCAGTGCACAGCATGGATCTTGATTTTAGAAAGGCTTCCTATAATGCACAAACAGTATACACAAATCAGATTCCATAACCTTTCTGCTGAGGTAATAGTGTGCAGCTGCCAACAACAGACTGCTAATTGTTCATTTTAATGGCTCTTGTTGGAAAAAAAGTAATAACGCAGAAAGGTACATAGGATCATCACTACAATTTATGTGCATCACTTTTGTAGTTGAAACTCAGGAAGCTAGGGAATGAGTCATCTAACTGACCCCTCCGATGCTGGCTCAGGTATGTTGGATGTTGGCTTAGTTGGGGTAAAACTCAGCACCTGGCAACTGAGGGCTACATGAACATTTCCCATTGTTTCAAACTTGCAAATTCAGCTTAATCTGATAAGCTTTTATTTTAGCAAATCCATTCAACTCTTGGTTTATCTAAAACTGTGCTGCGATGTCTGTACATCCCTTGGCACATGAGTTTGACTAAAATAAACTTAATAGCATTGCACTGGGGCCCTACTCAAAAACAATGTGAGGAGAAGCCTCCTACAAGAGTGACCAAATAAAATAATTTCTGAAGCATTACTGTGCTGAAAGTCAACCACCAAGAACAACTCTATATATAACAGAACAGTGAACCCCATGACCTTATGAGAAAATTCAGAGATGTATCTCTTTAACTTTCATGTGATCACAGCATTTGATCACAAGTCCTCTCATGTTCTTCAGTATTCCTTTCAAGGTTCCTTGATGCTGTAAGAAACACTTGTAAGAAATCACACAGTACATTAGAGAATATGCTTTTACTTATAGGACTGAAAACCTAAAGAAAAGATATATGAACACCACTCAAAGAAGTTATCTGAACATTTCATATTGCCATGGTTTAACCCAAGCCAGCAACTAAGTCACTCACAGCCACTCACTCCGTCCCAGTGGAATGAGGAAGAGAACTGGAAGTGTAAAAGTGAGAAAACTCATGGGCGGAGATTAAGACAGTTTAATAATTAAAATAAAATAAAATAATGTTGAAAATAAAAATAATATTAGTAATGATAATAATAAAAATAATAATAAATGTAATGAAAAGGAAAATAACAAAGATAAATAAGACTCAAGAAAAACAAGTTATACAGATGAAAATTATTGCTAAATATCAACCAATCCGTTCAGCCCGCAGCAGCAGCCCTCCTGTCAACCTCCCCCACTAGTTTTATTGAAGAGCACGATGTACTGTGGTGTGGAATATCCTTTTAGTCAGTTTGGAATATCCCTCCAGTCAGTGGAATATCCTTTGGATCAGCTGTCCCAGCTGTGTCCTCTCCCAACTTCTTGTGCACCACCAGCCCACTCATTGGTGCGGAGAGCAGCAGAAAAGGCCCTGATGCCATGCAAGAACTGCTCAGCAGTAATGAAAACACCGCAGGGTTGTCAACAGGTTGTGCTCTTTTGATCACAAATCCTAAACACAGCCCCATATCAGCTACTGTAAAGTAAAGGAACTCTATCCCAGGCAAAATCAGCACATGTATGTATGTGGCTCTTCTCCTCTTTTCCGTTGCTTCTACAGAAGTTGTGCTGCCCAGTGGAAGTATAATGGCAAGGGCTCAGGAGACCAGTGTGTGTTTTTCAGTTCCACTGACTAATTGATTAACCCAGAAATGAGATACTAGAGCTCAAGGCCTGTGAGTCTGTGAGTCAGCTCTCCTCTCCCAGCAAGCAGCTGGGATCAGCAGATACTAGGTGGTCAAAAACACTGGAAGAAAACCTTCTGAATTTGGACAACCGCACATGAGCAAACCTAAGGTCCTCAGGTAGAATTCGATTACTTACTATGCAATAAGGTGAATGTGAAGCTGTTCCTAGCATCTTTCAGTGCAGAAGATGCTAGGAACAACACTTGTCTTTTGCGTTAAAGAACTCTTGTGCAAGCTGTAGTGGCAGTCAGACCTAGTTTCTAAGAATTATTCCTTTTAAGAGCATTCTTTGGCTTCATTGATTTCTGCAGAGATCCATATCAGCTTCAGCAAAGCGGACAGAAAAAGTGCTCAAGTGCTTTAGTCTGCCACAACCAAGACATTATGCTACCACATGAGTTTCAGCCTTGGAAGTTTGAACCAAAGGAAGCCTGAAATCCAGATCTCCAAATCCCCAATATAAAACACCACCCTTTCTCCTCCCATGGTCCTGGGATTCCCATAATTCTGAAGTCAGTGTTATCAGTGCCTTCTAGGAGATTCTGAGCACATGCATCAATAAAGGCCCCTTTGAGGAGAAGCCTGGCAATACCTATTTTGTGACTCCTAAACAGCCCTGATGTCCCTTGTCAGACAAAGCGGTGGTGCAGAAAATTGTAGACATCAAAAGGTACGAGGGGAGGTGGGCATGAAGGGTTCATTTTATTGCTTTGTTTGAAGTCAGTATTTAAAACATGACTAAAGTAGTTCTAAGGCATTTATGTTCTTTTAGTGTTGTTTCAAAAGATGGTAAAAATATAAGGCAATGACATACATATTTGGGACTGAAAATACTTTTGGGGGAAGTTAAAATTGTATTTCTGGTCAGAATTTTCCTCATAATACTATATCTCCAACATTTCTTTAATTTCTCATTTCATTATATATATTAATAGAACTATGTGGTGATTTCATTCTTCTCCTTATTACTCCCATGCCAAAATCTATGAAATGAGCTAAATAATTTAGTAATCTTGCCCTTTAAACTGAGATGTTAAAAGGACCAATGCAGCCAGGGATTTCTTCAATTGTTTAATTCACTCACCTGAAAATATGATGCAGCCAAGTAACAGGACCACCATTCAAACATTCATCTAAAATTCTATATTTTAATTTAAAGTGATTGTCATAAAGCAGCATTAAAAGCAGTATGGTTTTTATTAAAACAACCACTTTTATCCTGGCAATCTTCCTCCTCTGCTAACATTCTTTAATTATTTATTCAACAGATTCCCTCATCAGGTAAAAAATGTAAAACTGGGGTTAGCTATATTTCCTCCTTTGTGTCACATATTTTCATCGCCCATACTAAACAATGTAATTGCTACAAGCAACATAAATTGTAAAAATCGATGCTCAGCAGGGGCTCAATCTATTCCTAAAGCCAAAACAGTATTGCAGCTCCTAAAACTGTCAAACCACAAGTGAACAGTTTCAGTATTAGGAGAACTTTTGTCTGGTGCACAACTGTCCATTTTCATTCTGTGATCGTCATAGTCCTACTCCCCTTCACCTAACAGTGGCTGGCACTGTAAAAATGTCGTTATTGTGACTTTATATGTGTTTTAGGACAGATTAGTTTACCTAGTTGAAAAATCTAAAGACATTATATCATAGTGTCGGATACAACATAGGGTCTCCAGAAGATGCTGCAGCTAATTCATACACATGAGCCATTCATTCACCAAAGCTGAGCACATGCCTGTGATTTGGCACCTCTGTGTGGAGTCTGCAGATAGCTGTTACCCCTGTGGAAGGTATCCTCAAGCCTGTGAAGGAGGGGGGCAGCTCACCTCCCACCTACTTCTGCCATTTGAGCCCTTTGGGGGTCATGGAGCGCAGGTCTGTTCATCTCTGTGCCTCTCCTGATGAAACTGGCTGCTCTGAAAAGAAAATTGCAAGAGTCACAGACACAGAAGATCAAAGAAAGGAGAGTGAGACACGATATTCTAATGAAGAATGCAACTGGCTGAAGGGTAGGGAGCATGGTAATGCTCCCTGCTACAAAAGTATTTCAGATCTTTTTTTTTTTTTTTAATCTGAAATGCAAATACATTCCTGGAACTAGGACCTGAAACCTAGATATTCTGGTAGCAATTTCCAGCCATTAAGCTACAGAATCCTTCTTTGTCATGTTTGCCGTCATTTTGTCTTTTGTCTTTAAGAAATGGGAGCAACATCTTTGTCATCTGAAAGTTAAAAGATGGAAGCTTTGTCCTGGCTTCTGGTGTTCCTTGATTGTTTTTCTAAAAGGAAAAACTTGCAACCTGTTATGCCCAAGTGCAAACAGCAACAACTCCCAAGAATGTTGAGCAATGTGTTTGCTCTACACCTCTGGGAATCAAAGGAATTAGTCAGGAAAAAACAAAGATTGAAAATGTTCAACACTTCAAAGCTGCTCAAATTTCAGAGAGTTCTTTTTCTTTAGTTTAAAAACTCTTCTAGATATTTTGTTGAATCTTTTGTTTCCCTTTAACAGAAAGAGAAACCTTCACCAAATATTAATCAATTTATATTTTTTAAAAACAAGGAAATGTTGTGCAGCTCTGCGATATGTAGTTCCTAGTTATAATTTATTGATGGTGTACAATAGGTTAATAATATGATATATATCTTTATATACTATATATTTTTCCCACCTAAGAAAATGTTTAACTTTTCATTGTCCTTTTCCACAAATCTGTATTATTATACTGAATGATTGTGTATTTCAATTGGGCCTATGGTAGCATGATCAGAAATATAAAGAAATGTATGAGAAATTAATAAGTTGAGATTGCCCTTCTATAATATGCTAATATAGACAATCCAAATAATAACTATTTACTTAAAATGATCAATCTGGCATTTAAAATACTGAAGGTTTGTGTGTATGCAAAAGGAAAACTAAAGTACATTCTTCCAAATGTCTGGCTACTTTATCAGAATAGCACTCTACATCTTTTAAGGACCTATCAGGCTATTACATATGACTAATACATCAAGTTTCAAAGGAGTTTTTATTCAAAATTTAATAGAGATAATAGTAACATAAAAGCTACCCTCTGGATCTTATAATTAAAAGAACAAAAGCCTGAGAGTCATAAGAAGGGAACATAAAGTTAATTACTTGCTTGTGTGCAGAGTAAGAAGTCTGTAAGCTTAAGTAGTAGCCAATTTATAGGTTTGAATTCCTGAACACTAATGTATTAGGAGAATCATTTCTTCCTCTTCTGATAATTTCTTCATATAATTATGATTAATCTCTTCGCTGTAGTTTAATTTACTATGCCACTTCCCAAAACGTCCCTTTCTCTATGGTGTTGTTTATCAGAGCAAATATCTCAGGCACTAATATTGTCTGAAAGCTTACAGTAAATCTAAACCGTAAATATGTTTTACAGTCAGTTGTAGCAGAAAATAAAAAGTGGTAGTACTGATTATTTCTTAATAGGTATATAATCCAGTGGGGGAAGATATAGAAAAACTACCTGCAGCTTCCTTGACCACGTGGAAAATTGGTGTAGCAGACTAGAACTAGAGAGATGAAAATTTATTTGAAAAAATAATATAAGATTAAACCAACAGCACAAACAGATGGTATGATGGCCAAACTGACAAAGTAAATGAAATTTTTTAATAGTAACATATGAATGGTTAGACTGATAGGTGCTAACATTTATGCTGACCAAATTTTTCTGGTGTTTTGTCTTTTTTTTTTTTTTAAGGAAGGAAGGAAGGAAGAAGCAAAGAAAGAAGGAACAAAGGAAGGAAAGCAGGCTTAATGACACAGTTACCAAAGATAATCTAGTCAGAATTCAAAACTGAAGTGAATACTTTTCTTCTCCATTCAAGAAAGATGAGCACGTTGTATGCAACAACAAAGGCTGGGCTGCTGACTGGAAGGGGATTGTGTAAGCAGAAAATAGCAGAGCTGAAATGGGAACAAATTTTCAATCAAATGTATTTTAAATCAGTTTTGAAAGCTGACATGATTCAGACATGAAATCTGAGAAGGAAGGAAGGGGATATGTAGTAAACTCCCTGTATTTCAAAAGGTGTTAAAGGGGTTATGACAAACTGCAAGGCTATGAATATTCTTTCACTAACAGGCAGGAGGTAAAACCTTGCTATATTTTAATTATACCCCTAAAATTAATTCAGATACAATAAGACCATATGCCTTTTACATAAACCTGAACAATGACAAAATACAACTATGTTCATCTGTACTGATATTCAGATGTACTGATATTTCAGCATGATTATTGCAACATAGATATGTTTACTACGTCTTCCAGCAAGACTAGCTGAGCTTGCTTTTATGACATGTATTCCTAAACTTTCTTTCCTACCTTTGCCAGTAGTTAAAAAAACTGTGAAAAACATCAGATTAAAACTAAGTAGCAAATATTGAAAAATAAAATATTCCTTGACTTTTACTCCCCTAATTACTGTTTTTTAAAAATACTATGCATTATCTTATTATGTCTATTCATGTAATAGATCTACCCGGCCACTTCCACTTTCATTGCCTTTTATTTTGTATTTGTAATACTAATTAGATTGTTCTCTGTGTCTTCTAAAATAAAGTGTTGCTATGGCATACAGATCAAGCTAAAATACTGATACAATTATAGCTGCATAATATGTTGGATTAAAGTCAAATTAAATAAAATAATTTCCCAGAAGTGACATAATGCCTTGGTGGTTTTGTGTACAATACTAAGTTATTAGGACATAATTATAGGGACCACGATGACTAACACAGAGAAAATTCACATTATGGTGTGAAAATACTATTAATGAAATTTCCTGTCCCTGAAATAGGCTAACACGTAAGAAGTATATATTGACATATTTTTAGAAATCATTTAATAGTTTACTTTCACTCCTCTACAGATGTGTCTACCTTAACGTCACGACGTGACAATTGATGTCATACCCAGTAACAATGACATTACCCAGAATATGCATATGTAGAAGCTCTTGTGGGGTAGGCACCTCTTTGCACAAAGGCAGCATACAATGAAGAAACTGGAGCCTATAAGAGATCCCATTTAAACTCAATAGATCTACTACCTCTTGGGACTTCAAAAAGGTCTTGATTCTTATTTGTATTTTGGTTATTAATTGATCATAATGGATTAAGAAATACTTAATAGCACTTTAACTAATGATCAAAGAGTTAGAGTATTGGCATGGAGACTACGCTAAGTGTCTTTCATGGCTTAACCATACAGAAAGTGAGTATTTGTTCTTCTATTGATGGTGCATATTTGTTAAGGGTTTATACTTGCAATAAACATTGAAATATTAAAGACTTATAGCTGTTTTCATAACTTTAATACAGACTGCGGAGAGGGGATTTGTTTTTTTCTTTCAGAAGAATCACTGTATTTGATAGATTTGTAAAAAATTATCCATTAGATTTACATTAAATATATTTTGATGTAGAATTTTAAAAGTCATAAATTGAAGACCAGTTCTCACTGGATTTATATCACATTTTGAATAAAGGTGGTGTAATGGCCACTATCTGGTATCAGAGAGGAAATACCATTTTTCAGAGTAAAAGAAGGTGTTTCATCTGAGAAATATATACACAATAACAAAATTGCACTTTTCCTAATATTCTCTGATAAATAATAATATTAAAAGGAAGACTCCTTTTTCAAGAGAAAACAGATGTATGAACCAATCAAAATTCATATGAATGTAGACATGTACACGATGTCATCAGCACAAGCATATTCTTGCAGCGTATACTCTTTGCTAAGTCTGACTTCCAAAGGACATGATGAGCATCCGGGTGACCGATACAGCCATGCAGCTGTCTTAGCATCACCTGCCTCCAAATCAATCAGTAACTGTCTTAAATCAATACCTGTCTTATCATGATAGCCCATAAATTTATCACTCCAGAGTAACACACCTGTGTGATATTTTCAATGGCCCTGTGCCGCTTTTCATTAGGTACAATTCCACTGCTGTTACCTACTGTTCATTCCTAAGTACTTCTCCGTTTTTATTGGCACTCAATTTGCAACTCAGCAGGGTTCATTTCTCAGCAATGACAGTGGAAGTAGGTGTGAATCAGGTAGTGGGAGATAATTTCAACCACCCACTGCCCTATGATCACATGATCAAACAGAAAGCAGAACAGTAGGTAAAGTATACACTGCCTTGGAACAACTAACTGTGTGGTTCTGTAATGCAGTGATACATATCGCAGAATCACAGAGGATGCTGAGTTGGAAGGGACTCACAAGGATCATTGAGTCCAGCCCTTAGCCCTGCACAGGACCATCCACAAGAGTCACACCATGCGCCTGAGAGTATCATCCAAATGCTTCTTGAACTCTGTCAGGCTTGGTGCTATGACCACTTTCCTGGGAGCCTGTTCCAGTGTCCAGCCACCCTCTGGGTGAGGAACTTTTTTCTAATATCCAACCTAAACCACCCCTGAATTCAGGCCATTCCCTCAGGTTCTATCACTGGTCACCACTGAGAAGAGATCAGTGCCTGTCCTTCTTCCCCTCATGAGGAAGTTGTAGACTGCAATGAGGTCTGTCCTCAGTCTTCTCCAGGCTCAACAGACCAAGTGATCTCAGCCACTCCTCATATGGCTTCCCCTCAAGGCCCTCCACCATCTTCATTGCCCTCCTTTGGACACTCTCTAAGAGCTTAATATCTTTCTTATATTCCACTGACCAAAACTGCACGCAAAATCCAAGGTGAGGCTGCCCCAGGGCAGAGCAGAGTGGGACAACCCCCTCTCTTGACCAGCTGGCAATGCTGCACCTGATGCCCCCCAGGACACAGTTGGCCCTCCTGGCTGCCAGGACACTGCTGACTCATATTCAATTTGCCATCGACCAGAACCCCCAGGTCACTTTCCATGGCACTGTTTTCCAGCATCTCATTCCCAGTCTGTATGAACATCCAGGGTTGGCCCATCCCAGGTGCAGAATCCGGCACTTTCCCTTGTTGAACTTCATATGGTTGGTGATTGCCCAGTCCTCTAATTTGTCAAGGTCTCTCTGCAGGGCCTCCCTGCCTTTGAAGGAGTCAACAGCTTCTCCCAGTTTTGTATCATCTGCAAACTTGATTAGTATGTCTTCCAGTACTGTGTCCAAGTCATTTATGAAGATGTTGAAGAGAACAGGGCCTAAGACAGAGCCATGTCCAATAATGTACTTTCTGGAAATACTACCACATGATCTTCTAGTTTGCAGTTTCATTGATTCTAAAACTGGATTGTATTATTGTCTGGATTGCTGGGTCTGGATCTCAATATGTATTTCTAAGAGTGTATAGTCCACTTGTATTTGGTTATAAGAGTTTGAACCTGTCCTTTTTAAAATCTTCTTTTGTCCAGGTTAAGATACAGATCTGGAACATTCTTACAAATAATCTCTTAACATTCTTAAATACTGAATGACTCTTGGTTGTCAATCTGATAGCCTTCTACAAAGAGATGACTGGCTTGGTGAACAAGGGGAGAGCAGCAAAGAAAATGCAGCTCTCCGCAGTTGGAGAATTTCTGAAGAACAGAACGCTCGGGAGGTGGAGATCTGGACAATATGTATAAATACATTATGGAAGGGAATGGAAAGAAGAGAGCCAGGCTCTTCTCAGTAACATCCAGTGGCAGAACGAGGGAGAATGGGCACAAACTGAAACATAGGATATTCTGTATGAACATAAGAAAAACCTTTTTACACTGTGACAGTGGCACAAGTTGCCCAGAGACACTGTGGAGTTTCCCTTCTTGGAAATGTTCAGAAACAGACTGGACGTGGTCCTGAGCATCATGTTCTAGGTGATCCTGCTCTGAGCAGGGCGTCAGACTTAATGGTCCGAGGCCCTTCCTAACCTCAGTGCTTCTGCAATTCTGTGTGTCCGCCTCTCTTTGTTGGTTCACTCACACCTTCTGTTGGTTTGTACTGAAGTCCATCATAAGCAGCGTAATTTTAGGAGATTTTCACTGTTCTCAGAATCAATTAAGTTAAAGCATTACTGACTAAACCCAATTCTCCAATTTATATGTTAAAATTATTATTGAATAAGAGCACACACATAGCTGAGGACATAAACCACTTCAGGTACTGTACATTATTTATTATGGAGCTCAACAGATTTTTGTATTTCATTTCTCCTTCATCATTTAAGCCAGAGTGTTACTTCTGAAGACAAAGGAAAGTATTTACAGTAGAAGATCAGGAGAGGCAACTTTTTTAGGTTCATGTTAAAAAAAAAAATGCATAATTTTATTCTTTGGGAATTCATCGACCATGTCCTGCAAAATATAGTACTGAGATGGATTATAATGGATCTGGTTTATCTGATGCAAATACCATAAGATATGATTTCCCTTCAGCTAAGAAGAATTTGCTAATTATTAGCATGGATGATTAAGTGTTTTGAAAGAACAGTGAGAAGGAAATTGCAGTAAAAAAAATCATATTAGAAACTTGCAGCAACACTTATTATTCCCATTAAATATGAATCATTTATTAAGAAAAGTGACTGTAAGTGATACACATGCATTCACAGATAACTCAGTGTGAGGCTTATGAAATTAATGGGAAATAGAGCAATCTTTGTAATGTCCTGTTTAATGGCTGGATGGCTAGTCCCTGCTAATATAGCATGAGGCACTTTGAAGGGTCATGGCCTTATCTCCTTGCCTCACTTCTGGTCATCGTACAGCAAACTTGGTACTGTGACTTGCGCAGAAGTACCCAGGATGTGTGTCTTTTCCTTGATTAGATACATTCTCTAGAAAAAGCACAGTCAGATCTGGTTAAGAATGAAGGAAGTTAGAACAAGTAAAAATTAAATCAGTCGCCCCTGGAAACAAACAGAAATGCTTGTGACTTAGGTCTGTATCACAGCACACATTTTGGTCCCCTACCTTTTAACCTTTTATTTAAAGAAACAGGTTTAAGGAAATCAAGTAGAGGGAAAAAAAAGAAAGGAAGTTATTTATTCAAATCCTGTTTTATTAGCATTGTTAAGAGATCATAGAATCATAGAATGATTTGGGTTGGAATGGACTTTTAAAGGATGTGTAGTCCAATATGATGCAATAAACAGAGACTGGATCAGGTTGCTCGGAGCCCTGTCCAACCTAACCTTGAATGTTTCCCAGGGATGGGGCATGTACATATGGATGTACAATGGAATTGGTAAATACAGAGATTTTTCAAAGGATACAGTGTCAAATTACTCTCTCTGCCTCTAATAGAGGGTGGCCATAGATCTGCAATATTGAAATTGTAAGTGTTTAAAAGAATTATGCACCTGTTAGATGAAACAATAAGGGAGAGGTTTTCTCTAGGCTTTCAACCGCCACACTGAGGCTTTCTCCTAAAAAAGGCAGATAAACATCATGATATTTTGCAATTCCTTGGAGGAAAGCTTTTTATATATTGAAACCATTTAGCTCTTTCTTTGCCTTGAATCTCCTATTCTCTGTATAATTCCCAAAAAGTCCCAATAACTAAGACTACCTTGTCATCTCATGAAATGTTTATAGTTTTTTATGAAAAAAATATATAAACGATGCATATAATATAAATATAAAAAAATAGCAAGACAATCTGATTTGAGCTCATTGTAGAGTTTGTTAGAGAAGTTGTAGCTGGTTTATTGAGTGTGTACATATGTATGTGTACAGGATGTCGGTGTCCAGGCACCAGCATGGGGTCTGTGGGGGGCTCTGTGAGGGGATGGTGGGGCTGTCCTATGCTGGACAAAGTCAATTCTGGACAGGTCCAACCCAACCACCACAGGGCACAGCTGAGCCCACAGCCAAGGTGGGGGTGCCTTGGGGAAAGATTATTTAGCAAAGGGGAAAAAAATTCTGCAGAGGCAGTGAGGAGTGAGGAAAAAAAAAAAGAGAGAAACAACCCTATAAGCTGGGGAAAAGAGGAGAAAGAGGGGAGGAGGTGCGGCAGGCACCAGAGCAGGGATTCTCCTGCAGCCTGTGTAGAGAACATGGGGGAGCAGATATACCCACAGTGCAGCCCATGGAAGACCCCACATTAGAGTAGGGGGATATTCCCTGAAGAACTGCAGATCATGGAGACCCCACACCAGAGCAGACTCACCCTGAGTGACTGCAGCCCATGAAAAGGACCCATGCCAGAGCAGAAGGAAAGAGTTAAGAGGAAGAGGAGGAAAAAGCAGCAGAGAGGAAACACCATGTACTGGGCCATAGACCTCTGCTCCAGATCTCCCCTGTGCTTCTCAGGGAGCAAGAGAGGAGACAAGGAGTCAGAGGAGGGGGGAGGAAAAGTGTTGGTTTAATGTACGTTTCTCACTATCTGTATCTATTTTTATTGGCAACAAGTTAAATTATTTTTCCTCGAGTCAAACATGGTCTGCCTGTAATGGCGATTGGTAAGTGATCTCCTCGAATTTATCTCAATCCATAAGCTCTCTCATCCTAATTTTTTCCCTTGTCCCACTGAGGATGAGAAGTAGGTGAGCAGCTGAGCGCGAATTTGGCTGCTGGCCAAGGCTAACTGAACATTGTATGTGTGTCTTTTGCTTAAGATTTAGCTGACAGATGAGCAATCATTGAATAAAAATATTCCCACAAACATTTCTCCGTAAAATTCTCATTAGAACATGGATACTTTTTCTTGTGACAACAAAAAGGTACATATGTTATGTCTAACTTAGACCCCTTTCTGCAATCTAATTTGTTTTAGATTTCATTAGAGCTTTCTCAAAAGCTTTAGCTTAAGAAATAACAGGATTGAGGCTATGGTGTCTAAAAACATTTCCAGCACAAGTATTTTGTTATTAGTAAAACTCATCCATGACTTCATTTGTAAATCCAGTTATAAAGCCTGCCTTCTTTCCTTTCATTTATAATATCCAGGGTCTTAAAAAGAGCAGGCATTATTATGCTATATTTTATATCTATTAGTCTATATTTTGTAGCTGACTCTTTTCTTCTGAATAGAGTCTGTTTACACTGGTTTTCCTTTTACTGTTACACACCAATTCTTCAATTTATCAAAAACATTATGAGTCTCCCAAGGTTCTTGAGATCCCTCCAAGACTGGTCTTGTCATAAAATTTTGTCAAGTACTTTCATCTTTAATTCACTAAACACAGAGTTTCTATGTAAAAAAGCATAAATTCAGAGCTTACAGCTGGAAATGCCTCTGTGACAAGATAAGGAGGAGGCTTCTGGTTCCACTGAAACCAAACATTCACATTTATATTTGAGTCAAAATTTGAAGAAAGGTGTGATGTAAATTGTTAGAACTATAGATATAAATGGAAAAGTGGTAAGGTATGTCCAATATTCCAATTTTTAAAAGTCACAGATTAGTGGTCTTGTATATTCCCTCACCTGGTTCTTCATTAGTGCTTCAAGACTGTATTGACTCATTTAATACACTGAATCATAAAATAAACAGACAAAACAAAATAGACAAAAACATATACTTTATTATAAGTTGTGATTCTTCAGCAAATGAAGAAAGTCTTGAATACCAGCAATTTGGGCAGCAAATTAGCTTCTGTGGCTATTATTGTCAAACAATACTTCCTCAATCAAAACCTGAATCTTGAAACTATTATAAACTGGGGAAAAAAGTTGGGGACAGAATAAACTCTCAAAACTCAGCAATGAATACAACACCATGTCTGTTGTCTAGGGAATCCACCCACTCTGAGAAGTCCCAAGTTATGGTTAAATGCAACTTCCTTCAGCGTGAGGGCTGGTGCATGCAGATGACATACCCTCCCCTCCCCTCTTACTAGCTTTTCCTTCCTACCTCTATACTGTCTCACAACAAAATCACACAGATATCTGTGAGGTTTCATGTTCTATCGGTAAAAAAACCTGGCACCAATAAAAAATAACACTTTAAAGATGACTAATTCAGGAAACAATTGCTTCTAGCATCATCTTCTGTCTTTCAGTCACTCTACACACAGTTCAACATTCAGTATTTGCAGAACCCTGGCCATAATTCAATCCGTCAAAATGTCCAAAGAAAAGCTGTCCCAGCTGAAGAAACTATATTCACATGTACAGCAGCTAGGGAAGTCTTCTTCAGAGACATTAAAAACAGGTTTCAATTCTCAGCAATAAATCTTGCCTCCGTGTGACCCACCACTTCAGAAATATACAGATCCACCCGCCAAAAACTGAGATATTTAGTATTCAGAAAAATTATTTTTTTCTGTTACATATACATCAAATTTCTGTGTCTATTCATCTGCAGGCAATTCAGCTCCTTTCAAACAGACAGTTCAAGGGCACTTAAGTATATATATGGTGAAGAATAGGAAGTAGGTCATGTTGTGATTCCAGCTAGCAAAAGATAAAGAAATTTGAGCAATATAGGAAAACTAGGCAGGAAAATGGGAACAGAGGAGTCTGGTATCACCATCAGAATAAAGGAAATACAAAGACCTTGTCAAAAACTAAGAGTAGAAATTGGCAGCAGTGCACCTTACAAATGACTTTCATGGACTTCAAAGAAATATTCTGGGAAGCATTTTTATATGTTTCTGAGACATGTGTGACTATAACGACTGACATGGTGTCATATATAATATTGAAAATTAAAAAATATTATGCTCTAATGTAATTAAAGATTAAATATAATACAATAATCTGAGGAAGTGGAGATAGCATGGAGGGTCAGTCTTATCAGAGATACTTTCAATTACTGTGATCTTGTAGCAGAGATTTTAATGGAATATAAAACTTACCTAAGTATGCAATTGCTTTTAGGTATACATTAGATATAATTTAATCTGTCTTTATTTTCAGTTATACTATGGCCTAGTTTTACATGCAGACCCGTATTAGTCTGCACTTTTAATTATATTTGCCTTCTTTTTTTCCCCATATGCATAATTTAAACCACCACAAAAAGCACCCAAGAAGAAATTAAGGTAAAGGAAAATGTACTCAGAGCTCTTCCTCTGACATTCTGGTTCTTAATTGTGCCTTCATTTGAATGACTTTGACTTTTTTTCATCATTCAGTAATCAATACTCCAATCAATAATATTAGGCACTCAGAATTTTAATGATGGAATTATTAAGGTTTTCTTGGCTTTCAGACAGCCCAATTTCCATGGCTGTTTCTAGTAGAAAAGTTATTACCTGTTATTCTCCTGCATATAGGATATTCATTTCCATATCCTCTTCACCTCTCTGTATTACATTTTCTTCCCCTGCCTCTGATACTAACTCCAATCTCCATTTCATTTTGCATATAACAGAGCAACTTCTGTTGAAATCCGTGCTATTTTTCCTGGGGTAGAATTAATCGTCTTCACAGTGGCCAGTATGGGGTTGTGTTTTGAATTGGTGCTGAACATGGGGTTGATAATATAGAGATGTTTTTGTTATTGTTGAGCAGGGCTTACACAGGGCCAAGGCTTTTTCTGCTTTTTGTACTGCCACGCTGGCCAGGGAGGTTGGAGGTGCATGGGGGGCTGGGAGGAGACACAGCTGGGACAGGTGACCCAAAATGACCAAAGGGATATTTCATACTGTATGACACCATGCTCAATATATAAAGTGGGGGTAAGAAGGAGGAACAGGGGATGTTTAGAGTGATGCCGTTTGTCTTCCCAAGTAACCATTATGCGTGATGAGGCCCTGCTCTCCTGGAGATGGCTGAACACCTGCTGTCCATGGGAAGCAGTGAACTAATTCCTTGTTTTGTTTTGCTTGTGTGAGCAGCTTTTGCTTTCCCTATTACACTGTCTTTATCTCAATCCATGAGTTTTCCAGCTTTTACCCTGATCCTCCTGATGGGGGAGTGAGTGAGCACCTGCGTGGGGTTTGGTGGATGTCTGGGGTTAAACTATGACAAAATCCAAAAAAACCCACTTAAAATATGTACTTTGCTACAAATGAAATAAAATGACTGAAGCTTCCACTCTTGATAAAGCAAAGCTAGCATTATAATTTTTATTGTCCCTCTTGGATGCAGGAAGATAGCTGCACTTGCAGCACAGTTACTTGCCTCTACTTTCATTCAGATAAAAGCAATCTTCTTTTTTTTTAAGTCTATGACAAATCTATATTATGAGTCACTTTCTGTAAGGTCACTGTAGGTGCATTACATCACAGGGAGAGGCACAACTCAGCGTTGCATTTGTGTATTATATCACTGGAACAATTCTGCCAAGTTTTGTCAGCAGAAGGAAGGGTCAGGTTCAAAATCTGAGAGTTCTTTGTAAAATTACAAAACAAAACCAGATGAGATTTCATTCAAGCACCTGGGAAAAGGAAACCCTTCCTCTCAAGGCCAATACTTTGCTTTTCTCAAGGAGTACATAATTTTGGACATATAATAAAAAAAAAACCAAACCCAAAATGTTTATATTAAAGTGAGAGAGACCACAAGCAGCAAGGAATTATCAAAATGTAAATAATATGTAAAGCGCATAGCTCAAAATTAATTTTGACAATAAACTTTTTCCTTTGATTCCTTATGTGCTGATGCAAGTATCCATTTGATAAATGTCCTGTTGCAACACTTACTTCTTGGTTTTATTCTCTGGTGACTTGCATTTTTTTCCCTAAGAAATATTCCTCTGTTTCTCTTAGACTCAGGAATCCACTTGGATGGGTCAATTTCTAGTCCCTCAATGGAAACACTCAGTGGCCACGCAAACAGCCTGTTCTTCTCTCATTAGCAGAAGTTTAATACTAAAATACCTGATTTATGATCAGGTTAAAGCCATCTTGTACATAATCTGCTCAGACCATGGACAGAGGGTCACAGATCTTTCTAAACCCACTCCTCAAGTGGAGTGTGCCCATTAAATGATGTCTTGATGGCACATCCAAGAATCTTTGCAATAACCTGGTGAACCATGACCTTCAGATTTGTAAATAGTGTGCAGAAAATCCTTCATATTTTTTTCCAGCTCAGCTGCTGTAGGTAACAGTCTGTGACAATCTGCAGCAAAGGAGTGCCCTCTTATTTTAATTCCAAAGCTATGGTGATTTTAGCTCTGTGGTTATTGAGAAATGTTGTAAGTTCTTGATGTAACCTAAAGCTTCAGCAAAATATGCCTTCCATGTGATTTCTCGTCTTGGTTTAGCTGTAAATTGCAAGGTACTCATTTGTTTTTGAGCCATGAAAATGAAGGAAGAAAAATGGTCCTTAACCATGATGCATTTGTTCTTTCTCATTCCTTTCAGCTGTGTTTAGAAGCTAGAGGATGGTGAATCTTGTTTCATTGTTCAATGTGAAAGAATGGCTGAAACACAATCAGGCTTTCAGCTCTTTAAAATGGAAATGCCAAACCAATTTTAAGGTTTAGTGTTTGTATTTGTTGGTTCATATCCCAGTTGAGGATCTGGACCATAAAGTCTAAACTAACCAAATGTGATGCTATCATCTAATTGGCAGAGCAAAAGAATAAAAAACTGAAATATTATTAGCTCAAGTTTCCACTGAGCCATAACCCATATAAACTCTGATACTAGAAATGTAGTTGACAGCTTTCCATCAAAGAAAGTGGTTTGTCCAAATCAAAAACAAAGCTACAGTTGGTTTCAGAAGACCAAAACATAGATGTTTAAATCTTAGAAGTAAAATTCTTTGTTTCTGTTTGGCCTCCTAGATGACCCGAGTTTACAGATGATTTGAAACAGATGATGCAGAAAGAAAAACAACTATACCACCAACAGTTAAAGTTTGGGAATGAATTGAGTTTATTGCCCATATGTTCTTGGACTCACTAATGAGAAAATCTGTTCTATTTAGTGGAGAGTTTAATTCTTCATCCATTACTTGCCTTCATTTGGGGGCTCCTTGTTTGTAGTGTGATAATTCTTTTTCAGTTCGTAAATAAAATGATATAGCATGAGGCAAAAGCAATTAGGGAATTTTAAGAAAACTGTTTCCTTAAAAGTTCCCCACTTATACCTTTTGCTATTTTGTAACATTCTTATTCATGCATATTTTCCCCATGATACCTCATGAACTTGTACATGGAAATGAGAAATAAATAAATTACTTTCAAATCTAGAGAATGAATACGCTCCTGAAAAATAACAGATTGCTTCCTGAAACTAAGAGCAAGAAAAACAAAAAGATAAACTTAAGTGAAATATTTTGCATGATTTTTGGTTAAAATATGTTAACGACATATTGATTTAAAATCAGAAAAATCAGGAAACGCTAAAGGTGTTCATAGTTTCATTAAGTTTCAAAAAGTCAAAGTAGATGCTTGTAAAAGAAAAGACATTTTGCTTGAAAGCTGTCCAACACTAGAACAACACAGGTTCATCCCAGCATGCCAGCATCTGTCAGTACTCAGTAGAGGGCATAACAGACAAATTGCATGTCTTAAGTAGTTATTTCTGACTTTGATGTATTAGAAAGCTCTGCATCCATTATATCTTCCAATACAGAAGGACAAGGTTCATCAAGAGAGAAGCGTGTCAGTGCCATCCAAGACTAGATATTTGATAAGGATTCTGTTCATCAGATGATACAAAGTTGAATATTCTGGTTTGAATTAATAAAGGGGACGTTTCTGCTAACAGCAAACAGCATCTATACTGTCATTGCTGATAATCACAAAAAGCCTTCCTTCTCTGCTGTTGTTCTTTTTCCTGCAGATGCTTTTCCTAGGATTTTAATGTATTTTCCTCTTTCCTAAACAGAGAGGACTGTTGAAGCTATTCAGGTCTCACGCCTTTCTGCTCTCTTGACATTGTCTTCATGCACAACAGAAGGCTAAATTTTTTTTAGTGTATACAACCTGTTGAAACAAGATTTTTAAGAAGACTCTCAAACACCTAAAAATTCTGAAAAAAAACCCAAATCTGAATTATAGACAACATTGCAATGTGTAATTTTTACTTTGAAAATAATTTTATTTATTTGTTATTTGTTATCTTTATCTCTGTTTTCAGGTAACTCAAGAGCTATGCAAATCTTGGTGTTGTTGATTCACATCTTGGTTATTCAGCTGATCCCACATTTCTCCAACTCCCAGCTATCTTTACCAATAACAAGTTACAGAATTAAAAATATAGGAGTGTGGTCTAAATTTTCAAGAGTGGATAGTGATTTAGGATTGTTGAAACAGCTGGGAATCAAGCACATGAAATTTTATAGACGCAAGAGCTAGCTTTCCACCAGTGAATTGCTGAATGCTTTGGGGAAAATAAGCTTAAAAACAACACAAGAACTGAATCATTGAAATGATGCTCTAGCAAATTCTGAAACACAACTGAGCTAATCTTTTCTGTTCTTTATTCTTTTCCTGAATTGCTGTGCAGTTCAAATTTACCACACTTAGAGTAGTGGCAATATCAGCATATAGACATAACCACAATAGACCTCATCTTTGTGTTGAAAGTGCCAATAGCAAAAATTAGAGATCAGCATAGTTTGCAGGTCCAATCCAATCCCTGAAGGGACACTTATCTTAAGGATGAAATTTTGTAACGACAAAAAACCAACAGGGAGGTGTGTACTGATTGAAACTAGCAAATAATTTTGTAAGGAAATACTTTTCTTATAATAAATGGTGTATGGTCAAAGTATAAGTGTTCACAAGGAAGGCAATTGTAACTGTTTTCTTCTTTGGATATTTTTTTCTTTATAGCTTTGAAATTGCCATAGTTCAAAATGTATCTTCTCTGTTTGATGTCCATTCTGGATTTTAAATGCAATCAAATTAGAATAATGGTCTTTCCAAAGCCCAGAACAATGACTGTTTGCAGAGTTAGCTGTAGTTCACTACAGCAATATCTTTTTTTAAAATTTTGTTTGCCTAGCAGAGAAAAAAATATTTCCTGCTCATTTCCAGCAACAGGAAAAAATTGCAGCATTTTGTCAGTGTAGAAAATAAAGACAGAGTAGAGCTACATAAATCCTTGGGAGCAATGGAGAACGTACTTCTGGACAACTGAAGGAATGTAAACTGATCTTATTGTAAGGCAACCCCTGCTGTTTTCTTAAATTGGTTTGGCACGAGGAAGAGTTGGGGGTGGTGACTCTTCCCCTTTTCTAGACCCACTGAGGTTGGCATCCCAAAGATGGATGCAGGTAAAAATCTACACTGATTGCATTTGTTTCACATCCTTCACTGGTGGAATTTGAGGAACAATTTTAGTTCCAGTGAAAAGCCAGATCCACAACTAACTCAAATTTGGGAATACATTAGATTCCTAACATTCCTAACATAACTCAGCAAAGATGGCTAAATTATCAGATGGCAGAATTGTCTAATCAGCCAGGACTTTCACTTTCAATGATGAAAACAAAATAGGTGTCTCCAGTAATTCAATCTATCTGAGAACACAGATCTGAGTGAATTGCCTTTTGAAAACACCTATCATTTCCTCTCTTCATTGAACAGCAAAGTTCCTCAGTTAAGCAGTTGAAAATAGGAGAGGTACATCTCGACCTATTAGCCCCACAGGCACCATGCCTTTAAAAGTGCTAAGGGTCTGCTTTAAAGTGCTTTTAAAGGAGTAGCATGGTTTTGCTATTCTGCTTGTACATAGTTATATTGCTTCTCTTAATGCTCTTCTTTCTGGTTAATAAAATTATAGTTGAAAATTTTATTTAGTCTTTCCATTTGCTAAATTTGTGATTTATGCTGGATAAAAACCACATGTTACTTTGAAATCCAATATTGTGAAAAAGTGATTGTTACATGGGATTGTACCTTCTTTTTGTTTTACAAAGTGCTGAATAAAAGCTCTCCACTTTGCTTGCTGAGATAATCAGAAAATAATCATAACAGCACTTGTTAATAGAAAATAAAGAGAATTCTTTGACAGTTATGTCTAATATGTTCACATCAAATTGTAATGAACTCCTATTTGAAAGTTAAACACTAGTGAAATAAAGTAGGTGGTTAGAAAAATTCATAACTCAAATTCAGTTTTCCAGGTTTTTACTTATAATCTCAAAACAGTCCAAAATGTTGTGTACATATTGAAGAAGGAAAACTCACCATCTTTGAGAAAGTCTAGTGAAACCAATGACTTTGAGACTTTTCACACTAATGTGGTCTATCCTGACTTACAACATCAATTTTTTTATAACCATAACAGTTTCTAGAAGATGATAATCAATTGGGCTAGTGGTGCAAATACATTTAGGCTTTCCCAATTCACAGCATTGTTGCTGATAAAAAGCCTCACTAAATAATTTAGTTTTCTCCACATCTGAGCAAGTTACATGTTTTCAGTTCTTTAATCAAGCTGCATCAAATAATTCATATTTGAAAGGCATAATTTTTCAGTAATATATTCTGCAGTCTATTATAGAGAAAAATACTTAGAGTTCTCAAGTAACTTTAAGGACTACCTGTTTGTTTGGGACTTTTACAATTTTACCTCTGAATTGAAAAAAGAGGCATCACTGAAATAATACTCCCCTTCAATTTCACACTTTCCAAAATTGTAAGCATAGTCAAAAAATCACAGAAGTGTTAGATGGCATCTCTGGAGAGAGCCTAGTCCAACTTCCAACTCAGAGGAGGGTCACAGAGAGCAGGGTGCCCAGGACTGACTAGTCTGGTGGCCTTCTATGATGCAGTGTTTGCATGAGTGGCTAAGAAAGAGCAACTGATGTCATTCATTTGGACCTCTGTAAAGCCTTTGGTGTGATCCCACACAACACCCTTGTCTCTAATAGAAAAGATGGATTTGATGGATAGAATATTTGATGGAGAAGGAATTGGCTGGATGGATGCACACAAAGAGTTGCAGTCAATGATTCAATGTCCAAATAGAAAACAGTATCAAGTGGTGTACCTCTACATCAGGACCAGTACTGTTCAATGTCTCTAATAATGATATAGACAGCTATCAAAATCTCTTCAATGAGAAACATGAGGATTAGCACTTATTTTCCATTCTTTTTTTCAGAAATATCTGGAGAATGAGATTATAACCACAACATTCTACTTGCGCTACAAATACCACAAATCTATGTGCACCCGTGCACTTTCATTTACCTGTATAAACACAAAAGATTAATAAACAGGCTAAAATATGCTAATCTTGAATGGAACTGTACTTCTGATCCTTACTAATTCTTTGCTTGCAGAATATATTACTGAGACTTGCTAACAAAGCACATGCTTCACTCACCTCATGTGCTAGCTTGCATAAAGATGAGTAATCTGCCATTGCCTAGTGTTAATGAAGACAACTGTATTACATTATTGCTTATTGTTATTACTTTATCTTTGCATAGCTTCCAAAACGTATTCTCACACCTTTATATCAAAGGGATGATTTGAGTTTCATCGTATCTTTTTTTTCTACTTGAAGTGATAGAAGATTGGAAAATAATCCATGTTCAAACTCAGCTGATAAAAACACATGGTTGTCCACATGCTACCATTAAAGTACTTTTTATTTGCCTAGGTCCATTCACATATGCTAAGAAATCTGCCTTAGTGCTTTCTCTCAATAAATCTGCTGTGTAAATAAAACATTTGTGGGCTTTGTGGTCTCTTCTCACTTGTCCTATATTGTGGCTGTATTAGTAAAAGCCTGTGAACGTGCAATCTCTATCTGTAATGTCCAAAGCCAACTTTACCTGAAAAACATATATCCAAAAAATATTTCCAACAGTTAGATCTATTATGCATTGACCTCCTGAATTTAGTAGACATCATGAAGTAAATAAAGAATTACAATTACATTCCAATGCATCTTTATGATATTTTTCAGACAAAATATGCTCATCAACCCTGCCTGCTCAGTCATGAGGAACTTCCAGTTTAGCAGTGAACACAATAGCAAAAGATTTAAAGCTGAGTTTCCAGAATGCTCCCCACAAATGATTTCTACTAATGAAGTCTTTCTATCAGACCAGCAGTGTAACTTGCTATAACAAAGCCTGATGGACTCATGAGGCCATAGAACCCCTCTAGCTGCACCAAGGCTGGAGTGCATGGCCACACAAAGAGATAAAGATTTTTGACACTCAGGCTCTGAAGAGGTTTCATTTTGTTCCAGTTTTTGTCAAGACTTAATATAAAAATAAAAAGTGGGAGACAGAGTAAATCTAAAGTGGAAAAGCCTTTTCCTGCTATCAAGCAAGCAAGGAAGGACTCAACTGAGTAGAATCATCCTACATCATTAGCATGAGTTACTGGAGATACCCAGTGTACCATAGTACCACAAGCACTTAAAATTCTGGCTTTTTCAGCTTTGAACAAGAATTGCTTTTCATCTACAAGAATTGAAGAGAGAGCACACTGCCCCCTTAGTTTACCACAATAGCAAGTGTGAAAATTGTAATCCCCAGAGAGTTTTGAAGAAATGCTAAAGATATAACTTTATTTTGCATTCCTAACTCCTGTCATTGGGAATAAAACCTTGATCATCAGTGAGTCCCACAGAGAAAAAGCCATGTTTGCTACCAGGATCAGCAACGGTCCTGTTCTATTTCAGTCATCATGCAATTTCTTGATGTAGACAGTCCAAGATTGAGAAGCCCATTGTGATCTCTGAAATCTAGCATATCTGTGGCCACCAGGTTTACCTGAATTTTCGTGTTTTCTTTATCTAAACTTTTTCTTGTACCTAATTCACTCATGTCTAACGTCATAATCCAAATTTTACTTACCTCAGAATATAATCTTTATCTTTTATTATAACCTTGCCTGCTACATTTGGAAAGCTTTCTATTAGCAGTTTCCTGTTCCTTATGTAGGTACTCATATACCAAAGTCAAGTCTCTCTTTTGCCTTTTCTATGGGCAATTCCTGCAGCATACACCAAAACAGCTGAGCAGGCTTTACTTGAGCTCATTCTTTCACACTGCTGTGGAATCATGACCTGATTTTCCTCTACAGACTTCAGTTTCTAGAGTGTAATATGCATTGTCCATGATTTTTTCAGAGTCTCTGGTTGATAGCACAATGTCAAACAGGAATGCACTGTAAGATTTTAGAAGAAACAAACATTTTACCTTCTGTTCTAGAATTATGAAATTTAGGACTCTAAAACCAAACAATTTCTGTAAAAAAAATTTTACTTTCAGTGTTTTCTTTTTCGTTTTTTTTTTTGTTGTTGTTGGTTTTGATTTTGAGGTTTTTTTTGTTTGTTTGTTTTGGGGTTTTTTGGAGGATGTTTTTTCCCAAAAATCTTTCAGTCTCTGAATGATTCAACAGTTATTAAAATGAGTTGAAAAATCAAGCTTACCTTTGGTGGGTTGAGACCAAAAATAAAAGCCAACATATATGTACACTATGATGCTAAGTTACAGTGTTGGTTGTGAGTACAGAAAATATTCATTTCACCTAAAAATTGTGTCTAAAAAGTTAGATGTTTAAGTCTAAATCAGTTACTCCCTTTATATATAATGGTGGATAAAAGGTATCTTCACCAAAGATGATTCATAGCATCATAAAATATATGTCCAAGATGAGTTAGTTACCTGAGTCACCCTCTCTATTTTTCTCTTCACTGACCATGAAAACAATTATTATCCTAGATTTAGAAGAACAGCTTTTAGTTATTTCAGCAACGATTCAGGTGCCTATGCAGAGATGCTGAAGATTATCTGAACTATCCTCATGGAGTCAACAGAGACAGCACAGAAGCAGAGGCCCACATCCATCTGCAGCACTCTGAGCACTTGAAGGTGCTTGAAGCATGTCGCCTGAGGTTTTGGGAGAGTAATTTGACCAGAACCACGAAGGCCATGAGCATACCGGATGTATTCAGATGCAGGTTTGTGTGCCAAGCCGTTGAGCCTAGAAGTGCAAAGGAATGCAAGTTAAAGCAGCTTTATTAAGTGAGGGCATGTTTCCTCAAGCTTAGTGATACACAAATACAGCTGTCTTTTATCTGAGAAGTGATACTCCACTGTGCTATACTCTGCATATCTACCAGTCTCTAAGACTATGCTCTACATATTAGTTCTACCTCAGTCACATAAATTCAAGCATTAGAATCTCAAAAGACACATACATTTATCTTAATCCATGTTTCTTGGATTAAATCACCACAACGGTGAAGCAAGGACTAAAATAAATTCTCTCATACTTCAGATAAATTGTCTGATCACTGGAATAGTTATTCATTTTGTCCTTTTTCTCTTTCCTTTCTGCTCAATAAATAGTAATTAAATAATGCAAAGTAAAGGAATTTTGCATTTCCTTCTGGCAACAAGAATGAGACTAAATGGACATGTTTCTGTCTCTTCCCACTCAGGGAGGACCATTTCTAGTTTAGTCACCTAGATTAGGGGACTTATGCATGAAAATCATCACTAACTCAACATTACTGCTCAAAGCCATGCTAAGGCACATGGAGGGCAGGGAGATGATTTGAGGCAGCCAGCACGGCTGGGTAAGTCTTGTCTGACCAACCCAGTGGCCTTCTATGATGGAGTAGAACAAGAGAAGGGCTACAGATGTCATTCATCTGGACTTCTGCAAAGCCTTTGATAATATCTTTCTATCTGAATTGGAGAGAAATGGATTTGATGAGTCAATTGTTAGATGGATAAGGCAGTGGTTGAACAGTTGCATCCAGAAGGTAAAGGTCAATGGCTCAGAGTCCCAAAGGGCATCAGTGACAAGTGGTGTCCCTCATGGTCCTGTATTGGGATCAGTGTTATTAATATCTTCATTAATTACATGGAGAACAGGATCAAGACACTAAGCTCAGTGGTGCAGTTAGCACACCTGAAGGATGGATGCTATCCAGAGGGACATGGACAAGCTCAAAGAGTGGGTCCATGGGAGCCTCATGAGGTTTAACAAAGCCAAGTGCAAGGTGCTGCACCTGGGACAGGAGAACCCCTGGTATCAATTCAGCCTGGGGCATGAATAGATCAAGAGCAGCCCTGCTGAGCATTTGGGGATCCTGGTGGATGAGATGTCAGACATGACCCAGCAATGTGGACTTGCAGCCCAGAAAGCCAATTGTATCCCAGGCTACAGCAAAAGCATCATGGACATCAGGTAAGGGGAGTGATTATGCTCCTCCGCTCTTGTGAGACCCCACCTTGAGTGCTGCATCCAGCTCTGGGGTCCCCAGCACAAGAAGGACATTGACCTGTTGGAGTGAGTCCAGAGGAGGACACCAACATGATTAGAGGGCTGGAGAACCTATCTTATGGGGAAAGCCTGAGAGAATTGGGTTTAATCAACCTGGAAAAGAGACAGCTCAGGAGTGACCTAGTTGCCACCTTCCAGTACCTGATGGGGAGCCTGCAAGAGAGCTGGAGAAGGACTTTTTACAGAGCATGTAGTGATAGGACTAGGTGGGATGGCTTCAAACTAAATGAGAGTAGGTTTAGATTAGACATTAAGAAGTAATTCTTTACTGCAAGATTGGTGAGTTACTGGCACAGGTTGCCCAGAGAAGCTGTAGATGCCCTATCCTGGGAAGTGTTCAAGGCCAGGCTGCATGGAGCTCTGAAGAAACTGGCCTAGTGAAAGGTCCCTGCCCACAGCAGAGGGATTTGAACTAGATGATCTTGAAGGTCCCTCCCAACCCAAGCCATTCTATGATTCTGTAAGTCAGGTTGATTTAACATGGTTTGATGGAATGGAGTGAATCTATTGCACTGAGGTACCCAACCCTGTGTGTATTACTAGCCCTTCTCAAATGTGTTTAAAGTGCATTAGAATAAACTTCTTTCACTGAAACATAAAATAAAACATTTGGTTTTCATTTATGATGAATTAAGAATGTGCAGGGGGCAGCATACAACAGATAGTTGACAATGGAGGTCTCTACAAAGATTTTCTCTACCTGCTACTCAACCTGAAAGAATTCAGTTCAGAATTAAGACACTCAAATGCAGGTTTTTACACATAGAGGTCTGCAGGTATGGTGTTTCTTAAATTTTCATTTTATTCAATGGACTATTATTCAAATGAATCAATAGAAATTAAAAGAGCTATTCAGGTCCCCATAAAATAGACATCTGGTAATGTGCAATCTGAAGCTGAATTTTGAACACTATCACTAAATATCGACAGTAGAACCACCATGATGAGGTGATTATTTGTCCCTTCTGACTGCAGAAAGATCCTAGACAAATATATTAGCTCAGAAGACTAATTCTTATATGGTTGGAATTAGATGAGATCAATCTCATTGGTTTTATTGCAAGCTTTTTCCTCTGTCTACATCTCATATTCATCCTTTGGCCATTATTTCTGCAAATTTCTCTGCTACGTTGTGAATAAGCTACTAACATTGTTAGCAGTGGTTGAAAAAGAATGAAAGAGGACATATCCTGATTGTTTTAATTTATTTTTCTGAAGTTTCTGTAAACCTATTTTAAAAAGAAATAGGTAAACAGGTCTTGGCTTCTCAAAGGAGAAATAATTTGATAAAGTGCTGTTTTCCTAGCATGTATTTCTGGTTGCTCAGGACAGTCAGACTAGGGGAAAAAAGCTTTGAAAGCAAATGACTTGTAATGATGAATCACAGCTGAGAAAGGGGATATACCAAATCATCTTCTTGGCTGTATTGATTTCAGTGTACAGACAGTTCAATCTCTGATGTAATGAGAAGCACTGTCCATGGCACTTCCCTAAGGACTAAGCATAAGGCTTTATGCTATTACATGAATGTCTCCTAAATGAGGATGAGGATTAATTTTCAGAACCCTGAAACAAAAACTATAAACAAGTTTTCTCTCTCACACTCAGTTGGATTTGTTACATCGTAACTCCCACCACTTTATTCTCCAAATTGAAGCAAATTGGCACTGACTTTTTGAGAGTTTGCCTTATCTCATGCAACCCACAGATAAACCATTTTGATTTTTTTTTCTAAATTAAAATAGCAACTTCTATAAATTAAAGTGCCCCTAAAGAGTTCTGTTGAAATACACACCTACACATGCTGAGTTGGGAAAAATATGAACTCTTGATCCTTTTCTCAAAATCTGACATGGAGACCTGAAGTCAACAAATTTTGGTTTCAAGTGATCTAGGATTGTGTCTTTACTGTTGGAGAGTGACTGATTAAATTAAATACAGTGCAACTTGAGATCTAGCCAAATCAAGCACAAATTTTTTTCACAACAAAAAATTCTGTGAGTCCACTGTTTCCTTAATGATGTTAGTGTTCAAATATATGCATACCATGTATAGCACCTTCATACTGAAATTCACAATCTCCATTTCCTGTCTTCATCTTTCTTCTTATTTTTATATAGTTCAGGGGATGGAATATAATAATATGATCTATTGAGAGCACTGATTCTCCAAGAAAAATGCTTCAAACAGTATAATTTTTTATTGGTTCCTCACTACTAAACTCTGACTTGGGTACCCATACAGATGTAGGCTGTTAAATTATAGGTTCATGTTTAAAATTGTTAATGGAAATATATTTTCATGTACACAAATATGGACCAATGGCACACAAAACAAAAGCCATACACTACTTAGAATAAGCATTTATCTAAGTTAAAATAATTGTTATCCTGAAACTTGATCATGTTTGTTTTGACTGAAACATGGAATTTTTGCTCCTTGAACGTTTTTTTTTTTCGCTTCTTGTTAGAGAGACTGACAAAGCAGTCTCACAGTAAACTAAAAACAAAGAACAGTTTTCTTTTTAATAGACACAGATATTGTTGAAATGAGATACCAACAGAGGTGTATTACTCTGAGTCTTTCATTGATAGTGTGTGAGTTGTCTTTCAGTGTTACAATACATACAGGTCAAATTCATTCAACATACAACAAGAGCGTGATGCTTCTATCACCCCACAGGAGTCATGATACAATTTCAGAATTGTGTTTAGCTTCATATATTTATGTTATTGAATCATTCCTTTAAGATAGAAGTTTCATCTTCATAACCATCTTCCTGTTTAAACAGGCTGGCAAATTAAAATGAATACTCTTTGGAGAACAGATGAAGAATACACTACGAAATCCCAAGTGATCTTCTGATCATGCATGAGGTACTGCATGACTGACACGCTTGTTCTTCCTTCATGTATGATGCATATAAAAGATCATGTTGGGTGACTTCAAACAGCAGATAAAACATGTTCAGAAGTTAGGAGATACATATCCATAGGAACTTCACTATTTATGGCGCTCTAATAAGACCACACTTAGCCATGCTTGGTGTGAGCACGGAATTTATATTCTGATTAAAAATCTATCCTACTAAAAATATAAAACTAAGAAAATATTTAAAAATCCATATTGACTGCTCCCAATCATATTTTTGTCCTTCACTGTTTACTCCATCACCTTCTGAGGCATTGAAGAGAAACCAACTGTCCTGTAATTCTGTGGATTCTGGCTCTTCTTGAAGATAGGAGTGACATTTGCTCCCCTTCAGTAGTCATGAACCTTCCCGGTCACCATACCTTTTAAAAATATTTAGAAGTGGCCTACACGGGCATTAGCCAGCTCTCTTGGCACTTGTAGGCACATGCCATCAAATCCAGTGGACTTATGTATCTCACAATTTTGGAAAGGTGAGAGAAGATACAGCTGGGACAGCTGATCCCAACTGATCAAAGGGATATCCCACACCATATGGCATCATACTCAGCATATAAAGCTAGGGGAACAAGGAGGAAGGGGGGGACATTCAGAGTGATGGTGTTTGTCTTCCTAAGTCACCACTACATCTGATGGAGCCCTGCTTTCCCAGGGATGGCTGAACACTCACCAGCTGATAGGAAGTGGTGAATTAATTCCATGTTTTGCTTTGCTTGTGTGCACAGCTTTTGCTTTACCTATTGAACTGTCTTTATCTCAATACACGAGTTTTCTATCTTTTACTATTCCAGTTCTCTCCCCCATCCTGCTGGTGAAGGAGCGAGCGATCATCTGTGTGGTGCTTGGTTGGCAGCTGGGGTTAAACCATGACAGTGTTACTGCAATTATGCATATTTTCCTTTGACCATTTGGGAGTAGAATTTCTAGCGACTTCTTCCCACAAAAGATATAAATATTACGTCTTAAGCACCCTGAAGAAAACGGGGAAAGTTAACAACACTGTGTAATGAATATTTCTCCACTTGGAAAAAATTTTAAAAAATACTTTCTTCCATTTTAATGGGCAAAATAACTAATCACTATGTATATTCAATAGATTATTCCCCAAATCTATTTTGCAGCCTATAATAGAGAAGTCCAGCTGCCGGAAAGTTTTATCTCTTGCCCCAGTCAAGATGTTACCACTGCTGTCACCACTTGTGGCTTGTACTGCTGTACTTCTCACCTTACTCATCTGCCCACTTTTTCCAGCAAATGCAGCAGGGTTTCCTTGCGTTGACGACCTGGGGCTCCTGACTAAATTCTTAACATGTCAGGGAAAAGAAATTGGTATCTCCTTCCCATTTGCTCAATTTTACTCTTTTCAGGCTTGATCTTGTCACAGGCTGCAGTGTGGTTACATATTCACCTATGAATTCATTTGCTGCAAAACGTGGAATACGTAAAAATTTTCATAAGAAAGGATGTTCTTTGTTGTTTGATCTTTATCTACTTTCAAGCTTAATCAACAAGAAGTGAGATTTAATCCCTGAACCAGAGAGCAGCTAACAAGCAAGCTCTAAGTGATGTCCATGTATTAGAAAAACAAATTACTTGTTAAAGTTTAGGACTTAACATACTTCAGTAATCTCAGACCTAGGCAGAGGTTAACAAAGCTTGGGAAGAAGGATGCCTACTGATGGAGGACACAGAGAATGCACAATTTATAGGCCACCAAGCCATCTGGCAGCACTCCCAAGATAAGGAAGAAACTAATAAACCCAACTCAGTAACTGTGCTGAAATCAGCTCCAACTGGGTAATTCTGGCAGGGGAAGATGGTAACCACCAACTCACAACTACCAACCCAAGAAACCAACTGATCCAAAAGAAGAGAAAGACTAAAGAAGAGAAAGATTGAGCATGAGGACAAATTGGGATGAGAAGCAAGAGGATCATTAACCAATAGACGATAGAATGCTAATTAATAAGAGAACTATGCAACTTGTAGCCAACGAACACTAATTCCTTTTTTTGCTAAAATGTGTACAGGTTTAGGAGTTTTGATAGTGGACATGCTTGACTTACGGAATTCCAATGAGCACCCAGGCTTGCACAACTCCAAAAGAGATAATCAAAGTCTCTCTCAAGTGTGTAATTATTGGCTTCTTACACATCAGATAACAAATCTGATTTTCACAGACAACACATGAACTGAGATCTCTTGACACAGGTTTATGATGTGAATAAAAACGCAACCATAAAGAGTACTGAAATGCTAAAAATGCCTCAAATCCTTACATAACTTGCTTGCAAATGAGGATTAGCCTACACTGGCAGGTACCTTTACTTGCCAGCAGATGCTGGCAGAACACTTTTTCCCTGGGGAGGTTTCTCTCCACTTGCAATTTTAAATAGCTTTTGATTCCTCTTTTATTCATTTATCAACAAAGGTCAAAAGCAAATTTTTTGTTTAAGGTTTCAACCCAGCATCCTAGCAGGCAAAAGGGACATTATCAGTGTGTAATAGATACATGTACTCACATATCTTACTGTTTCTCACACCATAGTTTGTTGTTTTTATCCAGTCAGTGGCACAACTTCTGGAAAAATGGATAAGGTTCTCACATCTACACAGTCTTACTTAGGGCTTGGCAATCAGGTTATTCTCCTAGAAAATTGAAGTAGGATGTTAAAAATGCCAGGAAGAACAGAAAGTCAGTTATTTAAATTTTGAAGGTGTTCACAAACCTCTAAACTCTTAAGTTGAAACCCTTATCCTGTGAAGTCTTGTGCCAAGCTCATAAGTAATCCATGGATGGATCTTTTCCACTCCTCACCTAGCATCTTCCTGAAGGATGAACACCAGCATTGTAAGTTCTGTTTGGGCTCTGGGCTGGGGTTACACATACATTAAATGTATATTTTTCCTATCATGGAGCTAAAGACAGGCAGCCCTAAAGGATGGCTCAGTTGAGTCAAGATTGGACAAGTAAGAAAATTACTGTGAAACTGTTCTTCCTTATATCTTTTACCTCCCCACTATTTCCTCATTTAGAGGCATTGTGAATTTCAGATAAACATCAAAGTAAATTCACAGCTCTGGCATTGGCTATATAATTTACATGTGTACACTACAATGTCAGCTATATTGTGCTTGTGATGACTGATTCTGTGTTTATAACATTCCAACTGATACATAATACAATTGAACAGATTGGAAAGTCTGGCTTCTGCAATAAAATGATACATGTGATGTTTGCGACATGCAATGTTTGGTATTGATGCCTCAGCAGAGTTCTGTATTTTCAATATTATTATTAGCTAAGCAGCCTTTGCAGTATGTCCTTATTTACACTCCTGCAGTATTTTCAAGGGTGGCACCCAAGAGCAGATGTCAGGCACTCCAGCCTTGTAACAAAAGTCTCCAGACTATGATAAACATGTAAAGGGAAATGTTCTTAAGAAGGCTATCAGGTCCTTGCCTTTCTGGAGCCTAAGAGCCACGTGGCACCCCGTGAAGTCAATGGAAATCTCTTCATTAACTTCAGTGAGCTTTGGATTAGTACTTCCAGTTTCTGTAGTAGTCCTGATCAGCCACTGTACAAATGTTAACAAGATGAATTGAAAAATGCCTTCAGAAACTGAAAAGACAGAAGATATTGTTTCATCCATTTCTGACAAGGGTGAAAAGCCATGATGGACAAAGGTAAAGAGATACCACACAGTTCCTCAAGATAGGAAATGAAAATGCTCATTATACTTCTTAAAAATCCAAAGGGATTTAGATGAGTAAGTTTCTATTGGCTCCCTAATAACTCCTCTTAAGGATAAATCCATAAGTGGAATTGGAAGGAAGATAATGAGTGAGGTTGATATACATTTGCTGAAACTTCTTTCCTGTCTGTCAGGACCATGCCTATAGGCTTTTAAGCATTTTAGTGCCACTCCTGAAGTGGAAAATCACAAATGAATATTTAAAAGCAGGCAAAGTGATCACAGATGATCACTTTGAAGCCTAAAAAAACCATCTTTTCTCACAATGCTAACTCATTGCCACGGTAAATTCTGAATAAAGATATAAAAATGGTTTCAAATTTTTGGCATATTTTTGGAAGAAATGTTTTTATAGCAGTGTTAAAAACAATGGTATGGATATCGAATCTCATGAAGTTTCTAGGAAAAATGTTCATGTCCGGACACACTTAGGAATACTATTTTATAAGCAGCCACTTTATCACAGAGAGCGGCTTAGATAAACTGGAATTCTTGATTTTCAGTGCAAAACCAAAACTGTCTGCTACTTGCCCAAATAGTGAATTTTAAATGTGATTTTCAGGTAGAGAGACTGAAAATAAGGATGATAGAGCAAAGACATTTAAAGACATAAACAGAAAGTTGTTCATTAGATGAAGGCGTCTCACAGACATATGTACTTCATGTTACTCTTTTGCAAAAGAAGAAAATACCATGAAAAGATAGCAAAAAACATCTTATTGAAAGCAATAAAAATCAACTAGAATTCACATTAGGCTTAAATAAGTAGTCCCATATGTCCGTACTTGGTAAGGTTTTGTTGATTATGTTGTCACTTGCCAAGATCACATGTTTTGAAATGTATATATTGTTTATATCTTGGGACAATTTTAAATTGCCATGTCCCTCCTTCTAGCAGGAAAGCCTGGGTGGAAGAAGTTTCTCACTCTTCTCACATTAGAACTTTCTGTGTAAAACCAGAAAAATGTCATGATACTTATTAACTTTGTGAACCCTCGAATAATTTCCTAACATGAAAAGAAAGGGCACTTGAGAAAATACAAAAACCTTCAGGCTAATATAATATGATGTATTGTTGTTATGGTGTTTATTTATTGTTGATTTCATGTTTATTTATCTGTTCACTCTCAAACTGAATTTTTTCCACTACATTGTATATTTTGCAGTATACTATACAAATAGTAAAGTATTAGAACAATCTGTGTCAAAACTGTGAGAAAGTGAAATCATACATTTAAATTTTGAGCAAGATATAATTAAAAATACCTTAATTTAACACAAGAAGGACTGGATGAAATTCTGATATTATTAAACTGAATGCCAGAATGGATTAATTCTATAATTTAGTTGGAGTATGATAGATTCCACACAGGAAAATTAATTTGGAAATTTAAACATATGGAGTCTGAGATACCCTGTTGAAAAAATCCATAAAGTCACATGAAGAATTTAAGAGTACTGTTTTAGTTCCCTTGATTCCTTGACAACTAGAAAGAAAAGAAATTCCTACTAAATTAAAAACCACTTCTAACTTCAATGTAGCCAGAATTGCACTGTATCTGCTGCATATGGTTGTGTAATTGTATGTGTATTTGCTTGTTTATAAAATAGTCATTTTCTACCTTTTTCCTCCTTCTAATATTTTTCATAACAAAATCAGTTGCTAATCTTTTAGGCTATTTCTCACAACACAAGCTTGGTTTCAGCACTGAAATACACATTTTTCAAAGAAATTTTGTTTCCATGTGCATCTTGCAGGAAGACAAAGGACTGTGGTGCTTTTGACTTTGGCCAGCAGAGAGACCCTCCCCACCCAGCTGCTGTCTCACTCTCCCTCCTCAACAGGATGTGGGGAGAAAATAAGATGGAAACCTCATGTGCTGAAATACGGACATTGAAATCACTTACCAACTAACATCACAGGCAAAACAGACTCAGATTAGGAAAAATTAATTTAATTTATTTCAAGTTCAAAATATACTAGGATGGTGAGAAACAAACACTAAAGCACTGTCCCACCACATGCCTCCTTTTCCCAGGCTAAATTTCATTACTTCATTCCTGACTCCCCTATGTCTTTCCCCCAGGCCCAAGTGGAACAGGGAAGTGGGGAATGGGCACTGTGGTCAGTCCATATGAGCTCCTCTCTGTTGCTCCTTCCCTCTCACACTTTTTCCCTCTGCCAGTCTTTCAGGGTAAATGTGCTCCAGCATGGATTATCCACTGGCTGCAGCTCCTGCCAGGAGCCTGCTCTAGCATGAGAACAGGGTACTGGAACAGGCTTCCCAATGCAGTGGTCACAGCACCAAGCCTGACAGAGTTCAAGAAGCATTTGGATGATACTCTCAGGCACATGGTATGACTCTTGAGGATGGTCCTGTGCAGGGCCAAGAGATGGACTTCATGATCCTTGTGAATCCCTTCCAACTCAGCATCTTCTGTGATTCTGTGATACATCTGTGGCTACAGCTTCCTTCAGAAGACATCCACTTTCTCCATGGGCTGTCTTCCACAGGCAGCATGGTCCTCTCCATGGCCTGCAGAACAATCTGCATCACCATGGGTTCCTCCTCAGGCTGCAGGGAAATCTCTGCTCCAGAGCCTGGAGCACCTCCTCCCCCTCTCTCTCTTCTCACCTTGGTGTTCACAGGGTTATTTGTCTCACCTATTTTTTTCCTCAAAAACTTTTGTTCAGTGTTTTTGCCCTTTCTTGCACACTTTCCCCAAGGCACCCCCACCCCGGCTGTGGGCTCAGCCATGCACGGCGGTGGGTGGGCTGGAGCCAGCTGGAATTGACTGTATCCAGCACCAGACAGCCCAAGCCTCCCCTCACAGAGCCTCCCTGCAGCCCCCACTACCAGTGCCTGGACATGGGAACCCTACAAAGTCTCTCTGGAAAATTCTAACCAGCAGCTGTGAGCACAGACACACTCTTCAGACTGGCAAAAGCCACTTCCTTGGCTAGTACAGCTTCTTTTGAGTATACCTTTGAGGATTACATTTCTTTTACATCTTAATGGTTTTCTGTCACTATGGATACGGCGTGCCTACAACTCAGTGTGGATACAGTGTGCCCAGATAAGGGAGGCTCTGCAGTAAAAACTAGGATTGTTTTTTTGTAACTGTACTGCCTACTGTTTGGTGGGGCCCAGGATGTTGTCAGGAGACTGCCAGCACTTCTCCAGCCCTCAGACTATTACCCTCCATTGCTCCAATGACAGGGACATGCTGGTGAGTAATAACAGTACCAGGGAAGACCTGGAGTGTACCAAGTGTGACCACAAGGCTCTTGGGGCAATGATAAAGGGCGGGGTGGCCCAGGGTTCTTCCCCTGTAATCCTTTTGGTGAGAGAGAAGAGTCCAAGGAGGAGTGAAAGGATCCTGTGGGTAAACAGCTGTTTCCAGAGCTGGTATCAACAACAGGGACTAAGCTTTTGTGAGGATTTGAGGACTTCTAAGAAGATACAGGACCATCTGAGCAAGGGGGGCAAAATTGTCTTTGCCAGTTGGCTGGCCAGACTGCTGAGAGCTTTCAGCTACAAAAGATGGAGGAGGGACGTGATGATGAACAATCAGATGAGGAAGTGGTAGACAAATGGAAGGAAATGATGCAGGGTGATGTGGACAGGAGAGATAAGGCAATCATAGAAAAGGGCTGAAGACATTATTTATGATGACATAAAAAAGGGAGTGATGCGAGGGCTGCACTATGGGACAAGCTCTCACACTTCTGGGAAATTAGCACAATTATGAGCTGTACACTAATGCAGGTAGCATGGGGAACAAACAGAGGGAACCACATGCAGTCTCTAGGCCTCTACACCACCCATGAAAAGAAAACACTCATTCTGATGATTCAGACGTACTTTATAACATTGTCTCATCTACGATACTATTGTTCTGAAGACATAGCAGTGATGAAGTGGTGCTAAACTGAACAGTTGCAACTTAGACTGATCTAGCTTCTTTTGTTCTTTGATTTTCTAAACTACTTCTCAGTGGCTACAGCTAAGGATGAGCTGTACAAGTGTTGTTAAATTGTGTGGATAAAAAAGATAGTGGAGAAGAACAGATGTCCTTAGAGACAGAATCCTTTCAAAATTAGGAGGACTATAACTGACATAATTGAAAAAGTTTAAGGCATAAGAACCTTTCTTCAATTTAAACTAGAATCCTTAAGCAAAACAACCTCATCCCATTTACACTGTCAAATATGTCTAAAGATACACAAAGTTCAGTTTCAGAGAGAGATCACATCTACAGAAAAATAGAGGGTTCGCAGATTAGGTCTAGATTTTGAGGCAGCTCTTTTAAAATGAGGTTCATTCTTTATCAGTGCCTTGGATCTGACTGAGATGGAGTTCATTTCCCCACAGCAGCACTCAGTGCTGTGCTTTGTATTGGTAGCTAGAAAGGAGTTGATAACAAACCAGTGTTCTGGCTACTGCTGATCAGTGCTCCCCACAGCATCAGCATTGTCTCTCCAACATTTCCCCCTCACCACTAGACTGGCGGTGGGCAAGATCTTGGGAGGGGAAACAACCAGGACAGCTGACTCAAACTGACCAAAGGGAAATTCCATATCATATGACATCTGCTCAAATACAAAAGCATTCATTATTACAGTGTTTGTCTTCCAGAGCAACTACTACACATAATCAAGCCCTGCTTCCCAGAAAGTGACTGATGGGAAGTAGGGAACAAAGCTTTTGTTTTCCTTTGTTTCTGTAATCAGTCTTTGCTTTTGCTTTTATTAAGCTGTCTTCATGTAAATGTTTAAGTTGCCTTTTTAAACAATTCTTGCGAAGTCAGGTAAGTGCATATTGTTAGTAAGATAATTTAAAAAAATTCTTCCACGAGGGTTAAGCTTGGTCAAATTGGTTCTCATTAAATATAACAGAACAGGTTCTTCACAAAGTCAGTATAGTTTAGCTACATGTCTGAACCCTTAATGACTAATGGTATTTTTACAATGAAAAATACTTTCAAAAGTGTGATTTTCCAGAACTTTGTAGCTTCACTAGCTCACAAAGAATGCAGGAAACACTCATGCTCTGTAGTGTGCAACAGAGAAGGAAAAGTGGTATTGAAGAGTTCTTGTGAATTCCCCTTGGCCCCCAAGTAATGAGTTAAATTGCAGGATTTCCCTGTTACCTTTCTTCGTGGCTCTGGTTTGAGGAATCTCTGTTTTGTTCTGAAAGCACTTTAGTAAAACTGCAGACATGATTTTTCACCCTGCATGGCCCAAGATAAAGCAAATTATGTGAAACAGGGAAAAAAGTTTTGCAAGAGACTAGTGAACTGCAAGACGTGGTTACCCTACTAATTCTACTATATATCTCAGAATAGCAGAGATGACTGGAATACTTTGGGAGTGTAGGCAACCAAATTGCAGATTGTACCTTGAGGTGTCAAAGTATGGTTCTCACATCTGTATTTGTCTCTTTTCTCCCATTAAAAAGTGTAAAGCCAAATAAAACAGTTTATTTAAATAAAGGCAACTAAAACCCATTACTTCCTGAAGAAAATTAGATTGCATACTGTGAGGGATTTGGAAAAAACAGTCCAAATATATTTTTGCATTTTGAAATACCAAGGGCCTTCTGCCATTCTTTTTCACACTAAACAAAGAACTCCTGTTATCCTTATGAAGTCTTGCTCCCATAACACATTCAACAGATGTCCTCTATTAGAAAGAGAATGCCTGTAGGGTATTAAGTCCCATCTAGTCAGATTTCTTTAAACATGGACATAGAAGGGATGCAAATAATTTGCCAGGATTATCTGTCTCTTTATTTATGATAGAACTCCAGTGAGAATTTACACAGCATTGGGGGAAACAAATCTGAAAAAAAAAGAAAAATTCATTTTGAAGACATAAAATTTTGAGGGATGTAAATATATCACTTAGTAAGGTTCCCTTTGTGATATTCACAAAAGTAACTTAAAAAATACATGAATCTGAAAATATAACTATTGGTTTATTATTTGCATTTAGATAAACAAAAGGACATTTTTACAATCAAGTTTAGGTTTGGTCAAATAAAGTTAAATTTTCCAGATAACTTTTAGATCTTTGAAACTTAGATCTAGCCTCTCAGTAGGGTTTGTGGATGTTGGCCACCTTAGAATAGGACCCAAAACATGTAACACAGAAGAAGCCATCTCAAAGCAACTATTCCAGAACCACAGAATGGGTCAGGTTGGAAGGGACCACTGTGGGTCATCTGGTCTGACCTCCCTGCTCAAGCAGGGTCATCCCAGAGCACATTGTACAGGATTGTGTCCAGACAGTTCTTCAGTATCTCCAGTGAGAGAGACTCCACAACTTCTCTGGCCAATCTGTTCCAGTGCTCGGTCATCTGCAACGTAGAGAAGTTTTTCCTCCTATTCAGGTGGAATTCTGGCTCTGTCTTCTTGACACTCTCCCTTCAGATGCTTGTACACATTGGTGAGGTCCACCCTCAGCTGTCTCTTCTCAAGGCTGACCAGGCCTAGCTCCCTCAGCCTTTCCTTGAAGAGAGATGCTCCAGTCCCTTAATCACCTTTGTAGCCCTCCTCTGGACCTGCTCCAGGATCTCCACGTCTCTCTTGTACTGAGGAGTCCAGAACTGGACCCTCCAGATGCAGCCTGAGTAAAGGGCTGAGTAAAGGGGCAGGATCACCTCCCTCAACCTGCTAGAAAAACTATGAGGAAAGTGTTTCTTTGAACATCTCTATTACCTTAATTGTCCCTAACCTGCTTATTTCCATGCCAACAAAGAGGGATTTCATATCTTATTCGGAGAAATACCAAGAAAGCAATCTGTCTTTTCCTGATTGCTGCACACATGTGTATGCACACCCCTTGTAAAGTGTGGGAAGATTTGACTTTGTTCTTCAGTCTGAAGGACTTCACGCGCACACACACACACCTTAGAGTGACTCAGGCAGTTTTCTCTAAGAGTTGTCATTTTGCAGGAGGAAAGGACACTCTTCATATTTCCTGTAGACTTTTGCTATATTGAAGGATTTAAGAATCATCCATAATTTCAAATTTCTAAAAAAAATCAAGACTTCATGAAAGATGTAAAGATATCACATTGATACCAGGTGGCTAGGACAATCTTCTGGAAAAGAGGAGGGTTGTTTATTAAATTGATAAGTGTTTAGTATAAAATGTAGAAAGTGAGCAAGGAGCAGGATTAAAATGGAGCTGCGTTCTCAGCAGAGATGCCTGGTCACTAGGCTATAAAGTCACAGGCCATCCTTTGGGTTCTTTCTCACTCTCTTTATATTGAATCCTTTCTAGAATGGAAACACAGCTCCCAAAGAGATGCAAAATGCCTGGTCAACACCACCCAAAGCAGCCTTAAAATAAAAAAGATATAATCTCCCAGAACACATGATTCCCCTTGGGTGGCATATGACATACAATTCAGGCTCTTTGCTTTCTTGATGGAAGCTGTAACTATGTGCCACTACAGAAAGGGGGAGAAGGACTGGGCTGAGCTTGGTTGAGTTTGGCACAAAATTGTGCTCACGTTTGCAAAGGATTCTGTTTGTAAAGGGAACCATGTGCCAGCTCAGAATCAACCCAAGCCATGAAGTGGAACACAAGTAAAAGATTTCTTCTCAGAGTTCTCCACACTCATCTAAATGCTTTAAACATGTACAAAATGGGAAAAGTACAGGGAAAGGAAAACTGCGTGTTAATTTAGCATTTAAGTTATTAAAATTGGTCTTTCCGAAATGAACAAATACATGAATACATGAAAATACTTGAAAAAAACTGAAATGGAAACAAAGATTTGGCACTATTATACTGAATGCAAAACTGGGGGCAACTGTGAATTTAAATAGAAAAAAGTTGATAAGGCCAATGTGGGGACCAAAATTGTCCATACAGAGGTAGGGCAGTTGGTAGAGGTAACACCAGTATTTTACAAGTAAGGACTAACTACAATAGTTGTTACTGTTCTTAGTAGAGAGCTTTGCACACTATTAACACTGATAGTGTTAATAACTTGATCTCATTTGCATACAACTGAAAAAGCACAAGTATTTATTGAAATAAATGTGGAGAAAATATTTAAAACAGGCTTTTTTTTTGCTTGTATTTTTAAAGAAAATTCTCAAGTCTAAAGGGATTTTGAAGGTTGCAGGAATTTTTTTAATATGCTTTGATAGGAAAAGAGCATTTTTACTAAGCTTAGGAGGGCTACATGTTTTACTAAATGCTCTCATAACCAAGACTGTTCGTAGGTAAATGACAATTAAAAAGGGCCAATTATAATTGAACTTCATCACGCTCAGAGGCAAAAAGACAGAGTGTCGTAGGGGTTCTAAGGTAAACATAAAAACAGCACCTGATCTCTCCAAGATGAATTCTCTTGGTTCTACTTAAAGACTCAGAAAGATCTAATATAAATTAATAACTTAACTTTCAGATATCTAAAAAGAACTACAGAAAAATAACCTTATTTTGGTTTCAAAGTTGTCACAGCTCGGAGTGGTAAACGGG